>JAOXNO010000003.1:37894758-37940161 GCA_028565335.1 Limnodromus scolopaceus
GGGCCGGTCCCCGCCGCCCTTCCCGCCCCGCCCCGCCGGGCGCCCAGCCCGGACGCGCGGCCCTTCCGGGGGCGAGGCCCGCCCGCCGCCGCGGCTGCCCATGGAGGCCGAGGCCGAGGCGCGGCTCCTCTTGCAGGAGGCTCAGGAGAGTATCGAGGCGGCGCGGAGCTACCGGCGGGAGCTGGAGCAGCGGCTGCGGGGGCTGCAGCAGGCGCGGGAGCAGGTGGGGAGCGGACCGGGCTCTCCGGAGGAGCCCCGGAGGGGAGCGGCGGGCGGGAGGCGGACGCCTGGGGCTCCGGGTGCTGGAGGCGGCTGTCGGCGAGCTTCCCCCGGGGCAGCGGCGGTGCTCGGTCTGCGGCTGCAGCCGCGTCCTTCTGTGTCACCCCCCGCTCTGAGCCCGGTAGCGATCGGGCGGGACATGCAAGGACAAGGGGCAATGGCCTTACCCTACAAGAAGGAAGATTCAGACTAGGTGGAAGGAATACACGTTTTACGCTGAGGGTGGTGAGACCCTGGCCCAGGTTGCCCAGAGAGGTGGGAGATGTCCCGTCCCTGGAAACCTTCCTGCTCGGGTTGGCCGGGGCTCTGAGCAGCTTGATGTAGTTGAAGATGTCCCTGCTCGTTGCAGGGGGGTTGGACTAGATGGACTTTAAAGGTCCCTTCCAACCCAAACTATTCTGTGTGGGGAAGAAGGAGGGTGGAGAAGGAATCCCACCAGACCTGAGGTGGATGGTGGTGATGGTGATCCTGGTGACTCTCTGTACCTTCAGGGACATCGGCGTGTTGCCTCTGTAGGTGCTGGAGATGGGGGGGTTTGGAATGGAAGGAGCAGGTGTGAGCTGAAGTCTGTTACTGGCCTGAGCCTGTATTTTCTGGGGTGATGGGGAGGTTTCCTGGGCAAGAATAAAGATTCAGCTGGACAGGATGCTGGCCCATCTTGTCCAAACTGTGCTTTTGCCAAGAAAGTTTGGACCAGATGATCCTTGAGGTTGCTCCCAACCTGGTATTCTATGATTCGGTCATGATTCTATGTCTAAAGGAACTACGTTTTTTAAAGTACTTGAGATGCTAAGTCTTATTTTATAAGAAGCGCTGTGCCCGTCTCCTTGCCCTCGCATCTAAGTGATTCCTGCCTAGGCACGTTGCTCTCTGGTTGCTGCCCTGAACTCTGCTGTCCCCATGGACCAAACTCTGTGGGTCACGTACTCTGTGGGTCATGTATAAGTGTTGCCAGCGTTCTAGGTTAGCTGGTTTTTCTGCAGCTGTGCACTGAAGCCAGGGGAGAGTTTTTATTGGGACTAATAACCCACCCACTCTGTGCTGAAGATGCACGATAACACATGCAAATGTGGGTAGGGAGATTGCGGAGAGCTGACATCTCTAAGCATTTTAGCTTCTGCAGACTAGAACCAATGCCTTACTGTCTTTGATTGGGCTCTGCAAGGGGAAAATAAAGTAAACCCCAAACTCAGAAAATGTTTCCACAGTGACCCGATCATGTCTCTGGAACAGATTCCATTAGCACAGAAACCTGCTATGAGTCAGCCAGGTTAGTGTCCTGCTGCCAAGGGGGCGATCGCTGGGCATCAAATTAGTCATCTTCAAAACCGCAAGCTACTTAAGAAAATGAATTGTTTGTGACTGTCTTTAATCCAAACCTCATCATCTCAGAACGTTGCCTGGAACCTCAAAATGCACGGAGAGGGAGCTGGTTTGCCTTTCTGCAGTGGCTGAGGGCGCTTTGCTGCCCTACCTTTCTTTCCTTTTCCTCTCTGGGGGAGTTTCTTTGCTTGTGTGCTTGTTTCTGTTGTCTCTCTTTCCATCTGCAGTACCACACGCTATTTTGCCCACGGAGAATCAGCCACGCGGCACACATCCAAGGATTCCCTGTGTCCAGAAGCGCTGAATGCCTTAGACTGGGGCTCAGGTCATGGAAGCTTTGTTATTTGGGGACTGGTGGGCCGATGTGGTAGGAAAAGCACTTTAGATCACTTACATTGCATCCTTTTCTTTTGGACCGATGGGACACGATTTTCAACAAGCTTCACGCAGCTGTGAACGTTCAGGGAGTTGGGTTTCCTCTTCTGCGAAGCCGGTGGTGTCTGCAGCTCTGAGGCTGGCTTGTTGGATTTGTATCTGCGTGTAATGGAGGTAGTGGGCTTAGAGAAGTGACTGTTCTGTTTTCCTCCGCCCCACCCCTTCACGAAGCTAAATACTTCCTTTTTTTTTCTCAAGCGTTGAAATAACAAGAGAAGGGAAACCGAGCTGTGTGGCAGCTGCAGAGGTTCATGAATATTACTTAAAGAGGAAATTTATTTTACCTAACCAGAGAACTTCCTGTGTTGGTTGTCTGTACTTCTAAAGATCTAGAAATTACGTGTAAGGCCGTGTGCCTGTTGCAGCGTTTCCTTGTGTGTGTGACTTAGAAAAGTCATCCATAGGGAGATGTTTACTTCTGACTTTTGCATCTTTTGCTCAGGGATGTTCAAATGTGGTTTCTTCCCTAAAAGTCTGATTCAGCAAGTTTGCAAACATTTTAATAGGCGCTTGTAGAACCTTCTGTGGTCTAGTTCTTCCAGAATCAAAACAGACTTGCTGTTTACCCTGCCCTGTAACCCTGCAGCACAGGCAAATCAAAAATGGCTATTTAAAAAAAATAAAAATTAAAAGAAAGTAGTTTTACAAGAATTTTAAAAATGCAGTGAAGTGATATGCCTGGAAAAGTGCTTTTAGATAGTCTTCTAAAAGTCTAATACATTTTTCTTTCCAGTGAGAATTACTCATATGTGATGGCAGAGTTGGTTTTGAACAGGATTACAGCAGTTTTGAGGGGCAGTGGGGAGAAGACCTACAGAGCGTTTGGACTCTTCTGACAAGAAAAGTTCTGTGATTGAAGTACATGTAACCCAATTGGTATTTAGCTCCAGCCTCAGAGGTTATCTTGATTTGCCTAGGTAACACGCTCTTCCCCTTGTCCAGGCTAGTTTCTTTACCTCCTTCCCTGCTGTATATGCACTAAAACCACTAGTTTGTTACCCGCCAACCATCCTGTTTTTTTGAAGTTGACTTCACAGGCAGCTTTTTCTCCAGCAGATGCAGATGAGATGGTTCAGAAAAATAAAAGATGTGCGTGGCCTTTGCCTTTATCCTGAATCCTTCTTTCCTGTTGCTTGAATTCAGATCAGAGAAAGCGCAACGTTGACCAGAGATGTGCTTGAGCAACATTTTAATGATTTGAAAGGGACCCTGAAGAAGCTGTTGGATGAGCGGCTGATGTCACTGCTGCAGGAAGTGGACGCCATAGAGCAAGAGAGCATCAAACCCTTGGATGAATGCCAGAAGCTGATAGAGCACGGAGTCAGTACGGCCGATGATCTGCTCCGGGACGGTAAGGCAGGACCTGATCCTAAGGCTTAGCTCTACCTTCTGGTGTGTCTTCTCTGGAAGACTGGAAGGTTCCTGTTACGATCAGTGTATTTGGCTCGTTTGGGACTTCTCTCAAACCAAATGTTAAGAAAAGGTTGAAGTCGGGTAGCTGGAGTGAAGAGCTGATCCGTATTATCTTCTACAAATCCATATTTTAGTATTTTGTTCCAGTTCTAGGGTGTATGTATGTCAGTGTAGCCTCTTCATAAGGGCAGGAAGTGTCTATTTTGGAAATGTCTCACTGCAGAGGTGCCATGCACCCTTCCACACTAGAAAAAGGATTACGTCAGGCTACTTTGAAACAAAATACATCTTGGGTACCATAATAATAAAATCTCTCTGTTGGTTGAAGAAAGTTATTTGCATCTTAGTGGAATAGCAGCTCAAGTAAACAGATTATCTTTCCTGTTAAGTGGGATTATGTTCACTGTTGATGGAATGGCCACTGTATGGGAAAAATTGCTCCAAAAAGTCTGAGGATGAGGCAGACAGAAATGTGGAATATTACTGTAAGGGCCAGTTTGCACCCTACTGATGCTAAATACCTAGCCAGAAAGGAATGCCGCTTTTGACTCTTTTCCCCACACTGGAGAACCTACTGGGAGCATGTCTGAGCCATGAGTATGTTGGCAGTTTCCTTGCATTGTTCTCATGTCTCAACTTTAACTTTCTTTCAACATGATCTCAGTTTTTGTGAACTAAAGTGCATCAAGCAGTCTCCCACGGGCAGGAGACGGACCAGCTTCCACTCCGATGCGAGCTTGGTGCCTAAAGACCATGCTGGCTCGGTAGCTCGGTGCCTCCTGCTCACAGGAGGAGAGACAATGTTTAAGAATTAATTTTTTGTTTTTTTTTTTTTTTTTTTTTTTTTTTCCAGCACCACAACCTCTGGGAGAGCTGGTAGTCACCTTGGTTTGATTTTGTCTCTCAAGTTAGTGAATCACAGGGTGGTGGCAAAGATTGCCCGTGTTTTGTACGAGTTTCTATCAGATCTCATGAGAACCTGACTAGCTGTGCGCATCCTGTCCCCTGGGTCACCGCTCCCTCCGCAGCAGTACGAGCATCACTAAGTCATGTCGTTAAAAGGAGCAGACGTTGCTGCTGAGTCAGAGAGGAGTTAAGCCTCCGTGGTTATTAAATCTCCTGCTGCCAATTATGACGTGTGCTTTTCTTTAGAGATTTGTAATGTTTGTAATCCTCCATTTGGGAAAGGACTGAGCTTGCTTATGTTGTAAATTACCATCAAGTCATCAGATAAGAGAATGGTGCATACGTCCCTGTAAGCTGAAGTGTGGGATGCTACTTTATATGGAAAGCTTATGAAAAGATTTCTATTTATCTCCACGCTTTAATGCATGGATTATTTCCTTCATTATGACAATAGTTACCATGTAGATTGTAGCAAACAGAACAATGGTTGAAATTACTGTTTGCTTTTAAGCTCCTGCTTTTTAATTTTCTGCTCAGTGAAGGTGCTTTGCTTTTTTATTCCTTTAAAGCAGGTGGAGGAAGGGATTAATGATCCTGACTTCTGGCATCTGACCCCGGTTCTGCTACTGTCTGAGACCTGAGGCAAATTATTACATCTGTTATAGGTGTGTCTACAGGAAGCTTTGAGAGCTTCAAAAGTTGCTAGATAGGCTTTATATTGTTAACTATAATTTTATTTTATATCTAAGAGTCTAGCAAAAGTGCTGAGAATGCTTCATATTTAATTGGTTGTTCGTGTCAGAACTGGTTCTTCTTTAAAGCAAAGAATGCCTTTCTTGGACGTTTTCTCATGAGGAATATTTTTGATTCCAGGGGAGAGTGCAGTCAATGGAGATGTGGGACAACAGAACGAGAAACTGTGCAGCTTTACAAAAAAAGCTCTGCACATTCAGCTAGATAGGTAAGGCACCGCCGCGCCGAGGGGATCTGAGGCAGCGGCACGTGCTCTTCTCTGTGGGGATCTTTTCTCCTTTGAAATAAAAGCCTTCCGCTCCACTGCCTTAAAAGATTCGTTTGAGGTGTTAGTGTCCTGTTTGTTTCACAGACTTTCACTGGGGCTGGCAGTCGCAGAATGGAGTCGTTTTCAACCTCCATATGTTCTGTGCAATTATAGGCTGTTTATTTGTGAATGATGAAACCACTCCTTGTGGAACAGCCTGTATTTCGGAGTATTTACTGAGAAACAGACAGTCTGGTTAGGGCTAAAACACAATGTTTTCTGAGTCTTTTAAGTTTGAAATGCACATGCCAATTTCTGCAGCTGTTCTCTCTTTGCAAATCTGCACAGATTCAAGTGTGTGGGCAAAATATGAATTTGTAGAAGCCGGCCCCTTTCATTACAGCAAACTTTCCTTTCTCAGCTTACCAGAAGTGCCCTCCTTGGTTGACGTGCCTTGTTTATCTGCCCAGTTGGATGATTGCCTTCTTACTATATTGAAAAATCAAATATTCAGGCATGGAACCGTGGCGTCTCGCCCACCTGTACAGCTAGAGGAGTTTGTTGAGAAGCCTGGAGGTATTTTAGTCCGATGGTGTAAGGTGGGTAAAATACCCTGGGTGAAAATCATTCAGACTTCAGTTTCCTGGAAAAAAAATCAAATTGAAAAAGCCACTTTCATTCTGGATTCTCTACAGCCTTCAAAGGAATAGTCTGCTCCAGTGTGTAGTTAAAACCTTTAAAAGTTATTTTTGCGGCAATGGCTTCATCTAGTGATGTTGTGGTTGCTGCTGGGGTTTGTTGTTTCCTTTGAAGATGTTTTAGCAGACCCAGGCTGAGGCTGAACCTGTTCTGTTATGATTTTACCCCGAAACATGTTTGTGTTCTTAGGGAGATGCAGTGGATAAAAAGAGAAAATATTTTAAGATTGGCATTAGCTAGTAAAGTAGCCTTTCTCTTCAACACGCAAAACCTATTTTTGAGTAAATCACTGCTGTGCTCTGATGTGGTTTAGTTGTTGTTGGGCAGCTCTAGGCTCCTTCCCAGCATTAAACAAATCTTTGTTGTTCTAGCGACAGCCAGCCATTGGTCAGACGTCCTTCCCTTGTACAGGATGTGGATTCAGGTTATAAAACCATGGGTGCTATTGTCACCTGTGGTCTGATTTTCTGTGATGCAGAGGAGTTCCCTGAATTTGGTCACACTTGAGGGATAGTGGAGCTTTTGTGGGGGGCAAGGGGGAAAATCTCTTTTGACTTAAGAGATACCAAAGAATTGGATCTCAACCCCTGGAGCAGTTTATGAGGGGTAATAGTGAGTTTCCCTTGCTGTTAAAAATTTCTTCTGCAAATTTGTCTTCAGCTTTTGCCTGAAGGATCTTATTACACCTCTGCTAAGTGAAAAGCCTTCTGATAAATATTTCTTCTATAGACGCTTCTAAACTGTGATCAAACCATTCTTATGCTACTTTTTGTATAGGTTGTTTAAGACATTGATGTTATTTTCTATATAAGGTGTGCTTTCTGCTCCTTACCTTGTGACTGAACCGCCTTTGATGGCAGCCAGCAGTACTGCCCTACTGTGTGCCGCTTCAGAGGCGAAAGGAAAAAAAGAGGGGGTCCTTTATTAATGCAATGAATGTTTCTCTAGGTGGATGATGACTTCATACCACAAGATTACAGACTGCAGTATCGTAAGAGTACTGCCAGTCACTTTGAAGATGTATATGTGGGCTCGGAGACAGAGTTCATAGTGCTGCACATTGATCCTAACGTTGATTACCAGTTCAGAGTCTGTGCCCGAGGAGATGGACGGCAGGAGTGGAGTCCGTGGAGTGTTCCTCAGTTCGGCCGCACCACGCTGGTTCCCCACGGTACTGTCGCGTTGCTGTTTTGTCTTCAGCCCACGTCCTCAGTGCAGCTCCTGAAGGTTCTATGGCTGAATGACTTACAGAGCTGCTTTTTGAATGATGATGGGGTGTCCTTAGCTGTGATACGTGTGTGTAATGTATCCTTTCATCCTCGAACTTATTCTTTGCTTCATAGTGTGATATCAAGCCTTTCCAGCAGGTCTCTCACTGCTTAGCCTTGGAAAACATCAGTGAGCCAGAAATGAGGCATTTTTTCCCCTTGTCCCTCACCCCTACCTAAACATTGTTTGATGACCTACAGTCATGTAACAAGCTCTTATATGGGAGAAAGAAAAACCTAAATTTTCTCTTCACTTGCACACTTTTAAGGGTTGTGGGTCAAGATGGTTTTGCTTTACTTACAAAATGACTTCACAGGGATCATAGCAAAGAGTGAAATTCTGGTGAGCCCTGTGAGCTGGGAAGTATTTTTTGTAATTGAAAATGATTTGAAAAAGAAACCTCTCCATCAGAAGGTGGCAAAACCAGCCCTGGTTCTTAACATAGCTTAAGCTTCAGGTGAGGTGAAGTGAGTGGATGTTGTGACTGACTTGACTTTGCCCAGACAGTAACTGGTCTAGTTGAGGTTCACGATGGGTTTTTTTTTTGTTTTTTTTTTTTTTTTTCTTTGAAGAATGGACAACGGGTTTGGAGGGTTACAGCTTGAGCAGTCGAAGAAACATAGCACTTCGAAATGATTCTCAGTCATGCGGTGTGCTCTACTCCAAAGCTCCTACTTATTTCTGTGGGCAAACATTAACATTCAGGCAAGTACTTTCTGTTCTCTGGTCCCTCTCCTCCGAACCAAAGTTCCTTCTCTAGTCCCTTATTTCTGTGTAAACCTGAGGCATTGATGCATGTTTGATTTTTCCATCAGCTCAGCCCCAGTCAAGGTAGCGTGTCTGCGTGGAGTCTGAACTTCCTTCTCTTTACTCCTACTTCCTGGCTCTTTAGGAAAACACCTGATGTTTTTGTAGGGCTTGCACCTATCTAAAACAGAGACAAGGGCGAACTCCTGGGGGGTGGTAAAATATAGTCTGTGCTGAGCAAATCTGTGGAAAAAACTGAACTTCCCTGAGTTCCATAGCAGCTGTTAGTGGCTGGTCAGAAGCCAGCGGAGTCTCACCACTGATTCTTTTTAACCTTGGGTCAGGAGGTGCTTTCCCTCCGTCTATCCACGTGCTTTGATTCCTTTGACCGTGAAAACGTTGTATGTGCTGCTGGGACAGGTAAGGATGGCAGTCTGGCACTGATGTCTTTAACAGCTGAGATAATTAGTGGTGAGCAGACTATTACTTGAAACTGGCATTAGAAACTCTTGAGTAGAGAAGGGATGTTGTGAAATTCAAGCTTTTAATTTGACACTTTGACATGGAATGTGATAAAAGCCTTGGCAGCTTTGCTGCCTGTAGTCCTGTCCCTGCGATGATGCTGTTTTACAGGGCACGAGGAGCTTCCTTGTGGATATGTCAGTTGTAATTACAGACCTCAGAGGCTCTGGTGCTTTATTCCATCTTTCCTTGGTTAAATAAAAACTACTTGCCACACAGTAGGCAACCCCTAAAGGCAATTTAAGGGGGTTGATAATGGTATTTTTGTAACTCATTCCACGGTGTCTCATTTCTCCGTTACTGATAATGAATTATCTTAACTGCAGATGGTTGTAGTATGAGGATGTATTCAGTTGCCCTGTCTGAGATGGGATAAAAAGATACAAAGCTTTCATTTGAAATCTGTTGCTAGATTTAACATCTCTTGGCTCAGAAATGCCTGTGAAATTAAAGGCAGAACTTTGAGGTTTCCCTTGGTTCTCTTTCAGACCAATGCCTTTTATCTTTTTTTTATTGGTAACAGATGAAAATCTTTTGCTTGACATTTTGGTAACGTGGACTCCACTCCAAGAGGAGATTGTTTCAGGATGGCAGAGCACTAACAAGCACGTGTCCACAAGAACTATAATGACACAAATGTTAAGATTGAAGACAACTTCAAAAATCATTGTGTTCCTCTTCCAAGGTCCAAGAGTTGCTTCTTGTTTGAAAGTGTGTGAGATTTTCCTGAGCAGGGAGATGTAGTACTTGGCGCTTGGCTTTCTCCATCTGTTGAAACAAAAGTATATTCACAGGGGGATAAGTGGCTTTGCAGAGCACAACAAATAAGTGGGGTTCGTGTTACAGATGTTTGTGAAGCAGCTTTGTATTCTTCTGCTTTTGGGACACAGGAGTACCTCCTCAGTGGAAGGTGAAGCTGTGGTGAACGCAGTGCTTTGTATCTGCTTTTCACAGGCAGACTGCTTTAGTCACCCTCCGAGGTGAGGCGTTTGCACAAGTTGTAGGAGAACATCACTGCTTTAAGTCAGGGCTCCTCCTGTTTCTTTGCAGCCTTCAAGGAGCCGCCCTTGGGAGAGGGAAGGTTTCTCCACAGCGCTCTCTAAAGCTGTTGCTTGCTGTGGGTGGCCGCAGTCAGTCTGGCCAGGCTGGTGGGGTGGGATCGGCCAGCAGACGCCCTGTGAAGCTCACGCTGACTCCATCAGGAGCCCACCACAGCTCTAATGACAGCTCATACAAAGGAAGCGCGTGTGATCACCCACAGATCTACTTCTCTGTGCTCTGAGACAAATGGAAACTGGTGGTGGTTGAACTGGTTCGGTGTCTCTGTGCTGCCGTGGCAGGGGCAAGGTTTTGCTCTGCAGCATTGGAAGTGGTGAGATGGGGTCCAGTGCCCACTGAGCATTCTTCCTACCATGTGTTCTGGGGGCTTTTTAAAATTTTAAGTCCCAGAGATCATAGGGGTTGGAGAATAATTTTGTTAATATGATAGGAAAAATCAGCTTAGTCAAGTGAAGCTTAGGAGACTGTGCAGTGATGCTCTGGGCTCTGCTTGGGCTCACTACTAATTGCTGAAAAATCAAAAAAATCCAAAGAGAAAGGAATGGTGATCTATACTAGATCCTGGCCTTCCCCATGCAGTTGAGAGGAGGAAAACCACTGCAGAATGATAGGTTGGCCGTTGTCTGGGGCACTCGGGTTCTTCCTCACTAGGGTGTGAGGAAGGTTTGGCTCTTCCCTCCTTTGTGTCCACACGCAGCTCGGTCCGTTCCCCCGGAGTCAGGGCGGCGTCGCAGGGAGGGGAGCCCCGATGCTGGGTGGGATGGAGACAGGAGCACACGATGAAAAACGTGGCCTCAGCCCGGATTTAGTGTGGGTGTCACTGGGAGCGCTGGACCTCAGACGTTCAGCTGGTCCTAGTCTGAGTCCTGTGGGAAGGATCCTGCTCCGGGTCTGCCATCGCTCCTCTTGCAGAGCAGTCCCTGCCCTGGTACTGGTTTGATGTTTTTTTTTCTTCCTTCTGCTGCTGGTCCAGGTTGCCGTGACAGGACTCTGCAGAAGGGGGCTGTATAAATGAGCCCATAAGCGTGGATACAGGTTGATGTGATAGAATTCCTACTTCTGAATGAGTTTGTAATTATGCATGTTCAGTCATTCTTGTGGCTGTATGCTTATTTCCAACGCAAAACTGAAGAAAGACTCCCCGAATTAGGGACAGAGTGAATTAATGTTACCGAAGCACAAAGGCTTTACCTCCTCAGTTTAGAGATAGCTGTTCATAAAGCTTCACCAGCAACTATTTCAGGCAGAGTTTAAAATCTAAAGTAGAAAACCAAAATGAACTTGAAGTCTTAATTGAAATTGTTTTGGGAAAAAATGGTGGATTGCTTCCAAGTGAAAAGCTCCTCGGATATTTAAATATTAATTATTTATTTTTGCTTAGCTTTATAGTACAAAGCTTTTGCTATCTTAGTGACATTCCCAGGGGACTGAGAAACCTAATGGAGTGCAAAAGTAAAACATGGTTCCAATTTTATCTTCCCTGTTTGTCTTGAAAGAGTTAACCCATTATGTGCCAGTCCACTGCCCAGTTTAATTCTTAAAAGCTTCTGCTGAATTTTTTCTGTTGTTTGGCAACAACCACATAGCCATGCTGCTCTTTCTCTCAAGCTGTAATGAAAATAACTGCTGTTCTACTTTCTAGAAAAGACCGTCTGAGTTTCCTGAGACACTCGGGCTCTCTCTCAAGTATGATTTAGCGCCTTTGAGACATGGCAGGACGAGAGAAAGGACTCTGTAACGAACTGCAGCCTCGCTCAGCTGCTGGGGCCCAAAGGGAACTGCATCCCGGGTCATTTGCACAACTTGTTTGCTTTTTCTTTGGAGATTCTTTCCCAGGACCAAAATCCTAAATGCAGCTGAGCAGAAGCCAGACTTGTAAATGCCCTTCTAGGCATTGTTTTTAATAGCCATTTGCACCAAGCTGATTTTGTTAAAAAACCCAAACAAAACAAACCCCCCATACTCCCTCAAACCTAGCAATGCACCAAAACACATCACCCTTCCGCTCCCAGCCCTTTGCAGCAGGATATAGCAGGGCTCTAAAATAAATACTTTTAAAATAGTTGCTGAAACTACAGCTGTCTTGCCATAATACACGATGTTGACCAGTGATCTGGTATGGATGATTGTAGTTTTGCACATATTGGTTGTTTCGAACAACTGGAAATTGTTTCATAGGACTCTGAGCTGTGGCAGCAGAGAATTCTATTAAATAGAAAAGTTTGCAGGCAGCAGATTCATGTTTTGAACAGATTGATAGTTAGAGCATTGGTCAGTGGAGCTGTTGGGAAAGCTGGGTGGACTTGTGGTCATTCAGCAGGGATCTCCCCAAGAGGTTGGATGAATTTGTTGGAAGCCCTGGAGCGCAGTAGAGGGGTCTGGTGTGCCAGGGTGGCACTGCCTGGATTTCATTGTATGTTTTGATTTAAAGCCTCAGGGTTTGACTTAACTTTTCGCTTGGTAGGATTGAAACCGTGGGCCAGCCAGACAGGCGAGACAGCCTCGGCGTGTGCGTGGAGCAGCAGAATGGCTATGACTCCCTGCAGCGGGATAAAGCTGTGTGCATTAGCACAAACGGTGAGTCTGAATCACAGAATTGAAGAATGTGGCTTTTTTTTTGCCTTTTCTTTCCCAAAACCCGTAGCCCCTACTTTGTTTATGTCCCTGGATCATGTATGAGCAACTTCATCCCCCTTTTACCTACTGCTGTTTGTGCAGTTAAAAGCTTTGGTGAGGTCACAGGTTGCCTTTTTCTGCTTGCAGTTCCTGTAACCTGTTTGATGTGACAAAAAGGAACGTGGCAGGGTCGCTTTCCATTTCTGTTTGCCTGCAAAAAAAAATACTAGGGAGAACATATTATTGCGTGTCTGTGTGTACAGAAAGCGAGAAATAATGTTTGTTATCTTGACTGTTTCAGGGGCAGTATTTGTAAACGGAAAAGAGATGACAAACCAACTGCCTGCTGTAACTTCTGGCTCGACTGTGACGTTTGACATGGAAGTTGTGCATTTAGGGCCTTCCAGCAACGAGGGAGGAAACTTCAAGCTTAGAGTCACCATTAGCTCTAACAACAGAGAGGTGGTCTTTGACTGGGTACTCGATCAGTGCTGTGGCTCTTTGTATTTCGGATGTTCGTTTTCATACCCAGGCTGGAAAGTTCTGGTATTTTAGCAGTGTGTGAAGGGACTTCTGTTCTTGCTATGAAGTGTAATGTTAAACCTGGGTTTCCAGCTGTTTGACATCAAGAATCTGTTAACAAAAACCTGTCTTTATACTACTTGAACTCCGCTATATTGTACTTCCTACTGGATTCATTTCAAAACATAATTGTGAAACATTGGATTTGTTACTCTGGAAAAAGTTAGAAACAGGCATTTGCGTAGGCAAATTAACTTAAGCAGTCCATAAGACCTTTCCCTTTTTTCCTTCAGACTTGATTTTTGTCAGTATTTCATTGTACTCTAGTCTCAGGGTACGCGTGTTGTGTAGAATTAACTTTGCTTAATGCTGCTGTTCTGTGAAATAAGCCTGAAAACATTTAGTGGGAGTAGAGGGATGGTAACGGACCAAAGTTTTATTTATACCACTCAAAATGAGCAAGTATTTAGAGCAGTGATGTCCTGCTACGCTTCCTTGTACACAGTGCTGCCTTAATAGTATGAATGGAGAGTGGGGCCTGCACGCAACAGCCATTTCTTCCACGCATGGTACTGTTCATTCCTCCAGAGCAAGGATGTCTGAGCCAGAATGGCTTTTGAGGATGTAGCCAGTCTGTTAACGTCTCACTTAAGTGCCTTATTTCCAGATAGTTTCCTGTGTTGTCACCAGGAATATATTTCCTAGAGTAGTCGCACGGTGATGTGTACATCAGCTTAACGTGGATGCTCGTCTCAGACCAGAGCAAGCCCCAGAGTAGGACAGTGACCCTGATCTGCTCCAGATGTCCTCCCCGGTTACAGCTTACCCTGTCCCCTATGTCGGAGCAAGCCCCAGTGCTGTCGTGCTTAGGCCTGACGTGCAGACAGCAGCCGTGACTCCTCACAGAGCCCCTCTAAGGCCGAGAGACAACCTTCTTTCTGTTCTCCAGCAGAGACAGGAGAAGGGCTGTTCTGATATGTGGGATTCCTGGAAATTGAGGCCACCCAGGCAAGCGGGGACCGCTGCTGGGGACCCACCCTGGGAGACACCAGAGGTGGCCAGACCCCCGTGGCAGTCAAAATGGAGCAGATGGCGGTAATTTATTATGAATCAATTGACTTTGAATTCAGAAGTTAAATTAAAAAATTACTATTTCCCCTAAAGAGCAACTAAAATTTAGAATGAGCTTATCAAAGAGAGCCTATTCCTGGTCAAAAAATTGCAATACTACTGGATTTAAAGAATATTTTGAAGTAATGCTCACTGAGGGCCTTAAAAGGGACCTTCTTACCTCAAGTTCAATTAAAATTAAATATATTTTAGCATATTAGAATATCAATATTTTTATAAGACCTAGACAATCATTCTTCCCTTTTTGCTTCAGTGTCAAGATGCTCCATCAGCCCTCTGTGCTGGCATGAAAAGCGTAATTTACATTAGATTAATATCCCCCATACTCATGTTGTCAGAACAAAAAAGATTAGTCATCCTCTGTGCAATTTTTCCCCAAGCATCTGGAGGAGGAGAATGGCGGGTGATATTTACACCATTTACAAGAGAACAAAAAAGTGAGTAGAGTTGAGTCAGATGGATGCAAAGAACTTGCACACGGTAGAGCTGGGTTGGGATTTACTGTGAGACGTGAAGAAGACGACAGGACACCTGCGGGTAAGGTTATCCAGTGTTAGCAACAAAAAGCCTGCAGTATTCTCAGTTTTTCAAGCTCAACTATTTCACTGTTAGAGAATACGAGCTTATCCTGTTCTTTCAGTGTTCCTTTGAATGATCCTGTGAAGAGTATTTTCAATACTTCTTAAATACGGTTCTTTTCCTGTAGGGAAGAAAGCTCAGGAGATGATGGAGCAGCCCCAGCCCTGCTCAGGGACAGCCAGGCTGCCTCTCACTCCACGTCGTAGTGCTGGTAATTTTACACACTTCAGGTGTGAGGTACTACTTGTAACTTAGTACTTTTACCGTATGGAAACTAAAATTGTGAATATCAATACTTGTGAGGTACCGATGGGTCAGGTACCTTCTCATCTGCTTTTGGAGGGGACTCGTCGGACTATTGAATCTGCAGGATACTTACTTACGTGTTAGAAAATAAAGCTTAAGCCTTGAATCCAGGTACTTCCCGAGATGGTGATGCCCTGTCAGTTTGTTCCAAATATTCACACCGAGCAGCTTTGGGTGAGTGTGAAGGGCTGCGGAGGCCCCTGCTGCTCCGCTCCCCTGGAGAGTGAGGGTGGCAGAAGAAACAGGTTTTGTTCTGACTTCAGTCTGTAGCTGTGCATTGAACAAGGGCAGCTTGCCAATGGTGGGTTGTTTTTTTTGGTCTTTTATTGTGTTGATTTTGGTGTTTTGTTTTTTTCTTTAAACTTAGCATAAGCCCAGCTGCGCAGATGGCAGATTAGGTACTGTTCAGCCACCTCAAGAGCTGCACCTTTTAAACCTGGGAGGGGTGAAGAGTCTCAGGTCTCTTGCCCTGAGTAATTAAGTAACAGAGTATGCAAAGGATCAGAAGAGGCTTGAATTAAAAAGGTTGAAATTCTGTTCTTCCACAGCAGAGTTCAGCTTGACAGAAAACTTGACACTTCCTTTACAATTTCTCACCTCGGTATTGGAGCCTTGTGAGCAAGTTACCTGCTTTTGAAATCCAATCCTGAAAGTTGTTTTCTTAAGCTAGTACATCCACTTACCTCAACTAAGACTTATGTGTCAAGTGAAATCTGAATTTTTTTTTAAATAAAGTTTTATCCCTCAACTGTGTATGGTCTAGTGAATTATGTATTGGTGCGTAAAGCTGGGCATCACTGCTTTCTTCTAACAGGAACATAAAAATGTATTCTTTAGCCGTGCAGCCATCGTTAAGAGCTTCTGCCTCTTTTTAAAATTAGCATTATTTTCATCTTCTGTTCCCCAGAATTCCCAAACAATTCTGTGTCAGGTTTCTCACTTGTTCCTTTACTTTTATTTCCTGGTGAAGTTCAGATCTTAACTAGTATCTCTTGCAGATATAGTATTTTTCCTTCTTTTTTAAAAATTAGTTACAGCATCTGTAAAGTATTTCCCTCAATTTTCCATCACAACTGCTTTGTCTCCATTTCACTGTTCCCAGCTCCTTACAGTCACATTAAATGCTGCAACTCTTACACATAGTACTGGTGGCCAAAAGCTACTGAGCAAGAAGCAGGGGTATTTCATCCCCTTCAAATAAAGTCCCTGTTGAACTAACACACGTAGCTTTAGTTTATTCTCCCTTAGTTCTGCTTTACCTGCAGCCTGATCCATTTTCTTCATCTCTTGTAAAGGGAAAATAACTTGTAAAACCAGTAAATAAGGTTGCTGACAGGGCAGCTTTCTCTCATAAATACACCATTCGGATGGAGAACCTCCTTCAGTTCTAATCAAGCAGCTGAAGAGCAGCAGATACCAGGGGCAGGGAGGGCACTTACCTACTCAATCCAAAGCTCTCCTCAGTTGTGAAACCGTGCAGTATCAGGTTTATAACCAGGATCTGGTCCCCCAGGAACACCTTCCTTCAAGCACTGGCTGACGATGGCACCAAACTGTTCTGTGAATTAAGAAATGCTTAACTTGGAACAACATTGTCAAAAATGGTCCTCACAGAATGGCTCCTGCATTCTCAAAGGTAACATCAAGTTGCTGGGTCAGGGTGGATGGTTTGGGTGGTTCGTTTTGATGATCAGTGAAGTAATCAAACCAGCTCAAATCATTTGCAACTGCTTCATTGCAGGTAGTGAATCTTTACCCCACCCCCCCGAAACTCCAGGACGACATTCACACCACAGTCAAAGCAACGTACGCTTAAGGTTAACAACTTAAATGCATCTAACAATTTTGAATATAGTATTTAATGCACTGAATTAAATATTCAAGTCATATGTTAGCTTCCAACTTGGGGTTCACCAAATACAAAACATCATCAAAATCTGCCATGAACACACTAGAGGCTGGAGTAGGAGAACTTTGCCAATTTTAGAGACAAAAGCATATCCAACAACTGCAGTCTGAAGTCAAGTTCACAGAATCTGGACTGTCATAGCCTGTATTTCAGTATCTGAATTACTTTTAACATGAAAAAAGGTTTGCAGTGTCTGTCATTCAACAGTCACTATTCGGCCACGCAGTTCCTCCCTCGTTTGTTCTGCGGTACCCGCAGTGTCCATCCTCTGCAGTCCCAGAGAAGCGCCATTTTAAACCAATACCAATTGAAACTTTGCTCCAAGTAAACTAAGTATTTCATAAAATGTTTGAAACATTAACCACTTGCATGTAAAAACTCACAAGTCTTATTTTTGTAAATGACACGAGTGATGTTTCATTTTCAGTTATATAAATTACAGTAATACACAACTTACAGAGAGATCTCAGGTATTCAGTTCTACCCCCAAGAAAGAAGAAAAGCTTTTATAAGCCAGCTAAAAACCTGGTCATTTATGGAGACACCTTAAATATAATAAAAAGGCTGTTACAAAGGCAGCTCAGTTTCTGTCTAATCTGGCAAAGGAAGTACACGGATCCAAATTTTAAAGGACATGCAGAAGAGAAAAGTTTATAGAAGGTACTGCTTGTGGCCTTTCTGCATGCACACAAAATGACTGGACAACCATCATGGCAGATTTTATATTACTGAACTTTATGTACAAAAGCAGATTTCAAATAAAACATTTAATGTAAAAACAACGGTTCATTTAAACAACCGAACTTGGTTTGTGGGTTTTTTTGTTTTTGTTTGGGGTTTTGTTTCATTTTTACATCTACTGTACCATTCAAATTCTTTTTAACCAGCTTACATGATATCTTCAAAATCTATCAAAGGTACATATAGAAAAGGCATCTTTATAAATAGAAAACAAAGGGCTTTTTTCAGCTTTTATTATAAATTGACATGACATACAAAGTTTACTGGACAGAAGTAATTTCATTACTATTTTTGGGGGGATCACCAACTTTTTGTGCAAACAATGCTAGCCTTCTTTTAAGCATTAAGAGCATAACTGCTTAAGAAATGACATAAGCAATAATTCTAGAACTACATCTCCCCTAAAATAATCTATTTTTTTACATATGTGCACAGCTTTAGCAAATTAAAGCCAGAGAGAAATGCTTGATGTACTATCCAGAGGCGTAATTAGAGTTTGCTAAAACTCAGAGAGCTGGCAAATTCAAGAAGTTTGTAATGAAAGCTGCAGTTTCCCTCTTTCCTATTTTGTACACAAAATCAGTGACTAAGAACTTAATACTGGATGACAAATCACATCCACACCATTAGTTAAATAGTCTCACAGTTAAACACATCTTAAGGACCATCAAAATCAGTATTTACATTTTATAAATTTCTGAAGACACCATTAGAAAGCTTATATACCCCTTAAACAAATAGGGAACTGCATCTCATGGTGATGGAATGAAATAAAAAATTAAAAATACCTGTATTTACAGCAGCATTGTTCCTTTATAAATAAAGAATATGAAAAATGCAATATTTTAAGGATAATAAAAAATTGAGGTGATGTCACTCAACCACAGTGCTTGCTGGAATAAACCCTTCGGTGCTGATACTGTACCAGTAGTGAAACCACTTTCCATTGGAAAAAATCTGTAAACGTATGCATAAAATGTGTTAACAGCAGTGCAAAACTGCTCAAATATAGTTTAGTCAGCATCTTAGTATCTGTATTGAATACAATACATCACAGAATACTTGCATAAGAAGTGCAACACATTTTCTGGTCCAATTTTACAGTGCATTTTTCCCTCAAGAGTGGCATCTCGAAAGCCAAAGCTAAACCTATGGCCTGGACTTGCAGTCTGTACTCAGGCAAAACAGCAGGCATGAACTTCAGAAGAAGTTAAATCAACGTAATGCCTACATCCTATCAACTCTCGGCTTTAGCATGGCACACCACGATGCGGAACCCCAGTAAAAAGGGTTGACATCGACTACTTTGTGTAGCTGTGTAAGTGTGTAATAAAAATCTAAAGGAGCTAATGTTCAAGTTTAAAATGGTACACTGGGTGATCAATACATCAGAATTATCCACGAAAACCCAAACTGCTGGTATCCTCAAAAAGCCAAGGTGGTAACTTCACTGTGTCTGTAACATGAAAAGCCAAGATCTTTCCAAACAGGCACAAGACAAAGGAAGTGCTAAGTTTGCTGACTTTGATGCTTTTAGTGTAAAAAAATTAATTTGTAATTTATGGTCAATTGATAAATGATTTCAAATACAAGGATCAAGGTTAAACTTTTAAATAGTGAGACGTTATTTTCACAAAAGCTAACTGGAGAATTTCTAAATAAGGAAAGCAGAAACTGTATCCCAATCCCCTTTCCCCAATGTTTCACAACTTCATGGTAGGAAAAAACAGCCAGATACAGATGCAAAAATCTTAATATAAAAACGGTTTTACATATACTTAAATTATGTAAATTCCATAAAGTTCTTAAGACACTAATTACTAAAATTACAAAAAGATTTTCATATTGCTCTTCATGCTCAAACTCTTAGAATATTGTCATTACATCACCAAAACCGATATACATGTAGTACTTGCATAATTAACTGAATAGAAACCCTGTTAAAACAATATCCTTGTTGAAATCATTTATTTCCATCCAGCAGTGCCTGTTTGGAATCTCTGCATTTTTGTGTGTAATTCTTTATAGAGCTCATGCACCCTAGAATGTCACTTCAATGCTTGTCCGTTGAATGGCATTTGACTTTTGACTTCAGAGCTTTTGTTTCTTGCTCTGTTTTGTGACACCTGAGATGCTATCCATTTCTGAAATTCTCTCTCTCGTATTATTTTCACTATATCCGTTTGTTGTCCCGCTTTGTTCCTCAGAAGATTCCTCATCCGTTGGGGAGGCAGATTCTCCTTTCTCTAACTTCTGCTGCATCTCTCGGAGCCTGGCAACAGCTTTGTCTATTGACATTATGCTGATGAGGTTAAAGTCATGCATGCTGACCAGATGTAGCATAAAGTTTCGACACAAGTTCTTCTTAATTATTTTTTGTCCGTAATTTTCAACAAACAGCATACAGGCATGATTCATTTGATTGTCAGCAATAAACCTGTCAAATTAGAAAGCCATCATTATGCAAGTAGAACATTTTCAAAAACAAGAAGATACCCCATAACATGGTTTATCAACGTAACTGCATAGACCTTCTACTGCAGAGTCTCAACATCGGCAATGCTTTTTCTTTTAAAGCCTTAGGCTACTAAGCACAAAAGAAGTTTTTTAAAAGCTTAAGGAGTCAAAAGCTTGTTACCAAATTACCCTTTAACGATCCCTTTCTAAACAACCGAGCTAACTGAATTTTAAGTGCTTAGTCAATTGCAATGCCAAACAGTCAACCAAATCTATACCATAATGGATTTATATCAAAATAAAGTTTACGGTAACATACCCGTGCTTCATAACATGAAGATTCCATAATTTCATCACTTCTTTCTCTCCTTCGTTAACATCAGAAAATTCTTCAATTTGCTGGAGAGATAAAGGATTGGGAGAAAGGACAGGAGAAGAAACACACACATCAGAACTGCAGGTCTGCTAACAAGAAAGCACACCCAAAATTCAACTTATGCCACCTATACATCACAGAAGTAACTACTGCTGAAATCCAGACACTGCAGTCAAAAAGGTCAGAAAAAAGTCGTAGCATGCGGAGACATGTGATGATAAATTACTTCTACATTATATACACACACACACACACCACTGTGTACTCCTGTAATACAAACATCTCCTCTTTGAAAGAGAAAACTTGTTAGGACCCACGCGGCCTGAGCTAGCTTTGCAACTAAAGACATACTTGAAAACACAAACTTGGATGCTATTAATTCCTGTCATTAGTGTCTCAGCATCACAAGTTTCCCCTTACTCTTAAAGTAAATGCATCATTTTCACAATATATGTTCTGCTTCTTCCCTACAACAACTACAGACCATCTTTTAAAAACCACAATCCATTTAAAATATTTTTTTATAAATGGAATAATTACAGTAATGGTTTTCTCCCGTAGCCATTCAGGGTCCTTTTCATCCTCGCTGTCTACTTCCATTTCTTGTGGACGGAGAGGTAAACACGTGTCGCTGTGGAAATACAGCCGATTGTGCCCGCTGCTGTATGTTCGCTGCTGTTCTACTTCTCCATCTTCAGATTCAAGAAACTCTGACATACTGGCTTTCGTACGCTTTGGCCTAGCAGAAGGAAAGCAAAAAAAAAGTAACTGCTTTCAACCATTGTATGAAATATGCAAAAACTGTAATTGATTAATATAAATGATTCTTTTAAGCTCTAGCATGAAAAAAGGAGGGAGAGGGGTGGGAAGGAGGAAATAGTCAGCAGTGAAATAAACCCCATTAAAAACCCAACACCCCGCTCCAACCCACATTGTACCTTTTGGGGAAGAAAAGTTTTAGAACAAGGCAGTTAAAATACATTATGAACAGACACTTCAACTGAAAAGATGGAGAAAAATCACAGATGAAGTTATCATCATTCAATAACACTTTGTTTAGCTATAAAACACTGTACTTTAATGGCCGTGAAATTTAACACTGTTTCTGTGCACCTATAGATGTACAAATCCCTAGGTTTCACAAACCCAGTCCATATGCTATACTCCACAAACACAGATAGACCTTGATTCCCATCTCCCCACCTGCAAACAAGTATGTGTGTGATAGGAGTTCTTTTGACCGGTCCATTGCGGCTGAAGGCAAATCCAGGCTGACGATGGATATCCTGGGGATTTCCTGCATAGGAGCCATCGTAGCACTCATTGATAGACACATCTATCCTAGCACCTTTTGGATGATACTGAAACAGAGAATTGCAAACATACTTAGCCAACAGTAATGACAATACACCGGGAGGTTTAAACAAGTAACCTTTTCAATTCTGAATACCATAAATATCACCCTATCAATAGCCTGACATAGCTCTAGTTTCCTTTTTAACCTCTAGAAACAAATCATACTAAAGCTTCCTTACTCTGTAACATTTTACTGTTTTATATAAACCCACTCAGAATAGAATGAACTATTTGATTACTAGCAAGTACCCTAGAAGTTAGAACACTTCTAAATTTCCTAAAGTTTCAAGAGACTTCCAACCAAACGCAGATTCCTTTGCTTTCTACATCACATAAAAAGAATATAGTAATGCCAAAGCAGCAGCAACAGTTGGGATTCATCCTCCAGTGATGAGCATTATGTAAAATATATGACCTTACAAAAAATAAATCAAATGCACAGAGTTATTTTCCCCCCCCATGTAACACACAAACATTCACATAACATTCAAAGGAAGCTGCATTTAACCCGTAGATACAGTCCTGTAACTTAACAGGCTACTGACAGAATCACTGCATATGGAATATCTATGACAGACTGTAAAGTGTTTCACAGTGCTAAACTACAAAAAGATTACTTACAACATAATTAAAGATAAATCTGCTGTGGCACAGTTTAAGATGTTTGAGTAAACTATACAGCTTCCGACAGTTCAGTGTGCACCATGGGCAATGCAAGTCATCTCGGGCCTCAGTCTGCTGTCTCGTGTTGTTGTTGTACAGGAACTGACACAAACAAAGGAATCAGTAGCATGAGCATGAAATGCATTTCAGTCATTAAATTCCCAAACCCCCAAACAAAGTTGAACATCATTTCAGGAACCCTCTACAGGAACAGTAGGTTCTTGGGAACACTATATCAGCTCAGCGTACTGAAACACTGGTATTTCAAGAGCTTTTTCCCCATTGGAGACCACCTGTTCCCCTCCAGATGTCTAACAAGAGATGTCCTTTGTATTTTGGAACGTCAGACACATCCCCAAGAAGATTAATTTTCTAAAATACCTCCTGTAAGAAGAAATATGTGGAATGCCTCTAAATCTGTGAATCTGAGACTCCTTAAGGCATCCACTGAGAAGGCAAACAGAAGTTTTCACCCAGCTCAGAAGAGAAGTGAACATTTTAGTTCCATGTAATATTTACAGTTCTCTTTTTCCCCTATAATGCTTATTTCTAATACCTGGTAAAATATCCGCAACTTCTGTCGAGGTTCATTTAAAACATCTCTTTCTTTTCTTGTTTGAAGGTCTGTCGGCAAGGATTCTTTCACAGCTGAAACAACATGTATAGATAAAAATTTCTTTAATAAAAGAGAAAAAAAAGACATTATTTCTTAACGCAAGTATGGAAGTTCTGAGAGGGGCACATTGCTGCTGAAGAAAACAGGCTACTCTAGCGTACTTTAACATAAGTAGCTTGTATCAGCAACAAGGAAGTCTTGATGCTCATCTTCCCTCACAAATCTACAGGCAAATCCACCATTTTTAAAAACCAGATATATCTCCAGTTTTGGACAACCCGTCAGAGAACTTAAAAAGTCAGGTAAAAAGCAACATTTTTCTCACTCCACTTAAGCAAACAGAGAATTCTTTAGGTCTAGCTAAAAGCAGGTGTGGCCAGGAAATAAAAAAGAAACACTGCCTTCAGATGGCTGCACTGCAAATACTTTGCTTAAATTCAAGTTTCCCAAGTCACACAACAGTATGAAATGCAAGTAACACAAAATATTTAACCGAAACTTTAACCCTTAACTCTCAGCCTTCAAACACTCACTGTTTTGTGTAACGGCACTGCTCAGTTACCTCTCAGTCTCTTCCATACATTTTAATCTCAGTAAGATTATTTGATTTCATACAATTAACAGGAAAGCCCACATACCTAAGCAGGTTTACAAATCTACCCTCAGGAAAATCCAAATAATGACATCTACTTGCTTCTCAATGGTGAGAAAGGTGGCAAAACAAGTCTCAGCTCTACTGACATAAGGAGATCCTTAGAAGAGGCAGGTATTTCATATCTAATATTTTGGAGAACAAGGGAAATTTCATCCTCTTGCTGTACAAAAAAGAAAGGAGACCTGACACTTCAGCCCGCACCACATCAGGGAAATTAGAATTCCATGGCTCAGTTACTTTGAGCACTTTGTAATTACAGCAAAGGTTGAGCCTCCATATTTAGGAAGTCTTTGATGTCTTTATTCCACTGGTCTGCCTTAGGAAACATGCCAAAGTAAAATGACAACACCAAATTCATACACCCTTGGGAAAGATGCACTGGTTTTTTTTTTTCTTTTACTATCAGAACCTCTAACTGATAAAGGTTTTCTACTATTTTCACTCTCCTCCTTGGTATTCAGAGACTGAAAACAGCACGACCATCACAAATATCTTACAATGCTGTGCATTGTGCTGTGATATATTCCTGTATTAAGAGTCTGCTGAACTATTTTGGAAGGTGGCTCTTGCTGTAACTTTACCAAGTTTACTGGAACACTTGGCATCTCTGATGCAAGACGACATGGATTCTATCAGTACGTTAGCAATGCAGCCTTGCCACCTCCCAACACCTCTGTATTTATCATGTAGTAAACTAGTACACACCTTCTAGAGTTAGTCAACATACCGTCATTTCTTTTGCAAGTCTGAGCACAAGACCTGCCTAACAAATTACAACATACGTCTCTGAGAAGCTCTAAAATACAAGGAGGCCTGGTATGAGGAAATAAAGAGAAAACAGAACAACTTTTACAGTGAAAGTTCAAGTACTTCCCTGCTTCTGTTGCCCTCCTATTGGAAATTACTTCATGTTTGTGTGTGCCATGTCAGCCATTCATCCCAATTTAAGAAACCTAAGTGTCTGCAATCCCTAGCTCAAATGAAATATTCAACTGAGGAGACAGGAATCAGTCTTGTTTAAATATTCTTGTACTTTTTCCAAAGACAAAGATGTCTGGAGGTTGGCTGAGGACGTTTGGGATCATTTTAGACAGTGACTTCTGCACAGATAGGGGTGAAATTCTTCTTGCTCTAACTTTTGTATTACTACACACTAAAGCCTAAATGTAGTGAAAGGAATTGCAACTCTTAGTCTCACCAGAGATGAGCTATTGTTGACCCATCAAGTTCCCCAACATATAAAGCAATACGACAGCACAAAAAGCATGTTTGGAAAAGCAGTATTTTTTTTCTTAATAATTATTCTCTTGCTATCACTACTACAGCTCCCAAACCTCATAATTATATATCCAACACAAAACCAAACTGAAATACTATTTTGCACAAATTCTCCGATGCACTACCATAGATGAACCCTAAAACTCCAAGCAAGGCAACCCTCTGCAAACAGTGCCTGGCTACATTCTCCAGAGATTGAGCCTGGAGACAGAACCACTACACTCCAGATAATTATTTCTATAATAGGACCTAGAAGTTTTCCTTAATCACACAGTCCCCATCTAGTTACAAGCTTGGAAACACTGATCGCGCCAAAGTGAATCGGGTACCAGTTGCGGGTCTAGGTACACTCAAAGGTGTCTGAACAATAGAAGCAGCCTGTTGCCTTCCCAAAAATTTAAGTTTTCCAGCTGTCCTTGGGCCTTACCTGCCAACACAACATTCCAAGCCAAAGTTCCAAACAACTGTAAAGGACACAAAAGAAAAATAGTACCCAGGCCAGTCCTCACTGCCACTTAGGAATCAAAGGGGAGTTTCAGAATAAATGTGACCCTCACACAGGAAACTGCTATTAAAAAAAAAAAAGAGGGCGTGGGGGCAACAATTGTCATTTAAAGGTGCCTTTTCTATCTAGCATCAAAAAGTATTTCAGTAGTAGCTTTTTTGAGTGAAGCTCTCAGACAGCAAGGAAGAAACATGGTTTTAGAAACATATTAACAGAATTCCAGTTACTGACTGTGACAGTTCATAAGCGTTCTGAAAGGACCTGTGTTACCCTTACACCACAAACGTGCAATGGAAGATACAATATTTTAGATAGTTTGTCACATTTCACAGTAGCAGCTACGTTTTCCGAGAGCTAAATATATCATCCAATAGACAAATCTTAAAACTGTTTGCTACAAAGCACAAAAAAGGAACTTATTAATACTATACATCCAAATACTTATGGGACAGTAATTAAAATGAATAGAGAAGAACAGACAATCCTAGAAGTCCTATTCACAGATTTCCCCCCAATTTATTTCACATCTGGATTTACAAGCATTGTACATAAACCACTCCAGTATTGTAATGATTTCAAAGATTCCACTACTTTTAGCTTTTAAAATTACCTTAAAAATGTACAAAATGTGGGATACAACAAAGCCCATTCATTTTTGCTTTTTCATGTTTAAGATTACCCAAAGCAGTTGCACCAGTGAGTCAGAAACCCCAAAGTACAGACGCGCCAAGCAAATGATTATTCAGCAGTGAAGCCAAAGTTTGCTTACCTATAGTCTGAGTAGGTTTAACAGAATTGGGCTTGTTTTCTTGAGGGAGGCTTTCAGAATTTCGTGTTGCAAGAGGCTTAGCTATAGGAGCTGTGGACTTATCATTTGTGTCTCCTGTCCAACGAAGAGTAAACTGAAGTGTAGGTCCCTGAGAAAATGTTTCAAATGGAGGCAATCTCTGGGGGAAATAAAAAGTAATACAGCAGAATGAGTGTTTTCCCATGGACAAAAACGTTCACAAAATGGGGACATGTAATTTTTTAATCACCTGAAGTCCTTGCTTTTTCAACACAAGCATACACTTTTAGATATACTGAAAAGGAAAAAAAAAGGCTGAAAAAATATTACTATGTGGTTTCCGGCACCTTACCAAGCAACCACTTCACGCACATACTGTGGCACACAACTTGATCTCTGTGAAACATTAAACAGCAAACAGCATAGGACTGACTAGAAAGAGAACAGCACTTACCCACGAGCCTGCTGTCACTGTATGTCTCTTTCTGCTCACACCTACTCCCAATTCTGCAGTCCAGTATTGTATATTAATACCCAATACACAAGCTGCAAAAAGCCTACCACTGTCTGCTGTAGAAAGGCTATTGTAATATTCTCCTGGGGATATGTTCTTATATTCCACTCACTTATCAAATTAATAGTAATAAAGAAACAGAAGAGAGCTGAGTCAAGTCCAAACTCTTCCTATCAAGTATCATACCCTAAATTTATCAATGAGATTACAGAATTCCATCTTAAAAGCTCTTTGTTAAATTTAAGCATTGTTATTTTACAGAAATGCTACTGCAAAACCAGAACACCAATGACAACATGCTATCAGATCTGAGCGCTAAACACATTGGTTATGACTATTTTGGGGTAGCACCTCCAGTGTGGAAAACCTCTCTCATATTCTCCCAAGAAGAGTATCCCCACCTCAGTTTAACAATGCCACAGCAATTCATATACATATCTTTTTAAGCACATTTACACGTGGAGAATCTCTTCCTATGATCTTACTAAAAGAAGTTTCTAGCTTTTTCAATTTTAATTTCTGAACACAGGTTAATAGAATCAGAATAGATTCTGAACCAGGTAGATTCTGAACAGGGTAATAACACTTAACTATATTTTTACTATATACTTTGGATCACCTCTGGCTTTTTTCACAATTACATAATCATGTTGATGCACAACTACTTTGCAACCATCTAGAATTTTCATATTCTTCTCCTCAGTCGCTTAGAACTGATACTGACACAGAAGCATGCGACTCTGTAACTGCATTCACTGAATCACTTGGTGTAGATTCACCTCAGCCAATAATTTCTCTCTGCATAACCATTTTCTCCTACACTGACACACCCTCTTCCTCTCAGCACTAAATTTCCCCAGCTTTCGCTAAAGGTATGTAAGATCACACCTGTGAAAGCTCTGGATTCCTCTTTCTTTCCCCAAAATATACTGCTTCTGCAGTTTGTTCCTTTTGATTTGTCCAACTTGAATTTATTACAACAAAAAAACATTTGCCTGATTTTCTAACATAGAAATTCAGAAGTCACAGGAAGAGACAGCTGCCATAGTTACAGTAGTTAACGTCTGCCTGTGTTAACAATCTAGCATCGCCAAAGCCTTCCTAAACTGAGAGTTAAATTAAAACTTATGTTTATACATCCTGGAAGTACCATTTCCTGTTCAAATAAAACAAATTTTCAGAGGAACAGCCAACTGACTTCACTTAAACTTGTGTTCTACCTTAATCCAGACCATTTTACGTGAAGACAGGTTCTTTTAGCCACTAAAACAACCCGTACCTTCCCATCAAGTATTGTTTCCCATGTTGCTCTTTTCTTGCTAATGGGACACTCTTCCATTTCCTGCATGGCCACTTCATATTCTCCATCCAGAAGTTGCAAGCGCCTGTCAAGACAAAGTAAATGTTATGAGTAAAGCAGCTCATTTTTATTGTTTGCTATTAAAACATAGAATGTATTCCACAGTAACCAAGTTTGATTTCACTGTAATAGAGAAGTAGTGTCTTCTTTAGGTCCCAGCAGCATAAGATCTGCGACTCCATCAGCAAGAGCCTGGGCATGGAGAAAATTTTGGCACCAAATAGAATGTAAGCAGTAAGCGTATTTCAGAGACTTTTTGTTTGCTTGATTTACTTTTCAATTACGCTGTGATCAATCTTAATAGAACCACAGAAATTACGTCTGTCAGAACACTGACAAGGAACAAACTGATGCATAGTTACAGGACAATACTCAAGTTTGTGAAAGAGAATCGTTTCCAATCGTCAGAGAACAGGTCTCAGTATGAAGTGTGTGTTATGAAATCTGTAGACTATATTAAACAAATTCCTAAGAATTAACAGAAAAAAATATTTATTTTGGATAGTATTACCTGTTTTTATCAAATACAGTCATTTGTGCTACAAATGTCTTTTCCCCATCTTCACGATTTGAAGAGTTTCTTTTTCTTCTAGCTGGAAGCTCCTCATTGACATCTGTACATAAGAAATATGGTATTCAATTATTACATACGCACAAATTCAAAAGATCAAACAGCTTCCATGCAATTGTAAAATACAACTGGCTGTTGATTACATCAGATGTGTCATACAATAGCAAAGGACACACTGTTTAGTGAACAGCTCGATGGCAATGGAAAGAGTACTTAGCTTAACAGTAATCATACTTTAGATACGTTCACATATATTTATAGTTTAGTCGTATTGCTCTGTCAGCATAAAGAGTTTGGGTTTGACCTTCCTCCTCTTGTAGCTATAAAATAGTGAGAAAGAAAGTTTTTCATTCTACATGCACTCTTCAACGCTGTAACATTTGTGATGTAATATAACAGATCTTGACAAAATTAAGAAAATAGCTTTTAAAATTTTGTTATTAAGGTATATATATTGTTTTTTAATCAGCTAGTCATTTAGTTTTTATGACAGACCATGATAGAACCAACAGCTGAGTCAGTAGTGACCAGAGTTCCTGGAGGTTTAATGATAGTCACAGCGACCACAGGGCTCTTACACTATTCTCCTCCCAACAGTGTTGCCTCTCCTTCACGATCACACATTACTGAAAACTGATGTTAAATTTACACAGAAATATAATGACAGTTTCTAGTTACCAACTGTGTTTTAGCCCCATCTTGAAAAAGACTGAAAACAAATGAAAGCCAGTTGTCTATGGCTATATCTATCTATGACTGGCCCTTATCAGAGCATGACCTACGCTGCAGATTAAGAAAACTATACGTGCCTACAAGATAAATTCTGTAAAAGCATATTTAAAGACTGAACTTACCAATGTTTTCATTAGTCTCGCCATTGATCAGTCCATTAAACTCTCTTCTTCCTGGGCGAGTTACTCTGAATAACAATGAGTAAGACTTCACCATATGGCTGTTACTTGGTTCAAACTCATTGCTGGAAACCGCAAGTGACGGGAAGTTGCCTGGTTTTATTTGGCTGAGGTCTGGGTTTAAAGGCACCTGCTTTTTACCTGTAGGAACCTGTCTTATCGGACAACTAACATCCTGCAGGAAAACAAGAAAGCTAAGGTTTAGATTTTCAGAACACAAAGTAAAGCCATTAAGTGTTAAAATTTGTATCACTTACGAACTGTACTCATCCTGCCATCTTTTTGAAAATAAGGCTTCTAACAGATGTAAATAAAAAAAAAATCTGCTATAACAATCCCAGGTTTTAAATGTAAAACAGATATTTGAAAGTGTAAACAAAACTGGCATTTTATAACCATTCCTGGCAGCAGCCATCTTTCTCCAAGTGATTAAATTAACACTAACATGAAGCATTCAGAAAGGTTGTAGAACAGTCATTAATACTAATTTAATTCTGTTTACCTAAAGAAATTAGATGTTTTGGTTATATATATATTTCAAGGGCTTCCTATCTTCTCCTGCCAATATTACAAAGTGCACTTTGAGCTATCTGGGAGATAAAGAACCACTTACCTAGGATTTATTATATTCAGTATCTCTCAAATAGATCATTGAGCACTGTCTGGTATTGGAAAAACAAGGCAGGATGGCCTAAGTATGAAACTTGCAGCAAAACATTTCAAGTAACCATCAGCACCTCCTGCTTTTACCATATTTATCTATACTATAGCAAGTAAAAAAATTGGCTAGAAACAATATTAACTCTTAAGAACATGTCAAAACAGCTTAACATTCTTAGGGAATATATACAAAGTTCTGACTGCAAATGTTTCCCTTTTTGGTTAAAAATTACAGCATGCATTACTAAGCCTCCCTTATTCCCATAGCTGCAAAGATAATTTGCCAACTGGTGTGAAACAAACATAGTTAAATCAGCAAGCAAATTCAGAGATGCTTTGGGGAAAAAAAAAAAAGGGTTTGAAAATTGTTTATGATTCATAGTATCTAAAATCTGCAATAGTTGAGATGATCAATGTAAAAAAACATAGGTACAGAAAAAGCAAGGAAGAGGCAAGACTTGGCAGATGACTGGGGAATTCAAAACAATTGCAACTTGTTCCTTTTTATTTCTAAACTCTAAAAGACAGACTATTTAATGACTTTGCAATCGCCTGGTTTACTTAAGCCTCTGAACATCACAACAGAATTAACAGTTCGACGATGTAATAGAAAAAAAACTGAAGCAAAAATAGAGATGGCTGAAATCCACAATGAGTGAATCTGACTTACAAGCGAGCTAAATTCAATGAACAAGCTGAATGTTTTTTAGAACTTCTAGTTATTTCTCACAAAGCAAAGCAAAATCCATATATATACATATATATTTGCTTCTGAAGAACCCCTTGCCCAGTCAATAGGCAACAGCTTGAATAGATTAGTTCTTCAATTTATCTCAAAAGCAGCATCATTTCACCATTACCTTGTTGTATTGCAATGTTAAATAGACGTTCCAAAATCATGTAGACGTTTCGCTTTACTACATATTAATACTTTGTCAAATCATTTTTACCTTTCTTTTCTTGTGGCAAACTTTCACAAGCAGTACTTCCAGGGTTACAGAATTTTGTTCATTCTCTGAGTTTTGTGATGGCTTATCTAAATAGAAAAATATTTTAAGTTCTGAAAAAATGAAGATCTATTCAACTGTGCAAATCCACCTGCAATTACTTTTTTAACATAGGTACCTCCACGCACAAAGACCTCTAGTCAAATTCTAAGTTTCAATTCTCCACAAACTTACTGCAAATTCCCACTTGAGAACATATCCTACCTCACTGTTCTAATTGTAGCAGATTAAAAAGCATAGTCAATCTCCAATGTTTAAAAGACTAAGCTTGCTACCTTTGACATTGCCAAAACCTTTTCATAGCAGCAAAAAAGGATGTGGGTGGATTTAAGGAAAGTCAGAAAAAAATAATTATAGATGAGTCAAATTATTTCCTACAATTTTTTTTTGCTTTACAGCTTTCAAACCTAGAGTTTGGTTTGCATCAAAACTTAACATACAGATGCTATCAGATAGGAGAATAAAACAAAAAAAGAAACCTTAAATACTATGTAAGTTAAGTATATGCAGAATAGCTGTTAAAGGACTCTTAAAAGAATGGGAAAAAAGTCTTAGAAAAGAAGACCTGGCTTCACAGTCTCTGCACCATCAATTTCCTACAGCCTGGAACCCTCAAGATAGCTAATACCAGCAGCATGATCAACAACATCAATTAGGAACTGCCTTACAAAATAAATTTCACTGTATGGTAGGAGAACCTTTAATAGTTTAAATTTATATTAATCAAGAATTGTGCCCTCATACAGAAAAAGAATAACAAAGAATAACTTGATTATATATCTAGTTAAAAAATAGTTTCTGGAAGAAAATCTGAAAAAACAATTATCAGCCAAAACTGAATGAATCTATAAGAAGTTATTTCTGTCCTTTAAAAAATCATTATGGGCTTAAGCTAAAAAGCACAATGGCTTCGCCTTAGTCCACGTCACAAGAATCTGATATTCAACGAAATACTTTGTTATGCCCATCAGACATAAAAAGCAAACCTTTAGCATATTAAAGACATAACCCAAGTCTCTTCACTTGCTTTCCTCCTGACACTATATCCACACTCAATAAGCTTGATGTGTTTCAGTAGAAAGAGTTCTGGTAACTCATCTTGAGACACTGGCAGTTTTATCAAATAGATTTTTATTTTTTTATTGTAAACACAAGACATACTAGAAATCTTAGCAAATACAGAACCTCAGGGCAGGGGGGAACCTAACCAAAACTACACTCTGTTTCAAGAGTTTCTAACAATTTCTATCCAGACAAATAAGCATATTAATTATGCCAGCTTCATTAATTTAAATATTTTCTATATTTAATATTCACTATAGCATACATTACTTGTGGTAATGATATCCTTTTCTATGGTACAAATGACTGCCAGGCTCTCACTACATGGAGTACCCTCTAGAAGTGAAAGTGTTTTATAGTCAACAGTAGAGTCACATAATCCAAGCATTCAAAGCCACAGAGAAAGTCTTCAAATATCCTCCCCCTTTATTCTATACTTCTCTATTTTTACCACTAGCTACCCCAGAAGTCCTTCTCTCTTGTGGTTTCTCATCTCAAATATTGAACACAACACATAACCTGAAGTTCCTGAGAGAAGAAACAAGGTGAATACCGCTGACACCAGCAGTATTTGGAAATTCCAGAAGCAGAATGTCCCAATCTATGGATTTGAAGAACTTTCTCAGAGTAATATTACAGTTCAATACAGAAGGGCTTCTAACTATTAGATATCTGGAGCTTTAATTTTCAAACAGCTTACCAAACAGATCTGCTTAAGCACACCTTGAGGGAACATAACTTCCAGAAAAAAAGTACGAAACCTGTTCCATGAATTCTATTAGCTTTTACATCCAAAGACTAAGATGCCATTCAGAATATTTTTAACCACAAAATTAGAAACAACACTTTATTTTAACGGATAAACAGATAGGTTTTTTTCAGGGAAGTAAAAAGACTATACAACACAAAGCATGTCACTTCTACTTTCGTTAAAGGAATAGAACCCTTTATTCTGGTCTGGTCTGCTTTTATAAATCAGTGACGTGACCTTTGCCTCATTTCCGACTTCTGCTTGATAAAATTTATTCTCACACCTCTATTTTAATTTAAAAAACACTGAATCTTCTATTTGAAGGCTGAGGGCTTTTTTTAAAGCTACTTAAAATATCCTAAAGACACACTTCCGTAAGATCAGTTTCTTCAGGACTCCTCAAGGTCTATTTCAATTTGAATGGATGAGGACTTGAAGTATTTCTCAAAATCACTGTTTTGACTAAAACCACACAAGGTGTATTTACTTAACATGACAATTACACTACAACATATTTAAAGTGCTACTGAAAGTACTGTAACTAATGTGACTAAATAAGTTAAAACCTGCATCCAAACAGCAGAGATTCAAAATATTCAAATAGTCTCACAGATCTATACTAATTTCAAAGGTTATATTAACAGTATAATGAGTAAATTAGCAAGCACACCATTTCACGGAAGAACTCAGAGTCAAAACATTGAACTATTCTCCACATAGATCTATACTAATTTCAAAGGCGCCACACAAATTAACAGTGTAATGAATAAATTAGCAAAACGTACCATTTTTATGGAAGAACCCAGTAAACGTAAGTTGCAAATGAGCAGACAAACTAAACAGAAAAAAAAGAAAGGAAATATTAGAACAAGTAAGTATTTTCTTGTCCCAAGAGCCACTCCATTCACTGACGTTCAGGACAGGCCAACACAAGAGGCAGGACTACAATGAAGGGGTCCATCTTTCTGACCTGGAAACTGCCTGGATACAGTAATCGCAATTGATGCAAAGTTGTAGACCAGTTTTATCTTTACATACTTATTCTCTCTATGTATTCTATGCCTTGATATACATACATATATATATATAAATAAAAGTAGAAAGTAGAGGTTTAAATGCTACAGGAGAAGGGCATTGTCTGAAGACATGATATCTTGCCTTCTCAGGCAGGCAAACACATTTCCTAGGCATTTATCAGCAGAGATGAGTTTTACTGTTTTTCTAGAGCTTCACCTTGAACCATGTACTTGGTCCACCACTAAACCATGTCCCTAAGCCCAAGGTCTACATGTCTTTTAAACACCTACAGGGATGGCAATTCAATTTACAATACGGAACCTACAGTCCTAGAAATCAAGATTATCAGTCACATCAAGTCCACATCATCCATAACACATGCAATCAAAATAACAATTGCATCTATTTTGATTCATGGCACTGCAGCTCATAGCCCAGACTATTCTGCTGACTGTAGAACCATTTTACTTCCAATTGTTATATTCCAAATACATTTCAGCTTAAAGTGAGTATTCATAAACCTACGTTAAAATGGGTCTCAAAAACACTTAGTATTTCTGAAGTACACAGTATTGAACAAAATATCATCTGTTACACTAGAACACCAGATACGATTTTAAGCACCTTCACTGACTTCTCAGAAAGATACAACCTGACATTCAACACCTATTTTTAAACACAAACATCCCCCAGAGTCTGAGATGATTAGTGAAAGCGTCCACGAGCTTGAGCATTCAGAAGACTGCATCTATACCAGCTTGCATCATTCATCCATGTTACTCTTCCAGACCAGAGGATATTTTTTTAGTTTTGAAAGCACAAAAAACACACAAAAATCAGTATTTGACTATTTTGTTTCAACATGATCCTTATCCTTAGAAGGAGAATATTTACCCAGCAATAGCCACAACATATGCAGCAAAAGATAATTAAGAAAAATAATAGACAGTAAATCTATAAAACCTCTTAGAACATAAAATTTATAAATGTTTCAGACTAAATTGCATCTAGCATGGCTGCCTCTGAAGTAGGCTAATTATTTGTAAACATTATGGAAAAAGAACAGCTGGTTAAAAACCAACAGATAAACACCACAAAACCCCACCTCAACAGGTATTCACATGTTCCAGCAACTTAGGTTAATCTTTAAAATATCTGGTTTTATTTTAAAATTTCCAAAATGCTTTGCATGTCATGATCTATCAGTACATTAAATAGAAAGGTTTTGGCAAATTACCTACAGTCTTTCTACCAAAATCAAACAGAAAACCAACCTGCAGGACTAAAACTGAATTGTATAGATTAGAACAACATTATTCTGGAAATCTTACAACGGAATGGTTAATATCCACCATATATACTGTCAGAAAAAGCTTAGATGTTTAATTCATACATAAAGAATACAATTTAAAAGAGTTATGGTCATTATCTATCACACTCAAATATCACAAACATATTGCATGTTCTATCACTTCTGTGAATAAGCTTTTTATATCATTTTATTTCAGCACTAGGAAACTTGTCAAGAAACAGAGCAGGCGTATTTGCTCTGCCTTCTTTCTGCCATGATTACAAAGACAGGCTGGGGTGAAAACCAACCGAAACACATCAGTCTCAAGTTTCACATCTCTGCTGAACTTTGACTTTTACCAAATAGATTATGTCAAATACAGCTAGAGTTCAGTAGTTTTGTTCTGAAGCAGAAAGTAAGATCTGATAAAATACAAGTTTTATCCAACATTTAAGGGTGTTACATAATTTAAAGTAAACGCTTGGGAAAAAAAAATTTAACATGTTGAAAGCAATAGGTACACCAGTTTAAAGGTAATTACTATTGCACCATTAGAATTTACAGAATAAGACTCCCCCCTTCAGCGACAAGTCCATATGGAATTAAGACTTGAAATTATCTATTTGTTAAAGAGGGAAACACACTTAGAACTATACAAAGGTTTGACATGAGATATATGTGGGGTCAGATCACAAGAAAAATCTCAGGCTAAGCAATATTTCTCATGAAAAAAATTACAGGGGAAAATTTTAAGTTTTACAGACTTTAATGAAAACATTTTATAATAAGTTACTCTGTTATGGCTTGAGATTAGCAAGATCTTTTTAAATATTGTTGAAAAGTTTCAAGGTTTCTTGTTTTGGTGGTTTGAGTTTGGGTTTTGTTTTTGTTGTTTGGGGTTTGTCTTTGTTTTTGGTGTTTGTTTTTTTTAACATAACTATGAACATAAGATTAAAACCAGCAAGTACTCAACCATAAAAAAAACCCCAAATAGTATATAACTTCATGGTATTTTCCCAAATCTGTCTTTTTTTTTTCTATTCCAGCGCATACAGATTAGTTACTGACACAACTGACAGTTGAAAAAAAAATTATTCAAATAATTTTTTGAGGCTTCTATACACATCTCAAGAAACAGCATGACAAATATTGAAAGTTTATCCTGATACTGCTTTTCTCCAATCTTTGAAGTGACCAGCACACATACACACTTTTTCGAAATTTGGAAGCAACATCTCAAACGGTAAGTACCTTGCTTCTAATAATTACTCTTTATCACTTCCACTTTATCAATCAAAAAGACTTTTGATCCAGCACATACATGGGCTCATTTGTACACACACAAATATACATGCAGGACTGTACCTGTGAGATTCTTGTTCTCCCTTCATTTTCTCTACTTTTGATAACATCTCATCTACTTTGAATGTTTTCCTGTCAAGAAAAAGCAGAAAGAATAGTTTCACATAGCCACTATTCCCATAACAACAAAATGTATTCAGTCTAAACTTTGAGTTGGTTTTTAATCTAAAACTGTCTCTATATGCAATTTTAGCCATGTGTTCAGAAAGCACTCTTCCGATGCCTTTTGGGGCCTTGTAGCACATGCGTGTTGTAGGGACACAACTGCAATACAGCTGCTTGAGCAGTATCAAAATAATACAAAGCATTAAAACTGGACCTTTCAGAAGTAATACTACCACTCCTGAGAAGTGTCATTTAACAGCACCACATTCAACCCTTGCAATGAACATATCTAACCACATTTCAGCATTGGTCAAAGAAAATCTTCTCCCTTTAGTGACACTTACAGCCACTAGGACCTTACGTGTCAGCTCTGCAGGCATTACTATTTTAATCTTGATCATAGTAATGAAAAACACTTAAAATCTTATCTGACAACAGAGTAAAAACCTAATTATAAAAATTCCTTTTTTTCTCCACAAAGTTACATGAAATGGACATAATACAAAGAACAATGAATTCTACAGTTACTACTAGAGCACACTCTCAGGAAACGGGGAGGATGACCACAACCAATGACAACGATGTCATGGAGAATAATCATTTAATTTCTCTCCATAATTCTGACAATAGTCTGTCCATGCTTATATGTTCAGCCTGTTTTACCATATACACAATTTAATGTTCATCGCTAAATAAACAGAAGTTATTCAGCAGTTTCCAGAATAGTCTTTCAATTTTTCATTAAAGGAAAATTAATGCTTGGACCTAGATGCCAACAAAATTGCACTAGACCAGACAGACAATGCCAAAGCTGTGAGAACACCCTTACTTTACATTTATACCTTAGAAAAATGAAATAATAACATAAGCTGTTGCCAAATACTGGATTTCTTGCAGGGGAGAACAACAAGAACATGCTCTGGGGAAGTGGGAAGCATCATCTACAGAAATATCCTGACTGAAGAAACACTGATGTCACACATTGCCTACATTCAGCATGTAATGCATCCCAATGCTTTAGTTACAAACCACATGTTGGCTAAACAGCAACAGTGGGCAAGAGACATGACAGAAGTACGGGGCTGCAGCCAGATAACAAGGAGAAAAGTAATTATGATTTCTGTAGTAAATAATCACCAATTCAAAACTCTACTCAGCCTAAGGTAGAGGCAGATAACAGATTCAAGAACTGGCTCACCTACACTAAAACGTGGGATTAATAAAATTAACATTGCAATGCTCAGCTTTAAAGCAAGAGATGTTAAGAACAGAGGAATTTGCTCAAAGTTTCAGATTCTAAGGTAAAAAAAGTCTCTGCGTGCACTTTGCCCAAGCTCAAAATCTGGCGCTGCTCTGCAGAACATGTTGCAAGTTGTACACTTCTCTTCAGAAGGTTTTCTTCAGGCTAAAGAATTGCTTAGAACAGTTCTAGAGCAAAGCTATGTCACGATGGGAACACGAGTCAGAAATCAGCTAAGAGATAAACATGTTTTAGGAATGGGGGAAAGTTTAACAGTCTTTCATAAAATATACTAATATCTGACACAGCTTGCATTTAATATTTGTGAGCATTACTGATCCAGAAAGATCCATGACACAGCCTTTCCTAAAAATCATCCTAAAAATCTTTCAGAAAGATTAAAAATGGCAACCAGAAAACCCATTAAATCAAAATTGTTACCTTGAAGTTAACTTACAAGAACATTAAAAAAAAAAAAATCCAGAAATTCCTTTAAATTAATTACTATTTTTATGTTACCATGTTCCCATGCATAACAGACAAAATTAAGTTTCTGTAATAACCATCCCCAACACCCAGGATTTTCAAGAGAACATTTACTTGTACTACAAGTATGTGCATCTTGCGCATTCCTTTCTCCACCCACTCCTACTCCAATCAAGCACAATTATAATTAACAAAGTATTAAATGTCACATCATAGCATGCCATTACTCTGCTAATAAATAAAAAAAAAATATTCCTTTATCCAAATACTACACGGAAAGCAACTTTTAGTAACAGTTAGTAGCTTCTTTGCAATGCCATTACTTGGTCTAATAATATAGTGACACCTGAAGACAGTCCCATGGGTGGAAAGCCCATTTCAATTCTCCACCAAGTATCACTTGACCCAAGCACATCATCTCTCCAACGATAAGCAGCAACTTCAACACTTTAGCCCAAGCTGACACATGCCAAGTAACTTATTCCCTATCAACATTTCCCTATACTCTAAGCATTCTGGTCTTTATAAACTCTATCTCGGTATTAAACATACAGACCAACATCAATGGATAAAACTGTATTTTTATTGAGACATTACTTCCCTACCTCCAAGTGATAAATTTGTCTGGCATTTTTCTCAGACTACCATAGAGCTAGAGATAAGATATGTGGAGCTATAACTACTATTGTGAGAAGTAAGTTCTATACAGCCTGAAGAGAACTTCTTTATATTTCACATATGACACTGTTTACTGAAACGGCAATCAAAACAACAATTGGCAGAATTAATAAGTTCTAGGGGAATAAATAAGTAAACAGACATGTATCATCACGGTTCACATAAGCAGGCTAACGATGATGCAGTTCCAAAAAACACTTCTTTGCAAAAAGAACTCTACTAACATTTTTACTATACTGAAGCTAGGTATGTACATTTTTCCTAATATAAGCCTCAGGAAAATCCTCTACTCTAGTTCAAGTATTTTTCCTCTTTTAAAGCCCCCTTTTCACCAAAATAACAGGATTATTTACCTTAACTATTTCTGTTGAATGAAGAATAGCAATTAAGGTCTCATGCACATTTCAAAGTGTTTACCACCAAAACAACTATCAGCAAAGGACCACCCTGCTAACCTTCTCTGGACCTTCAGCTGAGACTGCTTCGCCACAGTCTCTCAGTTTTGCCACTAGATCCAAGTATCCAAACTACCCTGAAACTACACCTTTTGTGGACTTAATTAGGCCAAAACAGAAGGACCACAGTACTGACAGAGCATAGAAAGAGCGAGGGGAGACTCAGGGGAGAAGAACACACTTCTTCGCAATTATTTTCTGATTTTTCCCCTCAACTATGCTAGTTCACTTCTGTTGCATTATTGTTCTTTTAAAAAGAAAACATATTGTCTGTTTTACTTAATCTTCCTTAGATCTAATTACCAGAATGATTTAAATAAGTCAGTATTGTCAGAAAACTAGCGAGTGAAAAGCCTATTAATCTGTTTTTAGAACACTACCTAACTGAAATCAGAGTTCTCAAACAAAGTATTAAGGGAACTAGTAAAAATCAGTATGTTTCAAAGAAAAACTAAGCATCACTTGCGTAGCTGAATTTTAACTGGAATTTGGAACAGTGGACAACACAATGTACATGCAAAGTGCCATTTCTTGTTTCCCAGCAACTACAGCAGACATCCAAAGAAACTAATTCAGGTAAAAGAACATACGCATTTCAATCAACTCTAACTTAATATAAGTTATAAGCAAGAACTTTCTGTTGCACAATTCTAGTTAAAAAAACAACCAACTAAACAAACAAAAAAACCAAGAAAGAAATCACAAAACACCCTGAATGTTACTTCTCAAAATTTGGTTCTGCCCTCTTTTAAAACAGCAAACAACTCACTTCAGTAACTTTTGCAAGAAAAAATAAGCAGTAACTTCAAGTTTTAAAAAAAATAAATCTGATCATTACTTAAGTACCTGAAGTTGTATGTTACGGATTCAGTTTTAAGAAAAAGTGATATTTTAACATTAAAGGTAATGGCAAGAACATTAAACAATATCCAGGAGATCAGAATGCCAAATATAGCTTCTTTATTTTAAATAAAAATGTGCAAATTCTACTGCTCAACAGATCACTCAAATACTACCTTCCTTAGATACAAATACAGCTTAAATTAGAATGGTCTGCATAATCACATTTTATTGCTATTTTTTAATTGTTCATGATTAAGTATTTCACTCCCATAGCAACTGTTTCAAAGCGGTAAGAATTTTAGTGTTAAAATACTTTAATATAAATGTTCAGGCTACAGAAAAATCCGAAGTGTAACAAACAATTTGCAGTGAGGGGGATATAACCAAAAGGACTTGGTGATTGTGTTAATAAATAATGTACACTGCACTTTTCATCCTGCAGTATTTATATATTTTGAAGTCTACTGACGCGAGCTGTAGCACCTCACATGACAAGAATGACTATTTTGCAATGTCAAAACTGAAGCCCATTTCTCAGACATATACAGTTCAAAGCAACCTTTTTAAAGGTTGCAAAATGCTATAAATTGACCTTAATTTACAGCTTTTAAAATAGTTAGAGAGATAATTACTGGATCCTTCCAAGACTAACTAACAAAATACATAGTTTTGTATGTGTTTGTTTCTTTAAATAAGCCGTTAGGTTACAGTTTCAACTAAAATGTTTCATATTATTATGATCAAACACCATTGATTACAAGACTTCAGACATTACACAATTTTGTATAACATCTCCCAAACAGAAAACAAACACGGGAGAATTAGTCAGGATTCTGCAGAGAGTTATCCACATTTGAGTACTCCCATATCAACAGAAGCCACAAGCGTGAAGTCACACATGCTTAACACTGCAGAAAAGTTCTCAGGTCTCAGAAGTCAACCGTAAAGTGATGCGTGCGTTTTTTAAGTTCTTCAAAAATAAAAGGTCACGTTTTACACACCACATGAAAAGAAAAGGTCACCCTCCACTATTTTTTGGACTTCTACTACTTTGTTAACATTTTATAATTACTTTTCAAAGAACAATTTTACCTTTTCATATTTGTTCGGGAGTTTCTGTGGGACATGTAAGTGAGAGTTCTGTGCAAAAATATTGGCTGCAGGAAAAAAAAACAAACAAAAAAGGTTATGCTTTAATTAAAATTTCCTATAAGTCCAAAGTAAATGAGTGATAAAGAACAATTACTCACTGCTATTAGATTCCGGGTACGTAGAAATCTGTATATCTGTGTTGGTTCTAAGAAAAAGAAACACATGTTATCCAACAAACCTTATAGCTCCAGAAAGTCAGCCTTATGGTGATAAAAAGTATCTAATTTAGGATGTTGGGGTTTTTTTAGACAAATACCACAAAAGTCATCGTTTAAGCAAAGCATCACAATGTCCAAATAATTCCGTCAAAGGTTACTCCAGCTACTGTATAACACAAAGCAACTACTTGTTTAAGATACCATAAATCAGCAGTCACAACTCAACTAGGACTGCTCTGCTTTCCGCAAAATATGTTTCTTGCAGGCTTTCTATCACTAAAGGGTAGAAAAAAAAAATCTCAACATATTACAACCTATTATCAAATAGGTAAGTTTTCTTCATTATGTTAATGAACATACCTGATATGATACCAAAATCGTTTACAAAATTTACATAGTCAGACAGTCTGGTAGCTGATTTTTCCTTCTGGAAAGTACCAAGGTCGCTTGCACAAGGTACCAGAAAAAGAGGGACTGTCAGTTGAGTGTGATGCATTATTATGGATCATTCTAAGCTTGAAAATTCGTTTCCTAAACCTTTTCCATTCATAGGATCCAAAAAATGTTGATTCTGGTATAGCAAATACTGTTTCAAAGTGCAAACGGAGGGAGGACTACACAGCCATGTGCATTACTGACATGAAAAAGTAGCGTCATTTGAAACAGGTATACTAACGATAGTTGAAAAGATCAAGACTTGCCTATAGAAAAGAGGAACTTCTATGGAGCTTTAACTTATTCAGTTATATCAGGACAAAAAAGGGGTTTGTCTGAATTGGGATTATATCTAGCAACAATTCCGATCTAAACTGAAATACACCCTTTTTAAACTGAAATAAAAGTCAGCTTCTTTAGGTAACGTCAGCAAAAAACTTGGAAATTACTTGATAAAACACATTAAGTGGAAAGAAAAAGATAGAGAATGGAGAATGCCTTGATGCCCATGCTAAGGCTGCTAACACTAAAGAAAACAGCCAACTATTTATTTTTTAAGAAATATAAACCTTTCGTTTTCATACTGCTGCAAAATGTTTGTTACAAATAGCTGGAAGCCTTATTGTAATTTAAGGAATTCTGTGATTAGAATTGAAAAAGGACAGTATTTTATATCCTTTATTCTTTGTTTAAAGATATGATTCAGCCTTATTTCTACACTTAAAAATGTAAGACCCCGAAAAATCTATTAGAGAGAGGTATTATTATTAGAGAAGGAAATCTTAAAGTGATCCCACTATTTCCTTTTAGAAGCCTGACGAAAACCAGTAAAATCCTGCTTAATGAAAATTACTACAATAAAATCCGTATTTGTCAAATTAAGTGACAGAAAAGAAATTAAGAAACATGCACTTTGCTAGAAAGTGAAAATACAGAGTAGTCACAACTTTGAAAGAAACATCCCATGTTTTTTTGTCTCCAAAAAAGTGACATAATTACAATTTAGAAAGGTATGGAAACACTAAATTACTTTCACAAGGATGTAATTTAAAGACAGCATACTGCTGCTTCAACCTTAAGTTTCCCAAGTTGAATAATTCTGAACCACACTTTTCAACCTGCAGACAGACATATGCTTCACAACTCCATATTACTCAGCAAAAGCTTAAAATAAATCTTTATCTTTTTCTAGCATATGACCTTGAAAAGGGACAAAAACGTTCAGGAAGAATGTGATTCAACACTACGCGTGTTAGGATTTTTTTTTAATCCAGTATTACCTTACTGTGGTTTTCCCAGAATATTCACGCTACAGAGTTAACGTGCTGATACATTTACACTGTAACTTGCTCCTGATCAATACCTGCACAGCTCCATCGCTCCCCTTGTCTGACAGACTGAGGCGTGGGCAAGAGAATTTTCTTCCCTTATCTTGGGCACCGAAGTTTGCCACTTGACCTATTTGCAGTATGGTATTTATTGAACACGGAGCTTTGTGAACAGGGCTAAGGTTCAAAGGACCCCACACTATTAAGGATTTGAGACACCACTAAAAACTCCCAACGCTTTCTCAAACACTGTCACCGTCGCAAGCGAGTGACAGCACCAACCCAAGAACCACACCATGTATGTAGTGGGGCATTAAAAATATCCTTCAAATCCCAGCAATTGCACAGAAATCTTCGGTTTTTGTGGAACCCAAGTTTACTGCTGCACTGTTCATTTAAATCAGAATTCCATAAACTACTTTCTGGTTCATCCAAAGGGACTCTTCTCCTATCTGGAGCTGCCACAGGGTGATGCGTGGGTCGCAGAGGTCAGTTTCCAATATGAAATCTCAACTAAGGGACAATTATTGCCAGACAAAGAAAAACCAAGTACAGTGAAGTCTTAATCGCATCCCGCCCCCGAAAGGGGCTCTTAAGGCAACCGCCGGAGAGAGAAGAGCCTCTCCGTCCCCAACTCCCCGGTGCCTCCGAGGGCTCTCGGAGAAGGCAGGGAACCGGCCGCCCCGAAAGCCTGATGGAAGCTGTAACCGAGGAACGAAGTTCGCCGGCCGGGCGCAGACACCCGCCCCGCGGGCCCCGGTTGCCGCTCGCCACCCTGCCCGCACACCGGCCGCACACCGGGCACAAGTTGTCGCCGTCCGGGACACCGGCAGGCGTTAACCTCAACTAAAACCAACAGCATTGACGGCGACCGCAGTTTAGCGCCACGCAGCTCGGCTCTCTGTCCCTTCCCAAACACGCAGAGCCTCAGCCCCTTACCCCAAGCGCCCGCTCCTTTTCTCCATTCCCCCCTCCCCAAGAGGCTGCAAGTGACAAATGTAGTCTTTTTTTTTTTTTTTTTTTGTGGCATTCCTGCCCCAGCACGGCTGCTTCTCCCCCCTCCGCCCCCATCCCCGCCCGCCGGCACCGAGCCGGGCACGGGCGGACCAGCGTGGCTGCAGCATCCCCTTAACGCACCTGCACGGGGGATGTCCCGGGCAGCCCCCGGGAGGGTGGTGGTGGTAAGGGGGGGGGAGAAGCGGCAGCTCTCCGGAGGGGGGGAGTTGAAGCCACTTTGTTCCCCCGCGCTGGAGCCCCAGCAGTTTCCGTGCGACTGGGAAAGTTTTATTCCTTGCCTCCATAAAGGAAAGACCAATTGGAGCCCTGGAAATCACACAGCCCATAAATATGATAGATCCTGGCAAGATGAACTCCCCGCCTAAAAACCTAACACATACACACACCACAGGAAAAAAAAAAAAAAAAGAAGTAAAAGAAAAGAAAAGAAAAGAAAAATCAAAAAAAAAAAAGGAGGGGGGGGAGGGGAAGAGAGAAAAGTAATCAAAGAGAGAAAACGACCTGCAAAAATACACTTTCCATTTAAAGTGTCCGTGGGTCTTCATTTGGAAAACGGAGTCAAGTCTCCGCGTGTATTGACCGTGCGGGAAAATGGTTGGGATATTTACGTGAACAAAACTTTCCAACTACCGCATTTGGCGAAATAAAGCGCTAGCAATATTCCAGACCAGTAAAACACATTTCCAGAGCGCAATTCTCCTCAGAAACGCGGTCGCTTATTTGAGATTTGCCGTAGTTTAGTGACCACTTCTCTCGCCTCCGAAGCGGGCGGCTTTTGGAGTCGAAAGAGCCCGGCAAAGTTCAGCATCCCGGGTTTGGGACTGAGACGATTCTCCCCCTACCCCCCCTAC
>JAOXNO010000004.1:23949-44787 GCA_028565335.1 Limnodromus scolopaceus
TTATGAGGGAGTGTAGCGATAGAATGAGGGGTGATGGTTTTAAACTGAAAGAGGGGAGATTTAGATTAGATACTAGAAAGAAATTCTTTACTGTGAGGGTGGTGAGATGCTGGAACAGGTTGTCCAGATAAGCTGTGGATGCCCCATCCCTGGAAGTGTTGAAGGTCAGGCTGAACGGGGCTTTGAGGAACCTGGTCTGGTAGGAGGTATCTCTACCCATGGGAGGAGGTTTGGAACTCAATGACCTAACCGTTCTATGATCTTCACATGGCTTGTTTTACATTCACTGTTAGGGTGCCCAGAAAGAAAGGGTCAAGTGAGGAAGACGGGGCGAGTTCCCTATCAAACAGCAAAGCATACTCACGAGGTGGTAGGGAAGCTTGTGGTGGTACCTACATTACAGCTATATTTTGAGGTCTGGCAATAAGCCCCCTCAAAATCCTGGGGAACACAGATAAACTCTATGCTGTGGTCTTCTGTTTTAGGAAGTGGCTGATAAAGAGATTGCTGCCTTGCCCCGGGACAGCTGCCCTGTGAGGATCCGGAATAGGTGTGTCCTGACATCCCGCCCTCGGGGGGTCAGGCGGCGTTGGAGGCTCAGCAGAATTGTTTTCCGCCATTTCGCTGACCACGCTGAGATGTCTGGGATACAGAGGTCTATGTGGTAGATCACCACGTGGATATACATTCAGGCAGAAAACACAGAACAAGCTCAGTTTGTGTGTTCCAGTAATTAAAGCAAGACCATCCAGCAAGGACTCCAGCATCAATATCAAATAAGAGAAAGTTGAGAAGCCACGCTGATTCATTAAACTCGCTTCCTGGATTGCAGTTGGTATCAGCTGACAAGCAGCAGCGTAACTGCATTAAGCTGGTGTGTACGAGAGGCAGTTTTACTCTGAGGAGAAAAAGTCACTACCTGATTGTTGTAGAGCTAAGCTGAGCTTGGTGATATGGGCAACATCAGAAATAAAGACATACAGCACAAGGCTCGTTTAAGCAGTTTTTTTTCCACCATAGGGTAAGTTCACCATGGTAATTTGGGTAAAAGCATAAATGAAATTGCACAACAGGGCAAAGTAGTATGAACAAGGATGAGCACAAACTGGAAGTAAAACATGGCCTCAAGTTTAGATACTCTTGCTATGCAAACTTAATAGACATATAATAACAAGCGGAGAAGGTGGATAAAAGACCTATTAGAAACTACAGTGTGCTAGTATTTATCACCTGCTTGTCATACAGCACGCAGTCCAATGCTTTAAGGACAAGGTAGCAAGTAAGTCCTAGCTAGTCCAGACCATAATAGGAGAGTAATGGCTTCCTTAATTCCTAAGGTAACATCAAACAAATCTGTCCTTGGGAGACACATGAGAAGGAAGCAGGAAGGAAAGAATAACAACAAGCCTGCTGCCAAGCTCACATTTGCTCTGTACTCTTCTTCAAAGCAGGGCAATAAAGGGGAAATGGCTACTCTGTCCCCCTCCCTGGCAGTGGGGCGGAGACACTGCAATGAACAGCCCAAGTAAAATGGTACTACCACCAGATGGAAGGCACACAGGCCGCAAAATGACAGCAACCCATCACCCCCAGTTGAGTCAAATTTTGGAGTATAAGCTATCCTTTTTGCTCTCTTACCTTAAAACCCTTGAAAGTTGAAGGAGAAAGCACAGCTTGTCTCTTTTCCTCACTCCCTGTCCAGCATCAGCAGCTCACTTCCTTCCTGCCACTGATGCCACCTCAAAGACACCCCCAAGGTCTAGCATAGGCACTAAAGAGCTGTTTTCATTTTCAAAATTCAAAGAGGTTAAACAGCCAGTAATTAATTTCTGAAAGTAACCATTATGTTTTAATACCACAGGGTTAACACCATATTATTTCTGCTCAGCTATCAAGTGCTTGAGATAGTGGTTCTACTTGCTGCAGCATTTCTCCCTTTGTGACATGCTTTAGTTCAACATACCTTCCTGCATTGAATCAAAAAAACCCACTCCCCATGTAGCGAGCATGACATTAGCCCCAGCAACCAGATGGGTACAGCTGTAACTTGCAACAGAGAGGCCTTCACCCATCCTAGTTTAGCATTTCTTTTCTTTTACATTCTGCTCTTGGTCTCGTAACACTCTCCACTCATCTGAGATGCTTTCTCAAGGAGGGGTTAAGGATATACCTATGCTCCGCTTTTCAGGAAATGGTGAACCACTTGACTGAAGGAAATGCTTTATAAGCTATTTTAATTAAATATTTTCTCCAACCTGAAATGGAAAATGACTGTCTTTGCTTGGAAGAAGGTTGTGTAAACAATGATCTTTGCAGCACAGCGTGTCTCACATGGAAGATCAGTATTAAGGCGGCCCTTAGAGTACTTTCAAATATCCATCGGTATGTCCCCTTTGGATTGCTTTTCTCTGCTCTCAACCCAGGCCTTGTTGATGGTTCGCTTCATTTCATCATCCCCTTCTGCGTACATCTTTTTTAAAAGGTTCATAAGCCCTTCACTAGGATCTGAGGTGTCATAGGCAGCCTTCCTGCAAGACAGATACATACGAGAAGATCAGTTATATCCAACAATTCTGTGCAAAAAAACCATAAACACTAATATTTGTTTGTAACTGAGGATTTTGCTTTGGCAATGTCTTCAGATTCTGACAGCCTTCAGTCATGCCTCAGCTTCCAAGTAGGGAGAATCCTAAAGAGTACACCTAAACTTAAGTGCAAGTTGAGTAGTACACCTACAGCTGTCCCACTAAGAATGAAGGGAAGCATTTTGCAATAACATGACCCTTGAAGCACCACCCAAAATTAATTTTAGGAAACAGGAGTGGAATATAACAGACACAGAAAGTGCTAATATCTGTCTGTGCCATCATGTGAAAAGTACATAAAAATAGAAAAACAACCACATTGAGCTAATTCAAGTGTCCGCATTTACAACCCAAAAGGCATTTTCTGCTTCTCATTTTTCAGATTATCTCCAGAGATTAACCGACTTCTTTTTAACACCTTGCATTTCAAAGCAATTTTCTCAATTTAAGAAGCCAAGTGAAAAATGGTGCCACCCACACGGTAAGCACATTACCAGACTATACAGAATGTCCTCTCTATCCTGTGTTCTAAAATCCTCTAGGTACTTACTAGTGCAGCTGTGGGCTTTCTGAAAAACATGCAGATCAAAATACATCAGCAGAGGGAGCAAGTTCCCCAAGCGTGGGGCTAACCACCAGTCTCTCACAGACCCCAGCACAAGGTTTATTTCTGAAATGACTAATTTTGTCATACTGTAAATCCTCACCACTTGCAATAAGTTGCAATACTATATTGTGACAGGCTGGGCAGCCTGCGGGACTGCTCTGCACAAGCTACAGCGTTAACAAAATGACCCTATCCCACCAGCAACGTGCATTAGTAGTCAGGTTGCCTCCTCTCAATCTCCAGGGATGCCCTTTGAGAGGGGAAGGTACTTTTGCTCTAAATTCCACTATGGTTAGTGAGGACTAACCAGTTTTAGCAAATCATCCTATCAACACTCACAAACTAAATAGCTGTTGGTGGGCATAACTTTTGAGAAAGTGAGTGTTTCCATGCTTCAAGGTGGGCATACACATTCTCTTCTGGAAAACAACATATGTATGTACTGTAAGATAACAAAATTATTATGTAATATACTACATTTTATATATAATTTCTCTTGTTCCCAGGTGCTTCTTGCTGTAATTTACCACCCTTATATATCCAGTGCCTAAACTGCTTGTAGGATTGCTCCCAAGTACTGGAAGTGATACAAATGACCTTGAGACCTGTTTTTCCAAAAGGACAGTGGGATTTTTGTGCAGGCAATTCGCATACAGTTGACAAAATAGTAACTGTTTTGACCAGCATAGCTGTAGGGAATATATATGTATTTCTAAATAATATAAACTTAACCTAAAAAAAGGTCAAGCTCACTAGAGCAGTTTTTGCAATGAAGCAGCCATCAAAATATAAATGAATCTTTAATTGGTTGATTACCTTTAGCACTCACTGCAGGTCTTATCTATCCTATTTCCTATGATGCAGCCTTCATCATAGGCAATGAAATGGTAGGCTTTGAGTAGCTGTTTGCCACTCTTCTATCTCCTCCACTGCCAGTCCTACTAGGACCAAAAAAAATTTCCCAACCTACTGCTTCTCCAAAATCTTAGGGGCTTGTTCCCCACAACAGTGATTCTCACGGCCTGACTGTGCAGTCAGTACAGTACAGGTCAGGTCTGCTCTCCTGGCAGGCCTAAAGCAACTGGGAGAACAAGAAACAGAAAATGAGATGGAGGTTTGAAGAGATACTTACTCTTTCTCTTTGCTTTCTTTTTCCACTTGAGTGAGACATTCCCATTTTTCTTCCCGCTTCTTCCTACACATCACAAGGACCATGTCTGTCTTTATCTGTATGGTGAACAGCAAGGCATGAAATTAGAATGCTTCATTGGAGGATGCTACTCACAGCCACAACGAGTAAGGTCAGATTAGAAAATAAATCTCTTTCTATACTCACAAATTCCTGAAACCTTTATCTCAGCTATTGATTATTATGGAGTATAAAGAAATTATAGTATGTACTCAGCTTCAGGGTACAAAGTATTAACCTTGTTGTGGACGATTTAAATGGTGTGATTAATTTAACTGTAGTACCGTACTGTAATACCAATACAGAAGAGGATACAGTGCTGCAGAAACACCACGCGGTGATTCTCAGGATGCTAAAACTACTCAGGACTGTGGGGTAAAGGGTGGCTATATTTACAAGACTTCTCCAAGAACACCAAGTTCAGGCACAGGCTCTCCCAATTTATTTCTCCAAGGATAAGAAACTAGCTTTAGGGCATTGCTTAATCTTGCAATAAATTTGCAAGTTACAAGCAAAGACTGTTTAATTGCAACCCTGACCTAAATTTCACAAATAACTCCTGCATGCCACAGCAGACAAGTCTGCTGGAGCTTTAGCTTAGCTTAGCAAGTACGTGACCACTGCTTGTTTTTACGCCATGTTAAAAATCACCAGAGCATCACCCTCATTTATTTCAGTTGTTTTAATTTTACGCTGTCCCAGTTTTAGGGCAATTTCAATTGAACCATCCTTTCTTCACGTTTGATGTCACTAAGTGCAGCACACCTTGTGTGTGTTCTATGCCCTTGTATCTGACATCCCTGAGCCTGGAAAGGTGCTCCAAGTAGCACAGTAAGGATACTATTACCAGCCGCAGTAAAACATTACTAGTGTTCAATTCTGGAGCAACACACCCTTACAAAGGAACAGCAGGTTTCAGACTTTGCTTTGGCTATTAAGTCTATTTAAGCTTCCCAAGATTTCGGTCTGCTGACAAGTCTCTTAGACCTCAAAAATGCAAAGAATTTCTCAGAGGTATTTAAAAGCACAAGGATGCGAATGGATGCTCAGTGGAATTTTCTGCTTAATTATTTCTGAAATTCCATTGGAGAGCTACTAAAAAAATAAAATAAAAATAATAAAAAAAAAAGAGTACAAAATCCAGATGTGATCTTTTGGAATAGAAGCCCATGGATTCCAGAGAATAATTCCACAGTTATGACAATTACAGATTAATAAGAATCACATTCACAGTGAAGAGGCTTTACAGACAGAAGGGAGGGACTGAAGGTTAGTGCTGAGTCTCTTGAACTAAAATCAGGGAATGAGTGTGGTACTTTGTGAGGGACCTAAATATCTCTCACAGCTGAGGTGCACTGACCTTTTTAGAGCTGCCTTCCACAGAGATGGGTTTCAGGAGGTTGTTGAAGGTCATGGTGTAGTTCTTCCCATTCAGATTCTTCACTAGTAGATCGAATGACCTGCAACCAAGAAGTGGGGGAAGAAAGGCACAAATATTCCAATCATTGTAAGACTACTGTGCCTTGCCACCAAAAACAGTGTCTGAAAGCCCTTTTCAGCAGACATATTTCTCTGGAAAGCACATCAACAGGTTTGAATTACTTTCTTCTCAGGGCTTTCAACTCTTCAGTTGGAATTAATACTGAGAACTTAAACGGACCTGTCCAGACCTCACAACAAACCAAGATCTTTAGGATTCTTTCCACCTCATTGATGTACTACAACCTTGGAAAGGCAGATTTACTTAGCGTACACTCCAGTTCCGCCACCATCAAAAAACCGGGCTAACACTAAATATCCTGTCAAGTGTGATGAGGTGCCACAAGCATTTATAAAATGAAAATACCCTGATATCCTTGGAGGAGACTTATACTTAAGGGTGTGTGCTAAGTGCTACTAAAAGCTAATATTGCTCAAGTTTAAAAAAAGAAAAAAGGGAGTGCGGCGGGGGGGGAGGGCTGATCCAGAACAGAGCTCAACACAACCCATTCCCACGGTGTTCTTCAACCATGATCTCCCCTATGGCACAGTACAACAGGATGAACTCACCTCTCTGTGAAATTCACTTGCACATTCTCAGCTGGAAGCTTCTGGACTCCATTTAAAGAGATGTAAATCTTAATAAACTTATCTGACTGATCCCAACCTACAAGTGAAAAGAGAGGTTAAACTTTCCTCCGTAAACTTCATACATTCCATTCCAACCTCCTCCACAAAGTCCCCTAGCAATGACTAGGATCTCTGCCTTACAGAATCTTCAGAGGGATGAGGGAGAGACATGAATTATACAGTAATAACTTGAGAGCAAAAGGAGGTTTTCATATATTACCCTATTCCCTAATTCCTGCAGATTCTGAGAAAAACCACTTATCAGCTCAGGTAAAAGGCCAGCAAGTCTGTTTGTGCACAGGGAGTCAGAGGTAGCTGTCTGCTTTTGCTGCAGTTTCCTTGACCCATTTTTTTTCCTTGCTCCCCGCATGACAAGGATCTTGAGCAATTCCCTCTCCTTTCACCTACATGGTGAGCAGAGAAGCCAAAGCTCACTCTTTCGTTCCTGCTAAGCATTCAGCAATGGAAAAATACTAGTTGGTACACCAGGGATCATTAACGCATTACACAAACAGAATTAATACACACTGTGGTTGGGACAGCACAGTGAGTGTATAGTAGCTTTTAAAGTGGAGTCTCCAGCATGAAATAAACACTTAAGAAGGCTTCTCTATAATGTGAAATGGCAACTGTAGCTCGCACTAAAGCCACCCTGCCTTCTCTTTAGAGAGATGCCTTAGTTCAATAAGTATTCAGAAAAATAACCCTACCATAATTGTTTATTTTCACTGTGTACCCTCCCAGTGATGACTTTTCTTCCTCTGCCACATCTTTTGGCTTTGGTGGAGGCTGATTCTTGATTTCTAGCTCTAACTTGTGCTTCTCTGTCATCAGGACATCACGAAGTCGCTTCCTGGTGGCTTTTGTGAGCAATTCTTTAACCTCTTCCAAATCTTTCTGTAACTGGTTTAAAAATAAAAGACAGCACGCATATACATTAGATACGGTTTCCTTTACTCAAGGTTTGCCCCTGAGCTCTTCCACCTATAGCACTTTCAAATATCCCACATGTAGCGGTTGCAGGTTTATCATGTCAGTAGTTTCCTTTCTCTCTACACCCCGTTAAGCGTGAAGCGACCTGTTCCTCTCCGCCTGACCGATAATATCTTCGCTTCTCGACCAGTACGTATGTCAAGGTTTAAGCTTTCATCAGTTAAAAAACACCGGGAAAGCGATAACATTTACGACACTTGGAACAGCTCCTCAACAGACCCTGGATTACGCTAGAAGCGCAACAGCACCGCCTCAACGACAGACACCTACAGCGCTCAGCGAACGCTCAGGCTGAAGGCTCCGGCTGCCACCCAGGAACGAGAGCTGCCCGGCCCCACGCCTCCTAACCCCGGCCAGGCCACTGCCCCTCGCACGGCCCAGCTCCGGCCGCGCTTCCCCCGGCCTGGCCTGGGCCCGCGGCCTCCGCCGGCAGGGAGCAGAGCGGGGCCCGTCCCCGATTCCAGTCAGAACTCCCACAGGCCGCCCGCGCGCCCCCTCACCTCCTCGCGCGCTCCGGCCATGTCGCGTGCGGCTCCCCCGCCCGCCCCTGGCGTCAGCGGCTCCCGCGGCCCCTCTGGAACCTTCCGGCCTCCCGCCACGCCCACACACCGCGCGAGCGAGCTAGCACGCGCGCGCAGCGGAAGTGACGTAATGCCGCCGCCAATACCCGGCGCGCGCCGCGAGCCTCGCCCATTCCGCTCGGCGAGCGGAAGAGCTCGTGTCGTCCTTCGACTCTCGCTCCGTCGCCCGCCGGCGTTGCCATGGCGACACGCGGCCAACAGCCGCCTCGCCCGGCCGAGGGGCGTGGTCAAGGATCTTCCCGCCTCCGCTGGGGTCTGAGGGGCGTGGCGCGCGGCCCGGCGGCCATTAGCGAGCTGTTAACCGCAGGCCTGAGGGAGCCACGGCTCAGCCCGCCCGTCCGCCCTGGGTCAGGCGTGCGGCGCCTGAGGCGGTGACTGACTGGAACCCCCGCCGGGCGGGTTTTCTCCCGGCGTCGACGGCGTCTGGCTGCCCGCCTGGAGCCGGTGGCCGAGGCGAGGGGCGGTGGCGGGGCCTGGGCCGGGTCTCCTGTGTGACCGCGATCGTTCCTCTTTCAGAGAAGAGTTGTAAACGGCCTTCCTGCCTACTGCAGCCTCGGTTGTAGTTGCCCACGGAAAGAAAGTATAGCGAGGTGTTTCTCAGCACCGTTCCTGTCAGTGTACTGAACAACATCAAACAAAGGTTCTATATCCCTGGCGGCTGCTCAGGCATTAAAATTTCCCTGAGGAAAAAAAAAAATGGCAATCATTCTGAAAGCAAGTAAGTGGAAGAGTCAGGGTTTGCCTCCAGAGGGCTTTTATGACCAGTGGAACTCAAGGCAGAGTAGAGACCTTCAGGGTTTAAAAACCAGGTTTCTCTAAAAGGTGGTGGCAGTTATTAACATTAGCATTTATTCCAAATTAAGGAATGCCACCTCATGTGCTGATTTATGGGCTTATTTTTTTTTTTTCTCCCCTAACATGAACATTCGGGAATTAACCTGTAAAGAAGGTGTTTTTTGCAGAGGTATGGAGGGAAGACTAGATCGGATGAAGGTAACATTCATAGAAAATCTGGAAGCCAAAGATCTATGTTCAAGTCTGCATTCCACAAAGCCGTTTTAACAGATGTTGTACTGAAGTGTTTATTGTAATCCTCTGGCACAGTGCTTCAAGATCTGCAGTTGAGAAAGAGTCGGGAAACATTTGCATAACTAAATCTGTGGTTGTGTTTCATTTTCATAGGGCTGAACTTCAGCTGGTCCATCTTCAGCAACAGCATTTGAAGCCGGGCTGATTTTATCTGGAAAATACAATACAGTCAACTGGAATTTGCTTCTGTGCCCTGGTTATTTAGTTTGTTAAGGGCACTTGTGTATTTAGGAATTGTTTCCTTATGTTGAGCAGCCACTGAGACAGGAAAATACTAACTGTTTTTTCTTTAGCTACTAGTCTTTGAGTTTCTCCACTCTTAGTTTTGGTCCTGTATTAGGAAGTGCTCATAGTTTTAGAATTTAAATTGGTGTTCCTTTATAATTTAATTTCTGGCTGGAGGAGAAAACGCTCACTAGTACGTACATGCTTTTGTAAGTAAGCGTGTAGTTTTGGGTTTTTTTCTTGAGATTTTTTTTTAGAACCAATGTTTATTTTGTTTCTTTATCAGGAGCACTAAGGGGCCCATAGCGTTTCCACTTAAGTGGCAGCTTCCCAGTGGAAGGGTTAGCACTCTTGTAGTGTATAAACACACAGAGCTCTCCTTTGCATAAACTTGCAGTAGCATCTGGATATTGCACCCTCCACTGGCTGGGAACAGAAAAGAGCCTGAGAAAGCCAAGTTTTTTTCTTCTGCACATTCTCACAAGGAGCCAAGTGGCAGGCCACCTCTCGGGGTAGAAGAATCAGAACAGTTCCTGCATCAGGAGGGCAAAAAGGAGGTAGGTGAGGATTAGTAGGAGTACTGAAACTGAGCTGCAAGATCCCAGTCTAGTCTGGCAGACAAAATGCAGTGCAGCATGATCTTCAGCGCTCATCGGCTCTGGGGACGGGGAAAAAGCATCTGAGAGGCTTTGAAAGAATGAGGCATCTTTATCTAGCATGTAATAACAACTTCTTCTGTCTGCAGGCATTGGTAGCAACTGATGACAGTCTTTGGATAGTGATGTGGAGGTAGATCAATACAAAATGTCATGTCTGTTAAATTAACTAGTTGGACTTATTTAATCTTCAGCTTTTCTACCTCTGTGCCTTCATATCTTCCCCTGAAGTGCTGTGTGCTTTTGCAGTTATCTGGGAACAATATGGCTGTTGTTCTCAATAAAAAAATAAATCCTAGAGCAAATGCTCACACAGAAAAAATGGGTTTACAGAGCATTTTAATACTTTTGACTGCTGTAAATCCTGCTTTGTCTGGTTCTTGCTGTCTTGCACAGTGCCTGTCACGTTCCTCTGGAACAGGTTACCCCTTGTGAACAAGTACCTTACCCTAACAAATGGGTTGGAATTAGCTGGGTAGCATGTGCGCATTTGGGACAGCTCTTCTGCTGGGTCACTGCGTCCTAGTGCAATAGTGCTGCCTGGAGATAACAAGCTGGAGCGAACCGTTACCGGAGAACCCGGTACAGCAGCTGTTTGTTATCGCAAACAGATTTAAGCTGTTTCTTAAGTGAATGGCTTGTGAAAATAAGCACCTTATTCCCATTTTGTTTGCATTTCCATTTATTTTACAAGGCATCGTTCACACAATGATAACAAGGTACTGATCCAAACATTTCTGTAACAATTAAAAAAGTAAACATTTGTTGTGACCATGTACATTGAATTGCACTTTTAATAACAAGCATTACACTTATATTTCCATGTTATACTTTATATAACACATGGATTTGTTACACAAGAACTGGCAGTACTGAATTGTTCTCAGTTAAAAGTCTGATATCGCTATGATGCTCTTTTTTCCTAACTCTTTAGGAAAGTCTATTTTACGAGCTTCGGACACACCCAGATGATAGCTAACACAACTCCAAACCTGGAAAACTTCATTGTAATAGTCAGAGCTTTGAAGCTGCCTCTCTGTTTTCAATGTGCTGAAGTAAATCCACCTAGAATTGCAGACTTAGGGCTCTGGATCCAGATCATGCTTATTTAGATTATTTTCTGCATTCACATGCTATCTTTTCCCAGTTCAGAGAAGCCAGAGAATCTTCTTCCATGGCAAAGCAGCAACAGTTCCCAAAGCTGGAGAGAGCTCCTCACCCAGCTTTTGAGGGTGGTGTCAGTAGTAGTGCAAGACCAGGGATTAGTGGAAGGAGAGATTTGGGATGTGGAGAAAAATCTGAGAACATCTGCTCCTGTTTGCATTGGTATTACCATCCATGTATTATATAAAATACAAAAATAAGAGAAACTGAAAGGAAATTAGTACAGCCCAGGATTCTGGTGGTATCAAATCACAAATGAAAGTTATGATACCAAATCCTTTTGATGTATTTATCCCCTGTGATTCAGTTTCCTATATATTATTCTATATATCAGATATAGTTTTCCAAAGATACATATATATTCCTTTACAGGTTAAATAAAAGCAAGTCCCACCGAATAAGAAAATAAGAGGAAGTAATGTCCTAATTCTCTACCATATCTTTTTTTCTTTTTCAGGTAAAAATAGCATGAAATACATTCAGTAGCAAAGCAGTTGGAATCCAGGGGAAATGGAGACCCCTGTATTCCTGGAGGATTAACCTGTATATGTTAAGTCACAATCCTGAAATAAATTACGTAGACTTCTGACTTGGGAAAGACAGGATCTTGATCAATGCTGAGTATTATTTACCCAGCTGCAAATTCTTTGAATTTCCCCAAATCCGTCTATGGATGAGCCCAGTTGTGAAGGCTGCTGTCATGTACACCTAACCTAACTTGAAAGGTCCAGACTCGAGTGCTTCATTGTGTCTCCCCTTAGTCTTATTACTTGGAAGAAGGGACACCTCCTATTAGTGTAATAGATGGAAAAATAATTTAGTTCAAGCCTTTGTGTTTGAAAGAACAACGTGATGCCTGGCGCTGTGTATACTCACAGCGTTACACGTCTTGTGCAGCCAGCTGTTTGCACAACAGCCCACAGGGGCGTGCTTGTCAGCCAGGACAGTCCCTCTCGGTCCCAAGCGAAAAACCTCTCCCTGATCTTCACACTCCAACAGTAACATGTACTAAGGTTTTCTCTCTAGTAGTTGGAAGAAAACCAGCATTGTAAGATAAGAGAGTTTCTATTTTCAATCCCAAAGGTATTTAGGCTTATTAGATTATGCAGAAGTATGCCAATTATCCCTGAGTCTAACACTAAATCAAAATAAGAGGTATAGTTCTCCCACACATACAAGTAGTTTCATGGATTTCACTGCAACTACTTAATAGAAGGAAGGGAACAGCCCTACCTTTATTCTGTGGAGAAAGCATGACTTACGTAGCTTCCAAGTTTTGATACTTCAGTGCTAGTAAATTCAGATTTTTATTTACTCCTGAATTGCCGTATTCAGTCAGTGAGTGACATCATGATTCTCAAGTCAATGGGATACTTCATGCTTTGTCAAGGGGCTGAATTCTTGCTGTTCTTGACTTGCTTTTTATCTTCCTCTCCCCTTGTAAATGGCTGGTTTTGAGTTGTTTTCAACACAATAGCACAAATGAAAGCATTTATCGTAGAAGAAATTTCAAGGGCCAACCAAGAGAAGTCCTTTAAAATGTGGGGAAAAAATGGCTTACCTATGTAAACAATTTAACTTAGCTGTAACAAATTATATACTAATTAATGGGCAAGACAGGGATGTGTTTGTCAGCTGGCAGTACTGATTACATTCCTGACTGCCTTTCCTGAGACTGGTTTTGCCAAACATTAATGCATATGGAACTCCGGGATTTTGCAGCTTCTTAGATTAACACCACACATGATATTTTATATTTTATTGTTTTTAATTCTCTCTGGGCGCATTTAGAATTTGTTAAACTAAGTGAAATAAGTCCTATTACTTTAGAATATTAAGTTTGATTCACAAAGATAATACAAGACTAGTTCACAGAGGTACTATGTAACTAAATCAGCCTTGCTTCATTTATCCTGTAAAGTGTTACAGTCAAAGTAAAACCAACTTCTTTTTAAAGTGAAAAAAGTATTTTTATTTTTGCTTTCCATATTCGGCATCTCAGGAACAGATTAGAATCCAACAAGATAAAACAGTTGTACTAAAAATACTCTTTGGAGGTTTGTCCCTAATCAAAGTAAAGGCTTTATTTCAGAACTGTGCATTCTCAATAAAATTAAAAAATAAGATTTAGTTCCACATAATATATTTATAAAATTCAAATTACTTTTAATATAAGTTTGATGTGGACACACAGTTTAATACTGACTCAAGAAAAAAATATCAATCACTCCAGAGTTAGGAGCTACGTTAGCTGTTCCAGTGCCACATGAAAACAACAGTTTCAGTGAGACTTTGATGATGTTTCCTGCTGAAAAGCTGACCAAAGAGCGAGCTATCCCTGACAGATCAGTCGGTCTGGGATACGTGTGCGTGTAGCTCTGTCACACACTGCTGAAAGGGCCAATTAAAACCCAGATGATGTTTTTTCCCTCACAGGAAGCTAAGTTTCCCAATAGCAGGTACAGTCAGCAGGTAGAACTTCAGCTTGCCTGGTTTAATCCTGCAGTCTTGCTCCTTTCCTTGTTTCTGAATGTAACTATGCTTATTCATCAATATAATGCTATTTTCTTATTCTTTCAGTAATTTTGAAAAGACACAGTTTCCACGTAAATATGACTCTTCCAAATGCCAGTGCTACAAACGCTACCTTGGATCTACAGATAGAAGGTGAAAATTGTTTACTACCTTTATGTTATTGCCAAGAGTGGTAATGCAGCCATTGCCTTCTGAAACCTTTTTTTACTGATATAAGTCAGCTTCCATCCTACAAGGTTTTGAAATCATCATGGTGGCAGGTAGCAAACATGTTTTTGTCACAGAAATTCAATTTCCAAAGGCAGAGAGCTGCTACACTGAGAAAGAGGATGTTGTGTCAAAGCCAGTTCCATGAAACGTGGTGAGCTTGTTTAACAGTTCTTTTTTGATGAACTGCAGAAGTCCCACTCCCCTGATCTACTTGCACTCATTGGGCCCTTTGAGATGATTTAACTCGTAACTTGGCAAAAGACCAATCAGGGGGGAAAATCCACCCACATCTTTTTTTATTTTTAATCGTCTCCAGTAAGTGCTTTAATGAGGATGGGGACAAGACTGTACAACGGGGTGCTGGAGGGGTGAGTTCTTTGAGCAGCAGTGAGCTCTTATGTTAACTCAGCTGCTCAGGGAATCAGTCTTAACTATATTTTTAATTATTATTACTGCATTTTTCCAATCAAGGTTTTAAATCCACTTCTAAGTATGATTTAAGATAAATGAGAAATTTGGACACTTGTCAAACCATCCATATCACTCATTGTCACAGTGCTCTCAAATGTGACAATCAAATGTATGCTTAAATGTCAGTTCAAATGTATTATGCAGTTTATTTGAAGTGTGAAGCAGTACTGGTAAGCGAATGACTAATGCTAAGTTCAGACAGTCAAGAGAATGGAAATATTTATGCAAATATTATTAGCAAGGAAGTGACCGGGGAAAAGATCTTTGTTAATATTTGCAAAAGAAACTACTTCTGCTTTTTCTCCCCTTTTTTCTCATTGTATTAATATTTCCAGATAATCACCGTTCTTGCAGGTACATTTTAAAATATTAAGATTTTTAGACTCTTTAAAGTTAGAAGTGAGAATTTTGTTGCAGGATAGTTGTGTCAGGATAGTGATTGTATTTTGATCTCTACTTCAAACAGCTGACTGCCTTTCAGAATCGTTCCTTTGGCACAGGTAACATTCAATTTATACTACCCTGTTTAACATAATTCACAATTATGCTTGACAACAAAGCACAAGGATGGGTATCATTAAATTTTATTGTACAAAACTGACAAGGTATGGCATTCCTTAGAATTAAAAAAAAATAATAATCAAAACATAACTAATGTCCCTGGAACAATTTTGTAAATGGAACAATTAATACACAACCTTTAGTCCAGCAATGATATTTACCTGCAAGACCATCTTTAGACATGACAGGTATAATTAAAAAAATATTCCATCAGTTCAAGCAATAGTTTAAATTTGCATGAAATAAGTATTTCTATAAACACTTCAAGTTCAATCAAAACAAATGCTTTTGAATTTTCTTACCTTAAGAGATATAAAACAACCAGACAAGTTTGGGAATCATCAGAGAAGTCTACCCCAGGGGAAAGTCAAGGTTTTGTATTCCACTTGAAAACGTTTGTTTTTATAAAAATAAGTAATACCAACGTGGTATTTCCTAACCAAGTACTTCTAGCAAACAGATCTTGCTTCTGTGATGTTAATATTCATCAGTGCTGTGCAAGCCTTTGGGTTTTTTTATTTGATACCTCATTTCTGTGTCAAATTCAGAATTTGAATATAGACCCGGGGAAAGGTTTTCATTAATTTTATTCATAAAACCCACCCTTTATTGCACAGGATTCACAAAAGGTCAACTCTATGCAAGGTCTTCACTCTGCTTCTCAGCAATAACGTCAAATAAAAGTTGAGGTTTTCCCTTTATCCCAGTGGAAGAAATTATTTCTTGGAATTCTTAGTACAAACATGAAGTAAAAAAGGGAACTCGATAGCTTGATGTTAAATTCCAGTTCAGCTGTAAATAGCCTTTAAACAACAGTGCTACAAAGAACTGCACTACTTGCATTTCTGAAGAAAAAACAATCAAAACTAAGAAAATATCAGGGAAGCTCATAAACGATTGTGCCAAGACAGCACAAGACTATCTTTGCTATGGCCTAAGCTTTACAAAAAGTGCTTCTCTGCAGGACGCAGTCACTGCGATAAACTTCTGAGATGGTCCCAGGGCGTAAGTTATCCTACACACACACACTAGTACTTATTAGACTGTGCTTTCTATGGAGAGATTAGGGTTCAGTACTTTACATTTTCCATTCTCTCTCTTCCTCCAGAAGAAGAAAAAACCTTCTATGCAAGATAAAAATAATTTTGAATAATTAGTCATGTATTAAAGACCTAGTTTTGAAGTATTTATTTAACATCTAGTCATATAAAATAAAGTGTAAAAGTATGAAGGTATCAGAACGTGGCTTTCAGCAAGGCGGTTTGGGAAGTAAGAATTCAACAGAAAACGGGAATTATTATTTTTTTTTCCCCTTTGGAAAGGGTCACATCAGAATGAATGAAAAACACCGAGGAATTTCACTTCAAGCCTGCACTCCTGCCTTTTGTCCTTTCCCCAAGAGGAGAGACCACTGGAAGAATCCTCCAGGGTTTCAGTTGTGTTGTTCTTTGTGCTCTTGTATCGGGTCTGGCTGGAACTATGTGCTGCCCTCTTTGGGTGGCGGGGGCGGCTGAGGCTGCTGCGGTGGCTGTGTGCCTGTGGCCGTTTTGATAGAGTTCAGGGTTTTGCTAAACCAAGAGTTTTTGGCAGCTTGGATTTCATTCATAAGGGCTCCTCTCTGGTGCTCCAGCTCCTAAGAAAGCAGAATAGTCAGAATTGATCAAAACCCAATTGGTTAATAAAAAAAGCATCCTCAAACTCAGTCTCTGCAATCCAGCGCTTTCCTTGCAACCTCCCAGGCACCGGGGAGACAAGGGGGGCTGGAATTGCAGAAACAGCAGAAGATATTTAAATATACAAATTAAAACCTTTTTTCTTTTTAAGGCAAAAAATCATTCTGGAAGTTTACAGCTACACAGTGGTACAGGTATATGCTTGGTTTTGGAATAATTTTTTACATGATTCAGAATTATTTTGGACTGAGCACAATGACATTGAGGAGACTGCGCTGCTGCACAGGGATAACACGTACCTGAATTTTGCACTTGGCTTCCACAAGCTGCAGTTTGGTCTGTGCAAGTTCCAGCTCCATCTCTCTCAGCTGCTTCTTCAGTGCATCCTTCTCATCATCTGTTTCTATGCCTTTATTCTCCGTGCTTACAGCAGGCAGCTTCAGTGCCCCCTCCTTACTGAAAATCTCACTGCAGTGTTTGCAGGCCATCACTTTACCCTGAAATACCCAGAAAGCTCATTTTAATCCAAGTAACAGGAGTTGCTCTGCCTCCTAGAAGAGCCATTTTTCTATTAGACTGCCTTTCTGTCAGTAGTGCTCCCATTATCTAGTACTGTAGTTTTCATATTTGACATGAAAAGGATTTAAGAAGTTCACGAACAATTTCTGGGGTATATTAACCAGTATAAAAATTCCTAAAATCTACTTAGCAATCCTGTGTAAGCACAGAGAGACTTTGCTCCTAGATTAGAATTACTCAAGCCTTCTTGCTACCAAAGCTTTGTAGTATTTTGCAGTACTTATGCCAGCACAATTCAGAAGAGTAAATTAGGGACTTTTCATCTTCCATATAAGCACTTGACCAACTTAATACAGATGTTGGTATTTTAAAGAATGTCAGGCAGCTTTTCCGTATTTCCAGAAGCAAGCGAGCAGCCTGTGGCCCCTGCAGGGGCCAATGCTGTCCTGTTGGTGCTTGTTTAGCATTGTAGGGGTTGTCCCTTTTTGCCAGTGATGTCTGACACACAATGGTAAGGTTCTTGTGCTACCTGGAGAGGTGAACCAGTTACTCATGGATTAAGATGTAGCAGAGCTGGTCTGGCTCGCACAAACAAAAACAGGATATTGAACTCTTTCAGCAGGTTACAGGGACATCGATCCTAGAATTTTATTTTATCAATAACATTAAAAAGTCACTAAAAAGCAACAAATCAGGTTCAGCTTGAGTACTAAAGAAACAACTAGGAGCTACAGCAGAGAGAAAACAGTTCTGCTTACTCATTAGTGACAAAACAGAGGGATGGAGTTGTGCAGAGGTTCCTGGTTAAGGGAATTTAGAGCAGGGACAGGGACTGCTATGGAGATTCTAGGGATGGCCCAAGCTCTGCCAACTCTGCTTAAATTACAGAAACCCAAATATAGATGTTGTTCAATTGGCCAATTCCGACCCCTTCGCTTTGCACACTGGAGAAGCAACATGTTTTCTCTTCTAGAGAGCCTTTTCTTTTTTTTTTTTTCCTCCCATTCAATTAAAACATTTAAGTAAATACTGTCTCTCTACATATTTTTGCCAACAGTATACATTTCAACAGGAAAAAGAAAAGCCAAGTACTACATGCACTTCAGTTTGAAAGTTCCACCCTGTCTGACACAAGATAAGGGAAATAAACCCTTTCATTGTTTACATCTGATGACAAAGGCATGTGGGGCTATCAGGGCAGCTGGGTGGACACCACTCTTGTTACATTAAACTTCAATTCACTTTTTGTTCTGTATCCCTGGCATTTAGCAGTACTTGGGTTAGAAACATCCCATGCCTAGAGGAGAGGCGTTATTCTCACCTTCACAACTTCCAGTTCATCTTTACTCGCCGCTTGTTGTTTTTCCAGCCTGGTACTCAGCTGAGAACAAATCTGGAGCAAAGAAAGCAGTCTCTTAGCTAAATTTCACTATACTAAAATATAAACTGTCTTTTTTAACAATTATTTTTGTTAGAGCCAACATTTCTTAAATTCTGCTTCACTCAGGTATATGCATTTCCCCCCCTTAACAAATCCACTGCTGCTGCTGAGACTGAAAAAAAATGGCAGTGTTCAGTACAGAACCTGAACATGGAAACCAGAACATTTTATGGATTAATTGGTTTATAATGTTTATGCTGCATGAGGTCACACAGCAAAGAAGCATTCACCCTACAGTACTAAAAATTAAATGAAAGACAGGTTATTCCTGGTTCTCTTAATTTAGAGACTATTTGGAAAACCACAAAAAGATTTATGACAAATTACAAAGCTTGCTCTCTGAAAGCCCAAAACATAGTGTATCTTATATAAAGGATGAGACCTGCAACTCTGAAAATTCAGTTCTCAGAACAGGTTGAAAGAAGAACTATGAGAAAGCATCTCTAGAGCAGTACCTGTTTATACTCTGCAATAATGGCTGTGGTTTTCTTGATCTCAGATTCTGCCTTCTCTAGCTGCTTCCTGAAGACTTCCTTCAGCTAGGAATTCAAGGAGAGAAGTTGACAGTACACTGAAAGAAGTTCTCAAAATATGTCATCAGATTGTTCTCTCAAAGTCTTGCTGTGTTTCCAACAGTTCTATAGCTTCTTGTTACGAAATTGCAGTTCTTCAGACAGATGTCTGATTTACTCAGTATACAAATACTTATTATATTCAGTTATAACCAAAAAGTCTATAGTGTGATACAGTGTAGCCCTGCTTAGAGAATTCTCCTGTAGGATAATTCTCTTCCTCTGCACTAAATGGTGGTACAGTGTGGTCCACAGAACATGAAACGAGCATTACTATTAAGTGGGTTTTTTTCTGCACATGGTCCCACCAGGTATGGGCAGACACGTTATTTGTTTGTTTGGAGATGGAACAGGGAGAAGAATCTCTCATCTCTGTAACAGGAGAAAAAAATCTCTTTTGGTCTGTGGTGCTGCATTAAAATACAGCTAACTCATTCCTTCACTGTTCAGAACCACTACATTTTGAGAGCCCTTTCAGTAGGAAAAAGGCCTCCACTGCCTTGTTTATAGAAAACACAGAACTTGGAAACCTCCATTTTAGAGAGACGCAAGGAATTACCATTTGATTGTTGTAGTCACGGCTGTTGAATGGCAAAAATAAAAATCAGGGTATCACTTTTGAAACATACTTTCGTGTGTGTCAGTATCCAGCATGTTAGATACATAGGATTAGAAAACTAAGACTAAACGTTTTGCTAAGAATTACGAGGCCAGGTCTAGTCAGCAAAATTCTCCCAATCCTCAACTCTCTTCTGCTGTTGGTTCTAGCTTCAGACAGGAACATTCACAGCTTTATTTCAGTGAACCTGCAGCTGAATCCAGAACGGCCTCTTAGAGGGCAACAACTCTTCCAGCTTCTTGTTTAGATAATTAAAAGAGTTCTGATCACGTCTCTTAGCTGTGATTGCTCACCACCAGTGAAAATGATTATTACAATAATGGGAAGAGTATAAGGTATGGGAAACTTAACATTCAGAGCTCAAGTAAAGGAAGACACTAAAACCCATACTTTTTTTAAAAAAAATCACCCTGGCACTGTAAATTTTTAATTGTGATTGCATTTTGACAACAAAATCCTTTCCACAATTGCAACACATTCATGCTTTTCTGCATGTCCTTTTGCTTGCATTTCCTTGCTAAATTGGTAAAGTTGGAGAATGCCTTACCTGAGCAGTTTCCTCTTCCTGCTTTCGTTTCTCTTCTTCAGTCTCCACTAGCTTCTGTTTGGTCAGGAGAAGTTCCTTATTCAAAACATCTGCTTTGTCTTCAGCCTAGAATTACAAACGCTGCTGTAAATCAGATGTTATCTGTGCCAATACAAACGTATTGGCACATACATCTCAGAACTATTGCAGGTTCAGGTTCTAGCATTGCCTTTTCCTGCCCTCTGATGGCTCACCTAACCTATTTTCATATGAAATTCCCTCTTTAAGTAGTTGTTTTCTAAGTCATTTCACTGTGTTTCAACAACCGTGCAAAAGGACCCTTTTGCCGAAGGTTTACCTATGCCCAGATGGCAAGTAAGCATAGATACCATGTCCTAATACAAACCTAATCAAAGAATGATGTATAGAATCAGGTACCAATACAGGTTAGGCATGGATCTGCTGGAGACAAGTTCTGAAGAGAAAGATCTGGGGGTCCTGGTAGACAGCAAA
>JAOXNO010000004.1:44887-59400 GCA_028565335.1 Limnodromus scolopaceus
TGCTTCAGCAGGGGAGTTGGACTAGATGATCTCTATGGTCCCTTCCAACTCTAAAAATTCAGTGAAATTCAGTGAATATTTTTGTTGGGAACAATGTTAATCTAAATGAGGTCAGCATGATTTAGCTCCTGTGTAACTTCAGATAACTCATTCCATTTTTGTATCTGTAAGAGAGGAAACCAGATACTGTAGAAAATGTTAGGTGTCTGCACTGCACTGCCTTATGAATTGTCTGGGGGAAGACAAGTATAAAAGAGACAAACAGGACCACCAGATAAAACAGTTGTTTAGCAGCACAAACCAATATTACCTGGAGAAACTTGACACTGTGTGTGTACTGGAGAATATGAACTTTCTCCTCTCATTGAAGGGCCAAGCTTATGGTGGAACATACTGGGAACACTTTGTTTTTGTGAGCACTATCCTCACCAATCGCCAGGAGAGAAATGTATTTCCCAGTGTCTGGCTATATTCTGTTGACCTCCCCAACTGGGAGATACACGCTGCATCACACCGCTCCTTTTGTTCAGTAACCAGGTGCCAGAACAGGCAAGGGTTTTGGTCAAGTAATACTTAGTTTGCTGAAAATACCAGAGGGAAAATGGCATAGTAAACAATGAATAACAGTACAGAACTTGTCTCCGACTTGCAGTTTGTTTTTCTCCCACTACTGGTAGAAAAATTAGATTAGCTTATCTATCTGCCACACTGTTAACTATTAATGAGGGTGTTAGTGGGATTGTGGATAGCAGAAGCAGCTCTACCAGGGCCATGACTGAAGAGATGAGTTGAGGGCTCCTGATTGCTTAGTGTGTATGTGGCTGTATGGGAGAAAGGAAAACAAGCAGTGAAAGAATGGAAAATAAGACTGACATCTTGGAACAAAAGAACTTGGGGATGACAGGGATGTTTTTGATGAAAGTCCTGTTTAAGATACGCTTTGAAGGAATTACAAATCTTTCTTCCTTTTATGTGTTCATGCCAGGTTCTCCAAGCAGCTGCAGTGGTGTACGGTATCACCCCTCCTTGCAGATGAGAAGTGCAGTAGCACAAAGCTCTTCTTTCAGTGCCAGTGTACTGAGGCAGGGTGTGGGAAAACATGGAGCCCCTCCCATCTACAGCCACAATGCAGCAGAGCAAGGAATAGGACTGGCAAAGGTACGTGCTCGGCAGCCTTGTCACGATACTCGGGAAAAAAACAAGGGCGGGCAGCAGCAGACATAAAGCTGCTTTATGTACAGCTATTCCTGGGGAAGACTGAGTGCCTCAACACATTGCTTTTGGCCTTCACACGAGACTGCCCACTCCATCACGCAAAGCGCATCTCTGCCTGCGTTTGCTCACCAAGACAGCTCCAATTTTTAGAATCACACGGACCCAAATCAGCAGAGCCTAACTGTCAAGGATCTCCCTAAACAGAAAGACAAATTGCACAACCGTGGTGAATGAAGTTTACAATTCTCCAGTTAGATATAGCAAGCCGAATAACTACGGGAAATCAAATTGAGAGGCCCTTGCGGGAAAAGATTTTACATCATAAAAGGCACTACAGCCCTCACTGAGCAAGGGACTAATCACGAGGTGTGGTGGAGTATGGCCCTCAGGTATTCAGTACCTTAAGAATAGCTGTTAAAACACTCCAGGAAGAGGAGGGCTGAGTATGGAGTTCTCCGAGATAAAGGGCTCTGAATGCTGCTGCCCTCCACATTCCAGACTGCACAGGAAACAAAAAGTTATCAAAGGACACCCAGAAGCCTTTCTAATTTTTGATGCCGTGCCACTTCATTATCTCTGAATTTTGGTGGCTGTACTAAAACTGTGAAAAACATGTCCACAAAAGGTGGTAGACGTTCTGCAAGGCAACTTCTCTTGAAATTAGTCTTTTGAGGAGTATGTGATACATTTTTCAAGTAAATGTTCATTCTTTGGTACCTACCTAAAGGTTATGGCTTACATTTTCTGAAACAATGCACAACAGAGGAGGAGTGGTTAGTGTTGTTAAGACACCACTGTGAATGGCTACAGTTGCATGCATGTGGAAATTCAGCTTTCTGACTGTGACTAGAAGCGAGGTTGTCAGGAAAATAAAGGCAGAAATAATTATACTTTTAATGTTGTGTTCATGCTTTCACTTGAGCACAAAGCAGGGCTCCTAAAATTGGTGTTGCCAAGGCTGAGCTGGGACCCATCTCTGTTAGCGTTACCTGGTCCAGGTCATTCCGTAAGGCAATTTTGCTTGTTACAAGCTCGTGGGCAAGGTCATCATTCTCCTGCTCCAGCCGCATGCTTGCTTCTTGGAGCCTGCGGTTTTCCCTCTGCACAAAGAAAGGAAGAACCAGAAAAGGAAGTTAATCCTTATCAATATTTAAGAGCAATAAGTGAGTATATTGTGTGTGTAAAACACCAAGAAGGCAAGAGTGCACATTAAGACAGGACTGCTGCTCTGGGAAACAACAGTGAATTAAGCCAGCAGTGCAAATGCAGCGATTCCACTTACATCCCAATGGTTATGTTTGTGTCAGGTAAGTGACACGCTAATTGTAGGGTTTCTCTGTCAAAAGTAAACACAGTCCTCTCCACAAAAGCACTCGGTTTCTGCTTGCTCATCATCAAAAGAAATTAGGCAGATATAATCCCATCCAGTAGCAGTGAAAAAGGACCAATTAAGAGATACTCATAATAATGTTTCAGTCCAGAGCAGAAAGCTGTCCTGCTCCATTTTACAAAATTTTGTCTACAGGAATCCATAAAAACAGTCCATTTTGTAGATGACATAGTGCCAACTGCCTATCTTCTGTGGGACCAGTAAAGAAGAGCGTTTAGTAGGGAACTCTCTACAGCTTATATAACGCATATCACCATTTATGCACTTTCTCTGTAACTTGCACCAGAGACAACAGTGCACGTTTTACAGGATACCTACTGAAAAAAGTGCCAGATGGAGAAGGATCCTCAGTCCCTGAGCACAGACCCAGAACCTGCTCGGTGGGCAATGCATGACAACACGAAATGCCGAACTTTAAGACTGCAGGCCCTGGTCCTCACTGCACTGTACTCCCTACCCACTCCGCACAGGCAGAAATGACTACGAAGAGCGCTAACTAGAGAAGGTAAATACACTGGAGTAGAACAAACCGTAGCAATTCATGTTTTTGAAAAATCAGTTTCAGTGATTGTTCTTCTAAGGCTGAGAAACAGACTCATATTCAAAAGATGTCCATGTCAAATACACATCTTCATCTTCAGAAGATGACAGCCAGGTGGGACAGATTGAGGTGCCCTCCTCTAACGGATTATAAGAGAGTCAAAAATGTGCTGGCCTTCACACAATGACGTGTATCTTTCATAGCAAAGGAGACTGAAAGGGGAATCTGTGCACTATGGAAACTCAAGGAAAAATACCAAGTTCACATGGAAACTCATAGGTTGAGGAACAATAACCTACGTGCTGAGACTTCAAAAAGGACCCGTGCTCACTTGAAAGGTAAGTTATGTTCTCCAAGAAAAACAGTAAAAGTGAATAAATATCAGCACTTAAGACGGCAAAAAATTTTCTAAGAGTTGTTCAGTAAACGCCTTCCTACAAAACATGGTTTATTTGCATAAGCACATTATTCACCTGGCTTCACTTCCTCCTGCTCACCAGCTATGCTCAGATATTTTTTTCTTACCAAACTCACCACCATGAAACTGCAATTTTCATTTCTGTTGCAAGAAGATTTTGCATGCTTGTCTTAAACAAAAAAGGCCAACTACAGCTCTAAGAAGATGCTAAAAAAGGTCTCTCCTGTGTGGGAGCTTCCTCTGTGGCAGGAAGCAGAACCTCTGCAAATACTCTCTCCTTAATGTGACCCCATTGTGCAACAAGAGTATGCACTGCCCTGTACAGGAAAGTAAGTTTGTTTCCTTTCCAAAAGATTGTACTTTAAATAACTTGTTTTGTTACAGAAACTGTAAGTAAGATACTTTTGTTTTAACACAGTTAAAATAACCACTACTAAAAGATGCGTAACTTTGGGCATCTTTTTTATTTTAATTGCAGTATAGTCTGTACGGAACAAGGCATTTTAAAAAGTAAAATTCTTCTGTAAGGATAATATTAACTTTAAAGTGTCAAACCAAATTGCAGTCTTTAATAATAATCATCATCTTTTTTAAAGGCTCTAATGTGTCTATTTCTGCATTTTTTCAGACCATCTTGGAAATGTTGATTTTTATAGACACAGCTCTGCCAGCGAGCAGTTGTCAAAAAGCGACTTGAGTTCACCTAAAAACTGGGGCCAGATCAGAAGGGTATCGCTGCCAGGTGCTGCAGCACCAATACCTTTTCAGAGGGATGTTGCTTAGAGGGAGAAATCAGCAAATTCTTAAGACTTGCACATAATAACCCAGAAAGAAGTTTGCTTTAGCATTTTTGCTATGCTTTTGCCAAAAGCTTCAGTGTCTGCAAAGCAAGCCGCACAACGTGAAGTTCGAAGTTCCTGCTTTGCATTCGCAGACAAGTGGGTAAGCAAGCTATGTGGTTGGAAATGCGCTATCCTCCTCTTAAACTAGAATTTACATGACACGTTTTTAGTAAGTTAAAGATCTCTTACCTTGGGCATCCAGTCAATAGCTAAGAGATGTTTTTATCTCGTTCACCATACTTTCAATTTCCAGCTGAAAGTCTTTTAAAGGGCCACCTTTACTCTTCCTCCACACAGGGCAGTATGCGCGATTAGATGGTTTGTCTTTTCCAGCTCCTCCCCCCAGAACTAGCAGTGAAAAACTGCCTCCCTCCTCAGGAGGAAACTCTTAATCTGCTTAAGTCTAAATAAAACCTAACATTACACAGTAAAGACAAAAATAGCAAATAGCTCTTTTCATATGTAGCAAACGATTTCCAGTGGCTCTGAAATATTTACAGGGTTTTATAAAATACCATTCACAATGGCATAAAGTTCAACAGATGGAGCTGGTTCGTTACAGCAGGACTCGCATCACAGACAGCATTTTGTAACCTGGCATAAGCCAACTTGTCAGACCTGCTAGTTGTCCCTGGTGTAAACAGACAGCTTCCTGCCTTTTCTCTACACACCACTAACAATTTACTGACTACAAAAACGATCTCCTTCACTTCAGCATCACTCAGTTTCTACACTCAGGAAAACAAGAGATTCCTCCTTCCGAAATTCCTCCTTTCTGTTACAAAAGGCAGCTGGTGAACCCTGGTTAGCTTTTAAAAGGAGGATACTGCATTTCCAAGAAGGACAAACACCGCTGATACATACAAACACAAATAAACTTACCTCCTGTAAAGTCACAGACCAAATACTGCTTTCAACCATTGGTGTAAAGACAGTGAAAACAGGATATAAAATAATTTTTAATACCAACAAAGACAGCCAAAAAAAAAAAAAAAGTTGCTGATTCTTCAGTGGGTTTTTGGTTCTGAGTTTTAAAGAGGATATACTCCAGCTTCCATCACACACTGGACGGAAAGAAGAAGGCAAATTTGAAAGCAGTAGACAAGCCTCAGCTCAGGAAGACTGAAAGGCTGAACTCCACCCTCTGCTCCCTTCCGGCCAGCCCCAAGGAGCAATTCCTGACAAGATTAGTAGCGATGATGCATCCTCTCTGTGCTGCTACTCAAGTGGGGTGTAACGAGTCACAAACCTTGTTAGGCAATTCAGTGTCACATTTTCTGATGAGCAAACACCCAAGCCCCAGATGTTTAGGCATGAACAGATCCTCCATGGTGGAATGGAAATACTGATTAAAATGCACTTTTTTAGATGTGAGCAAACCGAAGTCTTCGTACGCCCATTGGAAAGGCCTCTTGATTGTGGAGGAGCTCTGAAGGAAAACCCTGTGAACCTCCATCTAGAAACCTAAAAGGCTTCTACAGCAAACTATCCAGGAAAACCTCTCCTGGGAAGCAACACAGAGGCTCCTGCAGGTGTTTTGTGTTTTCTGTTTGTTGACTCTGAGGAAGCACTCCCAGAAAGTGCCCCAGCACACTTTTTCTAAAAACCACAAACAACGATCCACATCAAGAGTTATCTTACATTTTGCCTTATGACAGTTACCATGGCTCTGAATAAAAATTACTAGTGTATTAATTTTTGCTTCCTCTTCAGACACCCAAAAGACTATTATGTCCAAATTACACATTTATTCAGCAACTTCTCTGTTGCACAGCAAAGTCTACAGAGAAAAAGGCATTTCTACTCTCAGAACAGAATTTTGTGCAGGGTCTGCTTGCAAAACTTCAGCCCTTCTTTTATGGTTATATCCTCTTTATTTTAAATCAAAAAATCCCAAGGCCAACTCTGTCAGTTTCTCATCAAGTCAACAAAAACGCCGTTACATGAGATGTTCTCAAACACAGAAAAACCCCATAGAAAAATACCAATCTCAACTATATTGCTTTTTTTTTCTGAACGAGTAACTCACTTTTATTTCTGGCTTCTATAGGCAATTTGTAATTTATTTTAACCAAAAGTCATGAAATTCTGTGACAAGCAGCAATTTAGAATATATTTACTTTTGCACCTTTTAAAAATCTATCCGACAAAAATGTGAGAGAGAATTTGTTATAAGCAACAGAAAATAAAGTGAAAGGGTGTCCATATAAAAATTACACTTTTCCTAAATAATACTTGTAAACACAGAGGGAAACAAACACCAAAAATAATGGCACTGTTTAATACTGCTCTTTTGTCAAATCACAATCAACGTGTAAAATACGAGCTGGGCAGGAAGGTCTGTGGCACGTAACACAACTTATTGTAGCACATGAATTTAACCTGTCAAGAAAATGCAACTGGTTAACAGCAGCCTATGGAGAGTTTGGGGTCAGTGGGACTGGGGGAGCCTATGTCCCTGCCTGGATATACCCACCTGCCCTCAGGCGGGAAGCACCTCTTCCCTGGCATTTCACAGGGGGCTGTTCAGCCCCACCATCCCCGTGCTCAGGAACACCTCTGGGACCTGAGCGGTGGGAAGGAGTGGAAGAAGCATGCCGTGCTCTCACACTGCTCTGCTTTGGTCCTGGTCTCCCCGTGATGCCCAGCTCAAAGTCAGACCCACACGTAAGAGCTGTGTCAGCTCCCACGAGTTCCATCTGCACAGCTGACAGAGCAGAGGGGATGGACCAGGAGGAGGAGATGGCAGTTGAGCAGGGGCCCCACTGCCATTGAGGTGGCTGCTCCCATCCCAGCGCTGCGCACAGCCCATCTCCTGCTCTCTCAACAGTCCCTCAAGCTGTTTCCACTAGGGACCAGGTTACAGGGAGGTGTCTTACTCAAGACATCCTTCATCACCGTAACTCAGAAGTGCCAACATCTCTGTGGTCCTGACAAATCTTTACTGGCAATAAAAACTGCAACATGCTGCAAACAACAAAAACTCTATCAACTATAACTAAAATTTATCAACAGACTGAATGTCTGTTTCCTTCTTGACCTATAAGAAGAATATGCTGCAGGGATCTCCACTCCAATGATCCCATTCATGAAACATCCCCTTCCTGGGCAGCAAACCAGAAACTCGTTTTGCTTTGGGAAGAGAAACCGTAGAAGTTACAATGATGTCGGCCCTCAGGGCACAGCCACACACAGAGCGCAGGAGGCCAGAGGGATCTCACAGCAGCGCTGCGCTCAGAGGCAATACTGGCTTTTCAGCAGCGTAGACTCAGTCTTTCCCCAAACAAAGCCTGGCTGGGCAAAGTCTAGCCCTGATGCTGCCAAACTGAAATGCATTTCTAAACACACGGGCTGCAGAGCGATCACTTAAGGGACAAGCAAAGTTGGCTCTCCACTTTCTGCCTGCGAGGATCCACACAGCTTGTGTTTCTTGCTGCCCTTCGGAAACGCTCTTGAAATGTCGATTCCTACCAGCCTCAGCTTGACACATAAATAAAATCAAAGAACAAGACAAGGAACAGAGAGCACTTACAAGCATTTCTCCATGACACTCATCAGCTGAAGAATGCTTCCGAACTTTGAACTTAATGTCAACTAACCAGTTACAGGGGCTCTCTCTAATCACAGCATCGCTAAGAGGATCAGACCCAATCCAGCTTAATTAAAAAAAATAATATCACACAGCAAGTTTCAGAAGTGCAAGCCAAAACCCCAGGCTGTGCTCTTGACTGTGACAGTGACTCACATACACAGTGGCCAAAGAGTCACCTTCTATATCCCCATTTGCAGCTTGGGGATAATGTTCTTCACCGTCCAGAGCCCAAGATTAACTTGTTAATATGCTTCCACAGAGGTTTAACGAAGTCCTTATTTGTTTTCTAAGTATTATTTAAATTCCACAGTACTGAACCACTGGAAAAATACCTATCCAGCAGAAGTTGCGTTTTTTTCTAAAGAGGTCATACTCGCTTGGCTCTTGGCTGCTACAGCAATCCCATTTCTTACAAAGAATAAAATCTACACCCTTTGACATAAAAAGAACTACACTCAAAATATATTTTTTTCATAGGTAAATACTTAAAAAAAGGTCAGTTTTACTCTCTCTGTACCTGTAACTTTATCTTGTCACATTTATGAATTATGGCATAGTCTTTCACTACAGATTTTCACACTCTGGTTTTCTGAACATGGTACGCTTTCCTTACGTTCGCAGATGACGTAAACCTGTTGCACCCTGTGTGATCATTTACTACTCCACGCTCCTTGTAGACTCCGTACCAACTGCAATGTCACTTAACATATTAAGGCACGATAAAGAACAGCAGGAAAACAGTACAGGCATATATAAGCAATGACAGTTGCCAGCTAACCTGGGCAATGGGCAGTAAAGTGCTTCATCTCTGGCAGCTTCACCTAAAGAAAACTGAATTTTTCAAAGCAGGGTAAGCAATAAATGGATCCTGAGCACTAATTGAAGTATATGCCTAGAGGCAGAGCCTCCATCACACAAAAATCGATGGCAACAGAATATAGCTGTGACAATAAAAGCAAATACATTGGAAAAATAAGCAATGCTGATCCAAAATTAAAGAACTATTCTTTTGTGGTGACCTAGCAAGCCATCATATTAATAACTGAACTTTTCTCTGCCGCTTTAAAGCAGGATATTTATTACTATAAATTCTATTGCAGTAGTACCTCGGGACCCCAGGAGAGCTCTGGGTCCCACTGTACTAGACATTATATTAACAAAAAAATTACTAACGCTTGGTATAAACAGAGATGAATAGCAAGGATCATATCAGTCAAGGAAGAGTTCATCTTCCAAAAGTCTCTGTGGATGCCACTGCACACAGCTTGTGCTAGAACAATGTGTATTTTCTCCTTTTGTGTCTGTAGCTGAGAATCACCCTTTGTTTCTGCGTCTCATGAAGATCTCCCGTAAAAGTGCAACAGCAGGAGAGTTACCTACAAACATATAAACTGAAAGAAGAAAAATATTATATGTGGCTACTTGCAGATGTCTGGAAAGTTATAAATTGTGATTGAAATATTCCTGGAAAAACACTATGTCCAAGTGCTCAAAGTGCTTGTTCAAGTAAGGGGATGAGCTTCACCTGCCACTTAAATTCCCTAAGATCCGCATCGGCATATCCCAGCGAGGTGAGCGCGGTGCGGGCGCTCTGCTTAACCGCTGGAACTGCCTCGCTCCCCACGGGATTCAGCCAATGCAACAGGTTCCCACACGGCATCTCCCGTACCTTGTATCTGTCCATAGGATCTTCCTGCTGCAGCTGACTCTCTCGCATTGTTTGGTACTCTCTCTCATATTTCTTCAGCTTCTTTGTTGGCACCTGTGGAACACATTTGGAAAACATGCAGTTTAAAGATTAAAGGAACACCGGAAAGGCTGTCTGAAAGCTCTCCTTGCAAACAGGAAGCCAAGGAAGTGCTGGAAAGCTGCTGCTGCTGCTGATTAAAGTCACTCCCCATCACCCCCCCCTCCCTACTCAGCAAGCCATGTCAAACACTTACCAATATACTTCACATCCACAGAAATCTTTCTGTGCCTACTACTGTTAATTATTCAAATATTTAAAGGAAAACAAGAGCAAAGTAGAGACATTTTAGTAAGACTAACAACAAGAAAAAAAAAGCATGAACAACAGGAGTGAGAGAACAGGGAAGAGGAAAATAAGCTTTGATAGGTATAATTCAACAAAACAATATCTTAGCAAGAAAACCATTAAAAGTGAAATTAGAAGAAAGGAGCATGCATGCAAAAGGACTCGACAGTTCCCTGGGGGAGATCACAGTAATGTTTTCTACTGCTGGAAGAGTATTAATATCTAAATTACAGATTGTGACCAATGCCCTCATGAAGTTTGGCATCAGACTCCTCGAGGCAAAGGTGGAGACGCTGCAGTGCTCGCTTCCAGCCGCAGCAGGGAAACAGTGAGGCGACTACATAGAAATCACAAGCAAATTCGGTAAACAACCATGCAGAAAGGTCAAGTCCCAGACTGCTTGATTTCTGGGAAACCACAGCTTCAACTTAAAACAAGAACACTTGTGTTTTTTTTAAACAAGGTACGGAGATGCTCTGCTTTGGTTTCACCTTTTAATTGGGTACACTGTAATATATGAGTGATCCCATCTTTCTCTGGAGACCTTTGATAGCATTACCCTGTCCCCACCATACACCAACAAGTCGGCCCTGCTAAGCGTTGGATCATCTCCTGGCAGCCGGAGAGAACCCTAACATGATGTACCATCATGACTTGTAAACATACGCTTTTCTGGGATCTGTTATATATACAATCTGTTCCTCTTGCCTATATTGATCATGTCTCGCTGACTCCTGGTGTGAGGACATGCCACTGTCACCTTGCCTTAGGGCAAAACATTACTGCCACTGATCAGAGATAGGAGTTTACATGTAGTTTTGGTGCTGTTTATCCCTTTATTAGTTTTCAGCCTAATACCTCCTTCTTCTGCTATACAGGAAGGGACCAAGCAAGTTCTAAGTGTCACTGCAGAAGCCTCTGGGAGGTACAGGTAGAAAAACTGAAACCCATGTGAAGTCCACAGGGAGCACTAATAAAGCAGCACTAATGCCCACAATTACTGATGAAATCTTGAACCACAACACAACCAACAGAAAATAAAGATAAATGTAAGGGAGACATTGCAGCACGGCATAGCAAAAAGGTGCAACATAAGCGTAAGTTAGAAGATGATCTGTTCAACCAAAGATTTTCCTAATTCTTGATGCTTTTTCATTAAAGCCTTTAAAGTTCACGTAAGAATTAAGTCTTACTACACAGAGAGAGAGAGAGAAGCCTCCCATTCACACAACTGCCCAAATACTTCAGTAAGAATCCCATCGTCTGAAGGAACAGGAGATGTAAGATAGATTTTTTTGGTGTGTGTGGTGTGTAAATAGGGAGTGTGTTTGGTGTCTAAATTTGGTGTGTAAATAGGGAGAAAAGAGTGGAAAGCGAAGGTAAAAATTGCACAATCACAATCCTTTCTCCCCCCAGCAGTTCCCCCGTGCGCAGAGGAGCCCCCTGTGTTTATGTGAGAGGTGCCGTATGCACCCTGGCCCAGAGCTGGGTGTCGGGGGCTGCCTCCACTGACCACTGCAGTGACCCACCAACAGCTTCACCTTTGCAGCTGCCTGGAGCAGCATCACCATTTTCCCTTTAACCACAAGATTTGCTTAAATTACTTGTGAATGAAAATCGTAGTTCTCTCTATAATCCAGAAGATACAGGCAAAATACAGCATAAAGGTAATGATGTGAGTAAGTGACTCTTACCGAGAGAGGAAGTGGGATATTAAGCACTGTTGTGACCCAAATGCCCTGTGCCACAGCTGTCCCTTGCCAGGCTGAGCCTGTGCATGAAGAGATGACTGCTGCCTTCTTGGTAGCACAGCCTCACGCACAGCAGTAGCTCTCCTTGCTCAATTTTTAAATGTTAATTTTTTAAGCTGCCTGAGAGGAGCCTTATTTCTCTGGTTTCACCTTACATTCTCTATCGAGATGAAGCAGAATTTAACTTGCACAGAGTCTATTTGGCACTTAATCACCTACCTCAACAACACCAGAAACTAACGTGAACACCTCACATCAAAAAACCTTATGAGAGCAGGGGAGAACAAGAGTCAGCTGCTTCATTAAACTCTGCTTTCCATCGTCTTCACAGTCCCTGTTTCCACTCACTGACAATTAAACATTTCTTAATGCCTGGTAACTCTTTTCTCCAACTATTCTTACTTGTATGTTCTCCTTTACTTTCTTCAATTTTAATTTACAGCTGTGAGCAGGACCACGCATAGGTCCTCTGTGGCTGCACGAGGGATACGGTCCCACTTCCACCACTACAAGAGCTACCCATGAGCGCTGCGGCTGTGGCCTGGGGTAAGGGACATGCCTGGTCTGTGCTCCAGCAAGCAAACAGTGTGACAGCACTTTTTTACCAACGTTAACAGTAAGTAATACCTGAAACAAGGATCAAATCACAGAAGGTCTAAGCATCAGGGTGCAAGGGAGTACCTCATGACACAGAAAACGCCTTCTGTGCTTGCTGAAGAAATACTGTGACTTATGCATGTTAGTATCTATTTATGCTGCAACTTTTAATTGCAAAGTATGTAAATTCAGTGAAAGTCTATCTTAAGGGTTGGGGAGGGAGGGGGGAACTCCTATTAGAAAACCAGTCCATACTAATCCACTTATCCCATAAAGTATAAACTTGAGCAGGTATGCTTAATCACTTTGGCAGGGACTATGCTTCACTGTTATTGTCTATTCAGCCACATTACTCAAAGGAGTTTGATAATTTATTACAGCACTTTCTTCTGGGTATACACTAATAAACGAAAAAAAGAAAAATAAAATTTAAAAGCCCATTTCCATATTCCCCAATTTAATTCCCTGAAACAGTTTGTGAATTCAACAAGGGACTTCTCTGTAAGCCCTTTCATAAGTAAGTGCGTAGTACTAGCTATGCTTCAGTCTTCATGCATTGCTCTTGAACAAAGTGTGCTCATAAATTTTCTGTAAAAGCTTCTGCAATATTGATTTTTTCTTTCTTTAGCACCATGGGGTATATTGGCTAGAACTGATGGTTATCAAATTTAGGAGACTCTTATGGTTTATAAACATTGCTCATCTGTTTATCTTGGTATCTTATCTCCTTGACTCATTTTATTTTATTGTGTTCAAGCATAAAATCATGTCACAACTGGTCGCACTTTGGGAAAAAGCCACGCGGAGCATCTTAATAAAACATCCACACAGAAGAAATGAACAAGCAAAACCTCTTTCTGAAAAAAACCAACAGACCGGTGCACTGAACGCTTGAAGGACTCGCTACAGTAATGTGATATGTGGCAGGTGAGAAACAAAACCACTTTGTTTTTAGCTGCTCCCCTGTTCAGACAGGGCTGGAAAGATCCACTTCATCTTCTCTGGCAATCCTGCGCACTGGCAGCGTGCCGAGCATCGGCATCCACGCTGCTCCAGGAGACCTTTCCCTCATTCTGCAATTTCTTTAGCTGTTTACAGACAGTTCAGCCTGACCTTGCTGGACTAATAAATCACACGTCTATGACTCCTTCCTCCAAAATGTTTTATTGCTCTAATGAAGCACGAGCACTCAGAGGAGGTAGTTATCATTATGTTCATTTGACAGCCAAGGAAATGGAAGCAGAGATGTAAAATGATTTCCTGAACATATTGAAGACAGCCAGAGGCTGATCCAGACAGAAGAATCCTATTACCTTATTTCTAATTTCCAGCACTGCCACAATGCTAGACTGAGCAGTCTCACTTTCCCAGATTCCCACTTCTTTTCTCTACCTAGCAGTGCATAAACACTCCAAAAATATATTGTCTCATCACACTAAGAATGTAACCAATATTCTGTGATGTCTGCACTCTTAATTTTTCCTCTCTAGTTCTCAGCTCAGTGTGGAAGGGAAAAAAACAAAAAAAAAAAAAGAAAGAAAAAAGCCAATTAACAAAATGTGCAATACATTCCCATTTTTGAAGCAGGCGACTTAATTTCTGTTTCACTCGTGATGGATTTGCTTGGTATTTCAAGACTGAGGCAGGGGACTTGCATCCCCCCACAGACAGGGTTACACTGTGTGCCGATGACTGATGTGGGAGACCACGAGCTTGCTTTGGGCGAGCACTGATAGCAACCACAGACAATGGCTGCAGCCCAGCTTCCCTTTTATCCATCCATCACACACATCTCGGGCTGCAATCCCCATGGTACGACCAGACTCTTCCCAGTGCCGCAAAGCAGGACCATTTCCAAGCACAGTCGATGCCTGGGAGCCCGGCTCAGAGGTGACGGGACCAGCCTGAGGTCCCTCAGACCTGGCTCAGCCCTTGCACACAGCCAGGAGTACCGGCTGCAAGAGGCTCTCACAAACCACTGCTACTTGCCCCTCTTGAGGCTACGTGCCCCTCTTGAGGAGATCCGAGTTACGCTTGTGCGTATTTGATTTCCTTCACATTATGATTTAAAACAATATTAAAAGCAAGTTAATTTCAAAATGACACTTGGTTCTGCAAAGCTTGTCATGTGA
>JAOXNO010000004.1:59500-72656 GCA_028565335.1 Limnodromus scolopaceus
CACATTATGATTTAAAACAATATTAAAAGCAAGTTAATTTCAAAATGACACTTGGTTCTGCAAAGCTTGTCATGTGAAGGCTGTAAGCTTTGAACAGAACCTCAGGCAGCAGATTAGCAACAACAAATTTCAGATCACAAGCATTGTCTTAGTTCACTCTCAAAGTTGTTGTATCAATTTGTTCTAGTTAATACTTCATATTTAAAAGAACTAAATCAGGTTCAAGGAGAGATAATACAGCTCTATTTAAACTCTTTATTAGGCAAAATTGAGGCTTTAATAAAACAAAAACATACAAAGAAACTAACTCAGTGCTCTACTGGTCTGTGCAGCCACTGCTATGGATAACTGCATCATCCTTTTCTTAAAATGCAGATGCCAAAAGGCACAAAGAAGTATCTTGCAATGTCTGTCACTGGGAATAAGATTCAGAAGTAGATAAGAAATTCAGTTTTCTTTTGGGAGGATGCAGCGATGAAAAAGAAAGAACAAACCCCACAGCAACAAGTTGACACAACAGACTTGCCTCTTGGATTAGACTTTAAAGGAGGTGAGTGGGATTTCATATTTAGATATTATGGAATACAATCTGAACAACGGTCTCTCCAATGAGATGCCACAAGCATGAAATCTGAGAGGAAAAACGGCAAATCAAAATTTGTTTGTGCAAACTCTGTTTGTGCTAGGTAGTCTGTAGACACGAAAATCTGCAGCATTCATTTGCAGAAAAAATGTAGGGATTAAAATCAGCTGCTACCTAAAGAAAATTCACAAACTGTAACACACCTTGAAGAATTCCCATTTCTCCCTTTATCACCGTGCGGTGAAGGGCTCACTGATAACAAGCTGTTTCACCGCAGGTTTGGAATCGAGTGGAACAGCCCTCATCAGTGATTCAGCCAGCTACAACACTGCATTCAGGGCCCAGACATCCCCCACTCTAAAACACACCACCAATCTCATTAAACATTGTCTAACCCCTGGGGTTGGGGTAACACGATCAAAAAAGTTTTTTGTGAAGCAGCCTCTCAGACATAATCTGATTCCATCGTTAGGCTCATCGCAGCCTGGCTTTGGGCAAGCTTGCAGCACAAAGCCTGCGGCGCTTGGGCTCGTTGCCCACCTCTCATTGCAGGGGATAAAGGTGGGTCCACGGTGCTGTTATTCCGCTCGAGCTCGTGTGTTGCATGCAGCACAATAAAAGCACCCGATATCGATCAGATGCTGTTTTACCATCTACGCTGGCAGGAAGGAGATGGTCCCTGAAATTCCTTGGAAACGTACATGTGTTGGAGAGATTGTCTGCTTAACGGATGCCGATGCGAACGCCTGCTGCAGAACAGCATCTCTCTCTACCTCGTGTTTCAAAAGAAGAACTGACAGAAATGCTCTTTTTATATCAGGAAAGCACCTTGCTCCACACCAGCACACTTAAGTATCCCTTCCTTGCAGGGGGAGGGTTTTTTTCCTTCTGCAAGTCACCTCCTTGCCAGCTTTGTAGGTGTAAGACCTCCTGAAGACAGTCTTCATGATAACACAAATCTAATTTGAAAGCTGGCTGGAGGCAAAGGAAACCAGCTTTGCTGTGAGCTTTTATTTTTATTTAATTCTTCCACATCCGTTCATTATCAAAATATCTCAATTGCAACTGAGACACCCACGGGACTTTATAAAAAGACAGGAAAGGCAGGTTGCAAAACTTACAGAGTACCTGCACAATTTGCTGTGATTCAAAATGGCAGTGGCCCCAGTCAGTGATGCTGGATGATTTCTAACACCAGATCCTTTTGTCAGATTTTAATCTCTCCAATGTATTTCCATTCATCTAAACCTGCTGAACCTGGCATAACACATTATTCTTCCCATAGCCCTGCTGTTTTAGAGATCCGCTTAGTTAGGGTCAGTTAGCAATACAGTTAACCACGTTAAAAAGAGTAAGCTCAGGCTGAGAGATAGTCAATAAGCCTCATTGTACAGCAATCCAGTGGCAACCCAGGAAAAGAGAACAAAATTCAGATTCCCTGAACTGTAGCTCTAAACACTGGCGTGTACTTTTGCACTTATCACAGTGTTTGTGTTTGAGAAGCACATATACTGATTACAGGAGAATCTGCATTTTTTAAAAAAAGGGCTTAAGGAAAGTACATTCTGCCTTGTGTCAGAGAGTCTTCAAAACACATCTTCAGATCACCAAATTGGTTCTCAGCATTCAAAAATTCATTTTCACTTTGAGATATGGAGGGCTTATTACCCACTTCAACTCTATTTGTTTTAGCAAAAAAGAGACACCCAGAGTGGCTTAAAAGCAGTGCTTGGAAATGGCTGATTATTTTATATATTTGCAGCTGATGTCTAGCAGCTCACCCAGACAAAAAGTGCTTCCTCTCGCGTACAGATAAGGGCTTTAGCACTGAGATGCACGCTGTGAAAGGAAACAGCTATATCCACTTTGTCACCAAGCACCTATTATGCATTTAAATTGGCTGTGGTCAACAGGAATACCGTGGTTAAGGATGCCAATATTTGAAACATTCTAGATGGAAAATATCTGGGTACAGGTCATTTTTATTATCTGGCATAACTTAAAGAATGTCTGAACAATGAGATCTCTGCTACAACAGACTATATAGGCTAAATTAAACTACCTATATATCCTGAGGACACAGATTAGGATCAGATAACTGGGGGAACTGACACTCTGACCAGCCATCTGGGATAAGGCCCTGCTCTGTAAAACACAGTTATTACAAACACCAGCAGTTTTTCCATTGCAGAATTTATTCTTTGGTTTGTACCTTATAGCGTAACAGTTCCAAGTGACTTTGTGTGCCTTACGTACACACACCTTTTGATACACAGCATTTGGTGCTACAGGTTTTATACACATCCTCAGTGACTGTGGAAAATCAGACCCTCAGCTCTCTCCCATTTTGAGGTACACCATTCATTCTGATTTAGATCTGCCCACAACAACTTTAGAGCTTAGGTTGTAATTCTTGGCACATCACAGCAACAGAAGAGAAGGGCGAGCAGGAAGACAAGTGAAGCCTTCACCACTAACCCTGAGCAAACAGAATCAGCAATTCAGGAAAAAGTCCCCAGTGATTTTCTTGCATCACTCAGCAAAGAAACAACCTGTTCCCAACTACACAAAGTAGCTAAGCCGTGTTAGCTTTCTCTTTCCAACCTTGTTTATAGGATGCTGACACTAACACAGACCTATCCCACTATCATGCATAAGGGAAAATTGCCAGCACAAGGCTTGCAACTGCTCAGTAACCAGTTTCAAAATATTGTATTATCAAGGTTGTAAAACCTGTCCCACTGAAAATATTTAGTCCACAGATTCCACAGCTTTCGGCTAATAAACCCCTGGCTGAATACATCTGAAACCTGCCACAAGACTGGTGAAACCAGATGCCTGTCCTGACTCTGCTGAGTTATCAAGCCACGTCTTGTCTCCTGTCACACTCCGTGCCCAGCACAAGATGAAAAAAAAATTATACTTCCTGAGATGGAGGGTGGGTCGTAGATCACAGCTCTGAACCACATACCCAGGTAAGCCATATTCACCAGTAAAGAACCTCACAGTATTCTCTGAACACACCTTCTGTGTGTCAATATTATTCATGATCAATTCTTTGTAGCAGTATCAAGAAAACTGTAATGCTGTCACGCTTTAAATTTGTAAGTCTTTAAATTCACAGTCAGGCTTCTCTGATGTGTGGTGAGGTGCTTGACGCTAAAACACTTTTTGTTACTTTTACAAATATTTCAAAGCCACATGTTACTAAGAGCAAATACATTTTAGTGTGTTACTCCACTAGCAGAAAATAGATACCTTTCCTATATTAAAGCTGAACCATTATACACTTACATTCAGGACTCTACGGTCACTTCTGCTATGTGAAATACTTTCATCTATATTTCAGCGACTAACACAACTTTTACCACACCTTCTCAAAAGTCTTGCCTTTTTTCTGCTTGCCCAGCTCCATAAACACTACTGCTAAAACAAAAAGTAAGTTCTTTAAAGCCACACATTAAATAATCAGCATTTTGAAAATACAAGTGGGACAGTGTCCAACTTCCAAGAAATGAGAAACACTCACTAAAGCATTTTACTGCAATAATAATCCTGGCCCTGCTCTGTTATCTCTGTAGTCCTTCATCTGCTGAGGTTTTCTCAACAACTTTAAATGAGGCTTCAGGTTTTGCCATATTTGCACCTTTCAGCCTCTGTGGTACCTGCAAAAACACCTTGGCATGGAGCTGGCAGGTACCTGAAGGAAGGGCAGGCCTGGAGAGTTTAAAAGTGCTAGTCAGCCATTAATGCGGTGCGTGTCAGCAGCTGCTGGAGAGCACCCTGGGGGCAGGAACGCACAGCAGCACTGCACGTCAGCCCCAAGAGGTACAAAGCAGATGTACCAACTCACAAACCTGTATATACAAGGCTGCTTTTTGGTTTTTAAACCTTCTGCTGTTTCACTCCCCCAGCTCTGGTTCCACCATCACCACTAGCACTACCAGTTGAGTTTGTCACTTCACCTGTACAGAGACTTGCACTCATCCATTATGTCCAGCTGAGATCCTGTCAGGCTAATCAATTACCAATGAACTCAAAACGTTCTACTTCATCATCTAGCAGGGAAAATCCCAAGAGCATCTCAAGCACTGACAAAAGCAAGAAGTTTGCATCGGGCAGGAGGGGCTGAAGGCAGAAGATGGAATATGGCCATGATGCCGACTTTAGGTGGAAAACCAAGCTGCTGCTGACACTGAAAGGAGCACCCTACAAAGGAAAAGGCTCCTACAAAGGGAAAAAACCCCTTTTTGCAGGAAAGGAAGCCAATTAATATCAGCAGCAATATCTAGCTCCCACTATTTTCACCCTCTGGTACCAACAGCTGCCAAGAAGCACCAAACCCAATCTTCTTTCCAAGCTCTGTCCCATTCTTCTTGCCACGGAAAGGAGGAGATCCTCAGTTTTGGAACAGAATTCAGTGTGCCTGACCTGCTACGGAAGTTCAGCCTGAGTCTGGGCATTCTCTGTGTGCTTGTTCTTCCTTAAGCACTTAGCTTCTGCCGTCTCCAAGGTACAGGACAAACACACGCCACGATTTCTTAACTTAGCATTACTTGGGTGACTCTACCCTGTAGCAAAACCACAACACTTTTTATATACACTGAGCTTTGTCTTGGCATAACTAAGGTGCTACTCTGAAATCAAACCATCTGGATTTTCCTTAGCGCAAAGGACAAGCCTACAGCTTTAAAACATCAGCGACCAGCGTAACCAACACTCCAGTCAATGTATTTATTTTTTCTTCCAAGTTCATGTTGACACAGCTAGAAGGAAGCAATAAAGAAAAAGTGTGCATATTGAATAGTGCATGAAAGCACAAATCACACAAGATAAAAAACACTGAAATACGTTTTCCAACTTGGGCAGTGTATTTATGTCAAATTCTTCTGAGAACTGAGTTCAAAAAGAGTGAAAATTGTTGTAGACAATGAAGACAGAATATTTTTAACTAACACATTCACCTACACAACTTTCTATTCCATCTTCTGGTAATTAAGAAATTAGGCTTCTATAAAGAGATTAACTGCCTTTTCATCTAGTCTTAGCACTCCTTTCAAGGTTGATGAACGTACTGATCATGGAGACACTGAGAAAACACCGATAAATACGTGTACTTTGCATTTGCTATGATTACATGCAAAGCTTTTGGGTTTGTATGTAGCCCTCCTAAGGTGTAATGTATTACATTAACAGCAATCTGCAAGATAAGACAAGTGAGGTAAGAAAGCTAAAGGTTTAGAATTCAGGAGCTTCAAGTCTTTCATTTTCACTACAGTTTCTCATCTTAATACGATGACTACTGAATTTAACAGATTTGAGGTGGCTGAATCAATCTTACCTCACCTGTGCAGAGAGAAATAAGTTAAATACTATTTTATTCTAATTTAACCATTTCTGCATTTAAACGTTGAAATACGGTCTTACAAAGTAACTCATCAACTGCTCTTCTTTAATTGCAAAGGTTCATGCTGATATCCAACACATTCAAGGTCATTAAAATTAAAGATCTAATGAACCAATAATGGCTAGAAAGTTATTTCAAATGGGCTTGAACTGACAGAAACAGAGTTTCTCGAGTGCCCAGAAAAACTTGTATCAATTTTCCTGGAATTCTTTATAAGAAAAAAATGAGGATGCTCCAGAATACTGAAATGTCCTACTTTTGAGTGCTTAATCTCAAAGATTCTGTTCTTATTTATAAAATGTCTATTTGAGACATTGCTTAAGTAACTTGTTCTTGATCCAATGACAATAAGAGGGCAGCAATAAGAAATGCTTTCAAACATGAAGAGAAAATAAACAGAAAATAATCTAGGTTATTGATTAGGAACAAGTAAAATAATGACTAAAACTAAACGTAGGAGAAAAAAGTTTAAACTCTTTAAAAGTTTAAATTGAGTTTTGTTAGGTTGGACTTGACTCTGGAGCATATTGAAAACAAGAGTATTCCTAAGCATTGTTCGTATGCATTAATAATTACAGCTTGAAAATAATTACAATTCAGACAAGTCATAATTGTCCAGAAAACAGCTCTTCTCTGTTGGAAACCAGGCTGCATGTTTTCATGCAGAGCAGAAGTACTGACAGAACTGGCAGATGAAATCTCTGGTCCACTGATGTTCCTTTTTAGTAAGTCCTCGAACACAGTAGAGATTCACTTAGACCAGAAGAAAATCCTGAATGATTTCGGTTGGTTTGCTGAAATCCAGAAACCCACACAAACACTCTGCAGAGCTGATAAAAATCCAGCCAATAACTAGCACAGGAATGTAGGTGGTTCCACACTAACATAATTTTATAAAATGTAGGTCTCGTTTTATTCTTTATCTACAGGTTTGATTGATAAAAGTAGCTTCACAGTTGTAATAATCATCTCTAGCACTGGATTTGCTATCACATGATAGATTTATTAAAAAAAAAAACCAACAAAAAAACCCCACAACAAAATCCCAGAAGAGTATCCAATAGCCATAAAGCATGAATTAAAAAGCTTAGGAAATGGGTCAAAAAGCCACTGTCAAAGGGAATCGTTATTCAATGACATTTTTCATTTGGGGTTAATGACATCCTAAAGGGTGTCTTCGGGGACTCATAAAGGATCCAGCACTATCAAACATTACATCAGTGGACTGGAAGTGAAAAATACAGTCCCATTAATAAAATTTGCAGATGACACATGGATAGAAAGAGCAGTAAAGAACAAGAAGGAGGATCAGAAAATTACACAGATATGTTTCAATTCCTGGAAACAGCTTGCTCAAAGGCAACACACCACTGTACCGACTCTTGACCAAATGTATGTGGGGCTTAGCTGCAGCACGGATCAGTAGACCTCCAGCTGGGGTTGAATCCCATGAAGAGATGGGATCAGTCCCAAGAAAGCATCATTTGGACTTCTGCAAAAGTTTGGAAACTTTTCTGCTCTCTGGGAAGAACAGGGGCTGTGGGAATGGGAGGCACGTGCTGTGAAAGCAGCCTGCCATTGGCTGGGCAAGCCCTAGCTCTTCCTCCACAGCCCTCTCCCTCCCGCCTCACTGCCTGATGGCAAGCTGACCAAAAGAATCCTTCAAAAATATGCTAATTTAATTTTTTTTTTTTTAATTGTAACACTACCATTCATAACACAGCCCCACAAGTAGCTGCACTGGCACCGTTCAGGAGGCCATGCGTTGTGATGTGGGACTGGGAACAAACTGGTGTAGAGAGAAGGGCAGGAAATAACAGACCTCCTTCGCAGGATTACTGCTGTCAGAGTCAGGCTGCGGCTGCGGCAGAAAGGCTAATGGGAGCCCCAGGATGCACAAAGACAGGAAAAAGCAAGATGACTAAGGAAGTTTTAACCCTCGATCATCACTGAGACCAATACTGGAATACTGCATCTAAGCCCTGGGAGATTCAGTTGGGGAAAAAAAAAAAGAGGAGGATGCGGAGCAGAGCCACTGAACTGTTTTGTGCAGGGTGTAAATGCCTCGCAGCAGGAGGCTTAAGAGCTCAAGCTCCTCAGTTCGTACAAGAGAGCACAGACAGCCGAGTTGGTCACAGCATGTAAGTACCTTCACAGGGATAAAATAAGTAATGGCGCAGAAGGCTGTACTCTGTCACAAAAATGTATGCCAGATCCAAGAGGGGAAGCTGAAACCAGAATGAATCTAAATGAGAAGTCAGAAACATTTTTAGCAGCAAGAGATGAACAGATTACTATAGAAAATGATACCTTTCCCACCTCCTGTTACACTCAAATGAGAGCTGGATGCTTTTCCGGAAGAGCATTTAATAGAGTTTTTAATTTTCAAAAAATGCTACTGGAATGAAGTTGAATGAGAGAGATGAAGCTTAAATAATTATAAGATGAAGATCTGCCTAGCCTTAACCTCTGTGAATCAGTGGGCAGGATGAACCACCTCTCTCATTTCCATGCAGTTGAACCTCCATGCCAAACACGGGCTACCCAGTGACACGATCAGATGCAGATTGCACCAGAGAGCGTTTAACAGAAAGAGGAAAACCATTAGACCGATGTGCACTGGTGCAATACCAAAGACCAGGGCTGGGTGCAACCCAGCAGCAGCTGACAGCTCCTCAGGACAGAGCTCACTCCCGTGTCCTCCCCGCCTGCCACAGCCTGCGACTGTCGTCTGCCCCGACACCAAAGGCTGCGGCTTCACCTCTGACAGTTTCTACTCTGCATTAATAACATGAAACAGCAAAAACGTACTGCACATTGAAGGTTTAGGACAGCAGAAAACAAATGGGATGCAATATAAAAATAAATAGCCCAAGGTATTTTAGTAACAATTATTCATTTTCATATTTAATAACAAAGGAATGATGAAGGTCACATAAGCCTGAATAAGAATAAAATTATATGCCAGCTACACATTACCATAATATAAAACATACGCTTCTTCACCATTTACAAGTTCCACATTTAGGGCTGGATTTGTGTATGTTAAAGAAGCACTCTGTGAGTTTTGTCAGACAAGCATCTGCTCCATTATCGAGTCTGGTTTTAGTAGTAGGAGGGACCAGGATCTTACCCATCACGGGTAAACGACCTCCTCTCTGGCCTACAGGGATCTATATATGACAGGGGGTGTACGGGTGTTTCACACTGCAGAAGCTGTGCCAGTTTTCCTAAATATGCTGGAACTTCAAGACTTTAAAACATGGGAAATCCAAGGAGGGAAGAGATTTTATTTTAATGTGTTTAGCTTTAATCCAAAGGTGCCAACCAAGTCTTAATGAGAAAAAAAATTCAGTCAAAATAATATTCATATACATCATATACACTCTGAAATCTAAAATAAGTTAGTAAGCAAACTATAGTCTGATATGATGATCCATTTAATTAGGTTTATACAAGCAGTTTCCTTCACTAACTTCAAATCTTGATGAGTTTCAGGGGAAGAAAATAACATTGTGGGGCTGAATCCTTAAAACAGAATAAAAAGATAGAACTTTTATAAACAAAAATTTAGGTGATATTTCATGTTATTTTTTACTATTTCATATAAGCATGGCTGATTTGATTTTTTGGGAGATTGAAGATTTGTACTGGTAAAAGAAATTGCAGAAAAGCTAATGAAACTGGAAAGATGACAGGTATGAGTGGAACACACAAAATAGTTAATAATCAAAACTGTTAAAAGAGTGGCTGGGTCCACAAAATCACTGGAATTATGATTCCACTGGAATCACAAAAGTCAAGGGACTTGAACAATCAAGGGAAAGGAAAGACAAGAACTATCAGAGCTTTTGTTTTTCGGGATCACCTGTTTAACAAACAGAATTTGTTACTTTATTTATTATACACATATATAAGAAAATTTTTGCTGCTCCAAGAGGGAGGGATCCTGCTCTTCTGTTGGGAAGGGAACGGTGCAGCTGAGGATTGTATCTGTTGGGAAGAGTCAGTTCTCATAAGAGCAACCACCCAAACTCCCTTATTCCTCCTTTGGGAGTAGCAACAGCAGCAGCGTGCCAGTGGTAATGCCACCCAGGGAAAGATGGTCTTCCAGCTCAATGCTGCCACCTCCTCACTGCAAGACTCCACCTACGTGAGGCAGAACTAGAGACTTGTAGAAAAAGTTGGAAGGGCTCTCCAGTGGGCATACAGACCAACCTCCTCTCAGGTAGGGAGAGCTTCAAAGTCAGAGCATGCTGCTCATGAAAGTCTCACCAAGGATAGAGACGCCAGGGCCTCCCTGGGCAGAACTACCTTCTTTCCCTTATGCTGAGCCACAGTTTGCTTTGCTGTAAATCATGACCATTTCTAATTGTCCTGTCACTGCATGTTTCCGAGAAGAGCTTGGCTCTGTCCTCTCTAGGACCTTCTTTTAGGTGGCAGCAGACTGCAATTAGATCCCTCCTGTGCCTTCTCTTCTACCGGTTAAGCTGCCCCAACCCTCTCATCCCTTTTCTCCATGGGGGCTCAAAACCGGATTCGGCACAACTGCGGGGTGGGAGGCAATAACCGTTTCTCTTGACATACCGGCTGCGCTCATGGTAACGCCGCCTCATGCACAGCTCAGCCTTCATCGCTGCTGGGGCACACTCCTCACTCAGGTTATCATCCACCACGACTCCCAGCACTCTTTTTGCATTGATGCTATCCAGACTGTTGGCCCCCAGCCTGCATAGATGATGGAGTTAATCCCCCAAGGAGGAACCCAGGGTTCTGCATTAGCCTTTTCTGAACCTCAGGTGGTTCCTTTCAACTCACCCCTGCTGAGGTTCCTCTGAACAGCACACCTGCCTTCCCGCGTGTCCTCCACACACCCTCAAGCTTTTATGACTTGAAAAGCCAAGTTTTTGCCATCTGAAAAGCAAGGTGCATCCTGAAGATGTTAAACAGTATCATCCCTCAAAAACAACGTTTAGCCAACGGCCAGTTAGACTTCAACCTACTGACCACTATGCCCTGTGCTCCTACCAGGCCAGTCAGCTTTTTTACCTGCTTTGCAGTTCACCCATTCGCTTTAAAGCTCCTCAGTCTGGCTTTGATGGGAAATTGAGAGCCTAGAAATCATTGTGGCAGAGTCTGCTGGTGTGTAACCATGAATTACTTCTATGAAATGGCTGATACTTCCCCTGAACAGCGAGCTAAACACAGCAAGGCAGGCAGGCAAATGAAAATACAATGAAGCTTTCCAGAAGAATGTCCCTCAATTTTGGATTAAGAGGATTATACCACTTAGTACACCATTTTTATAACCCCTTGAGGTCCAAGTTTTCTGCAGATAAGTTCAGAGTTGAAATTTCTTAGAGTAAAGCTACTTAATTCTTGCACAAACCACACACCAGTCCATTTTCACAGGCTGTCTGTGTGAAGTAGTTCCAGCATAACTCGAAATTTCAAAAGCAAGACCACACAGCAAAACAACCGTGTGTCACGGTCACACTGCAATATGACTAATTTTATTATAATATATGTTGGAGGATTGCTATCGTACAGTGTTGCTTTGGAGCACATTTAAAAAAAACCAGATCATCTGCATCCTGTTTAATTGCCTGGTGTTTATGGGCTACAAAACTACTGCTACGCTTTCCACTGAAAAATTCTCGTTTTCCATTGACTGATGTTCCCATTGATGGGACCTGGAGAACAGCAGGTAATTCTCATTTTCCTCATGAAAACCCTCATGAGTCCTCATTTCCTCATTTTCCTTCATTACCTGTGTGGCACTGGACATGTCAGAAGGTTACACAGGGCTGGCGTTAAGCACAAGCCACCCACAAGAGCTATCATCTGGGCCTGGCTTGGTTTCGGTATTAACCCTTTGCCATTTCACACCGTAACACGTGGCTCTCCCCTCTGTGCAAGAGAGACTCCTGTGCGCCCTGACCTATTGCACAACCCAAATGAACTGTAACGAGTTACCAATTGCAACAGTTTCGGAACGACAACAATACCATCCTGGCATCCAAACTGCGGAACAGGATGAAAGCCTTGAAAGAACCTTTTTTTTTTTAACACTTTTCAACCGGAGCAGCATACTAGAAACTACTTTAAAAATAAACGAAATCTGGATTTTGCAAACAGATGAATCCCAGATGGCAAAAATACCTGTGCTATTAACATGAACTCTCAGAATAAACAAAAACTCTGCAAATTCTTTCTGCAGAGTATTACTTTAGGTACAGCACATACCTTTGTGCAATCTGGTAAAATGACCAGGACAGAGTCAACAGGATTTGCCCCAACTTATCCCAACTGGCAGCTTGTCCCGTGATTAAACATAGCAGCACAGAACCGAAAGAAACTTTCTGAGTCATCAGGTCTTGTCCCTTAGCAGTGCAGGCTCCCACGCACTGTCTAATCCTATCATAATCCCAACAAGCTTCATCTTAAACCTCCTCAGGTTGTTTGCACCATTATTTGCTTAGTTAATATACTTCAAAACCATTTAAAAGAGTAGTTAAGTATTTCCTATGTAAACTCTGCAAAAAACACGTTTCTTAACTTATTTACTAGTACATAATGCACTGAAACGTGTTAACACTCTTTGATTAAGAGTTGATAAGAACATGTGCTTACACTAAAGACAATCATTCAGATCTTAACAATAATAGTAACAGTGATACTGTTCCCTCCCATGGTTGTTCCACATAAGTATCTCTGTTTACTAGGAGACAAGTAGTTAATTCATAGAGAGATTTTTTTTTAAAAAAGAAGTTATTTTGTCACATTTTCAGAGAGGCAAAAATCAGGTGGAGCTGTAAGGTGGTGGTCTTAACACCAGTTACTCTCTCCTCCAGCCACTCGCAGTTGATCTGGAGGAATCTAGAGATACGTAACGCAATGTCCGTTACTTTTCCACCAAAGCTATACAAAACTTAAGAGGCCATCACCAAGCCCATTTAAGCAGCACTTTTCAAATATTTAAATTACAGGGCAAGCCATCCATGAAATGTTTTCTTACCACAAGGGTTTTAATTTAAAAAGCTGCAGTACAGGCTCTGGAACATGCAAGCAGTTCAGGACAGGAAGCACCCAGGAAACCCCACTCTCATCATCATTTGCTCTGAGAAACTCATCAAAAGGGCCTCTCTGAGCCCCCAGCAGGTACC
>JAOXNO010000004.1:72756-89336 GCA_028565335.1 Limnodromus scolopaceus
TCCTCCAGCCACTCGCAGTTGATCTGGAGGAATCTAGAGATACGTAACGCAATGTCCGTTACTTTTCCACCAAAGCTGTACAAAACTTAAGAGGCCATCACCAAGCCCATTTAAGCAGCACTTTTCAAAGATTTAAATTACAGGGCAAGCCATCCATGAAATGTTTTCTTACCACAAGGGTTTTAATTTAAAAAGCTGCAGTACAAGCTCTGGAACATGCAAGCAGTTCAGGACAGGAAGCATCCAGGAAACCCCACTCTCATCATCATTTGCTCTGAGAAACTCATCAAAAGGGCCTCTCTGAGCCCCCAGCAGGTACCTTCTCCGCGGCACCTGGCTCCTCTTAGTCCTATTGCAACACAGATACCTGTCTGAAGGAAAGATACTACACTGGGCTCCCAGTCAAAATATAAATGCTTCCATAGCAATCAGCGAAGGCAAAAAAAAGAGAAAAGATTGTGGCTGGACCATGAATTAAGGTATGCTACATATTGAAAAATATCCAGCATCGATAAAGTATGCAACTCCTAATATGCTGGTTAAGTTAAAGCCTACTAGAAGCCCAGTTTCCAACCAGATCATATTAAAGTACACAGTTTTGTGTATACTGGACTTCCAGATTTATTAGCTAACTATCCTAACAGACTTTGCAAATTCTAGCCTAGAGGAGGCCCAATAGTGGAAAAGAGATAACAGAAAAAGGCATGGTATTAAAACGGATTGGGCAGAACTCTGGTTTAGATCCAGAGGTTTATAGGAGATGCAGGAGAGGAGTTCATGCACCCGAGATTTCCTGAGCATGGACAGGCAGAAAAACACAGGCAGGAAATACGTATAGAGAGGTTTTACACAAGACAGCAACAAAGCAAATTCTTCCTCTTCTGAGAGCACCCCCCTTTGCCACAGCTTAATGAACTGCCTGGATACAAACATATATACAGACCAAAATTTGTAAACACAAATGCTTAATTGGGCTGCTAAATAATTAGCCTGACTTGTATTTAGACTGAAATTTTAATTGTATCTGCTTTCAAGTTAAGCTCAACACATATACATGCGTTTTTATTTTCAAAGACTTCTTTGGGCTGCTGTTAGGTGCAGTGGCTCACACATGGGCTCATCTGTAGAATTTGAGACCGAAGATGAATTCTGGCATCAGACTTCAGAGTCAAAAGTAGTACCTTCAACGCAGATCCCTACAAGTGCTGGGATCTCCATGAGGGAGGAAGATGCCCACACTATACGTGCTGTTCACATAAAGATATACGCTATTTATGAAAAAAGGAAGTGGACTTTTAAGTAAAAACTTTTTACAGATATTTATGCTGATTTCATAAGAACATATAAAAGTGTTGAATCGTCATTCCCATGCAAGGGACAGATTCTCTCAGATTTAGTGGTGACAGTGACCTACATCCCAGACCCTGGCTGTACATTGAGCATCTGACCCAAATCTTTAACTGACATGTTAAAACACAGCATTGTGTTTAAGTCATTTAGTCCTGATTCCATGGTTAGATAAGTTCAGTCATTTGCCAGTGAAATTATTATTTCAATTATTTCAAAAATATTATTTTAACTATTATACTACTGAGCAAATCACCTTCTTCTAGACTTAATAGCCCATAAAGATATTATTTTAATAATCTTATCTCTTCTGAAGTAAAATGTTATTTTAATCTTGTTGATGCACCAAAGCAAATTTCTGAAAAAGTAATAAAAAGAGAAAATAAATAATAGACAGCCTTCACAGAAAGAGAGTATAACCTAAGCATTATTGGCAAAGGAGCAAGAGTAACACCTACCACAGATTTGGGTTTGCTGACTGCCACCAGATTGGCCAGAAAGTCTTCATCGTACAGCTGGCTAAAAACATGGGCATCGTAAGCCACCATTATGGAGATTTCTTCCATCATTTTGCCGGCAATCTGCCGTTAGCGGCAGTTGACAATCCAAGGCTGAACCTTGGCTCAGTTCTGTGTCAGCTGCACACACCCACCTGAAGAGGCTAATGAGGAAGGAGTGTCACGAGAGAAAATATGACCCAGCAAATCAGCTCCCGTATGGGTTTTCCTCTGGAGGGTGCCTTTTATTGCCAGGGGAAGCACATATGAAACACCTGCTCACATTCCCATCACTCAACTTGCAAAAGGCATTTGCTGAAGTTTGGTGAGCGCTGGGGAAGTAGCTTTAATTGCAGTATGAAGCTGAAGATGGAAAAGCAGTAGCCAAACCAGATGAGCATTAAGCCAAGAAAAGATCCGTCAGTGCTTGACAGCAGGATTGGAATCCCTTCTGTTCTTCTCAAACTTTGTAGCAATTGTTTATTCTTTATGTCCAGTTTTCTCCCACGGAAAGCTGATATTCTTGTTAGCAGAGCCTCACCTTCCAATGAATTGCCTCTTTTGCCTTATTTGTAAATTCACAAACACTGGTGTAACGACAATTTATTTCAGACATTCCTTGAAATTTTCCAGAAGTTTCAAATCTGTCCTTTAAACTCTTGAAAAACACTCATTCTTTTACGCAGATCCAAATTGCATCTTGTGCCATGCAGATGCCTTATGATTTCAGCAGGAAGGTGATGGCATCAAGTCACAGCCTTCCAAAAAGAGTCCTTCAGTTACCTGTTTGCAATCCAGGGTAAAACAGTCACGCAGCGAAGGCTGGTAGCTCTTCCTTGAATAAACTCGCACCTCCACAAGTGAAATAAAACCAATTTATGCAATTGAAAGTTTCCATAGTAGAAGGTTTTTAACCTGAATCTGGGACTGATTTGGTTTTTAATCAAGAAGTGATGTGGTATCTCTTGTCTGTGAGTCCTAAACAGTGTTGCTGCCTTCTAAATTGCTCCTGACTTTCCAATTCGTTTACTGTAACATCTATCCAACACAGAAAAAAAAAAACAGCACAAGGAAGAAATTCTGAAAAAAACATTTATATTCTCAAAACTAAAATCTAGACAGTAGTAAGTGATTTGAAGAAACAAACAAAATGTCCTAAAAAGAAGCTCCTTTCAGGAGAGTCAGGCAAGATAAAACTCCTAACCAAATCAGCACTTCTGCTTAGAGTCATCCACTACACTTTTATCTTCTCTGGAAGCCTTTTGTTCTTCCTGGTGAAACATCCTAACCTGCTCAAAAAAGGGAAATCATTTCAGTTGTCTCCAAAAAGAGTATGTGCTGGATGCTGCAAATCTGCTAGAAATTTCCAGTTCAGGTTGCTGGTAGCATATGTTTGCACTCTCGCTTTCCAGAATAAACAGGGTCAGACCCACCTTGCTTTTCTCTTTTCCCTGTGCTCCTGGAGTATCTCTATCAAAGATTACCCGGGTATCTAAATAGCACCAGGTGCTATTTGCATTTGAATAGGAAACTTGATCAACAGCTGTAGCGTACAGGATTAAAAACCCGTCTCTTTCACTTAAATAGGGGGGGAAATTACATGTTATTGCTAGGAAACAGAGAGAGTTCTAATAGGCTTATGGCAAACAAAAAATGCAGCACTTGAGGTTAAATCCCTGAGACTAAAGCAGATTCTGATCATGCTTAACCCTTGCAGGAGGAAGAAAGGTATTTTTCCCTTGAAATGCACTTATAGTGCATGTAAAAAAAAAATTCTTCAAAGGCTTGGAAATTTCTTCCGATTAATTCCCACGGCAGAGATACTTTAGATTCCGGTCCTGAAGCGATATCCAGCTCACGAGATCGCTCTCCATGTCACCCATACAAAAACCATACCTGCTGTGCTAAATTCTGCTCACGGTTTTCCCAAGCGCTTTAAATGACCGCTTCCTCTTCGCTTTCATTGCCTTGTGGGGTGGGTTTTTTTTCCTTGCAGCAAAAGTTAAAAGGGTAGGGCTAAGAGTGACTCCTCCTTGGCTGCCTCCGAGGTGTGCTGACAAAGGCACCTGTTGTAAGAGGTAAAGAAAGTCCCTTCCCACAACCCCTCCCGCCACGCTGGCACCCGCTCGGAGGCTCCCAACAGGGACTGACATTACATCGCAACAGTCATGTAGGCGCAGGGGAGAGAGCAGGCGGTGTAACAACAAACATTCCCATGTTAATGAGAGACCAATTTAATTCTGCAATAAGGGCAGGAGGTGGAGAATGCAAATTATCAGACGTACTCTGCAGCTGCAGCGACTCCAGTCCCTCCCCTGATTTAGCCAACAGGCATTTCTATTTATAAGGAATTATGGACCAGAACCTATATTCCCTTTTTCTTTTTTACATCTTAAACAGAAAGAGTATGATGATTTAACAGCACTAAATCTACACGTTACTATTGTATTATTGGCCAAATAATTCTTGTCGTATCTTTTCTTAACAGAGTGCTTGTAATTTTGGCATGTTCTAACTAGCAATCGTATCAACTGATTTTTGATGTTAGCTAATGCGTATCTTGACTTTAAAAAGGATGTTTTTCAGCTGTTGTTTCAAGCTAACAGAGCCGAGCTGCCCACAAATCCCTAAGAACCTGCATTTTACATCCATGTTAACAGTCTGTGGTACACTCTGAATCAACACGCAAGATTTTAAGTATCAAGCTAGTTTAAAATAAATCTTTTGAATTAAAACCGACTGAAGCAAATACGTCCACTCAGACATAGGTGGTGTCACGGTCACACCAGAGGAACTGGAAAGGAAAAGGCAAGCAGAGAGATGCCCTTGACCACCTCCTCAGGCCGCGCTACGCACTCCTCCCAGCACTTCAATACAGAGCCTTCCCCTCAGCCAGGGTTTCTGAGCACTGAAGTGATGAATAATATATCAAAAGACAATAAAAACTACATAGTGCAGCTTCATATTTCTTTAGATCGAACAGCGCTTCTCTGTATAGCACCATGTCTACCTTGCAGCAGCCTTCCTCAAGGAACAGGAATGCAGTCCCCTCCATGACATAGGTTTGAAAGCATACCTCCAAAGCAGGAATTTTTGGAGAAGCGGTTCAACCAAGCAGACAGTACGACAGAAGGAAGCCAGCAGAAGGACAGGTGAGCCACAGAAAACTGTTAACTAATTAAGGTAAGTAGTCCTAATTACAGTTGTTGGGATTTATATGCTGGTGGATAATAGAGGTGAATGGAAAATTCCCAAATTGAGCAAACCAGCTAGCTTAGCAAAGCAAAATCCTGCTCGCTCCCAAGATAAATTTGCTCTCACTCCACCCCCAGGAATGTCTTGCTGCTATCTGCCAGGGATAGGATCTTCTGATAGACGGGAAAGCGTTACGTATGAGAGGTATGTGCAGCTTCTTGCTAAGCGCTCCCTTCCTGCCACCGCGTTTCTGACACATAAAAGCATTTTCTGCGATTTGCTTTTCATGTATTAATGAATCTGGGAAGATCACAGCAGTCTTCAGATAAGGAAACATGCAACTCCTTTCAGAGCACTTGGAATGGCATTTGGCAGCCTTCAAGATAAGTTTACAGGATTTTTTTTTCCCCAAATGGGAAGGAATAACGGTAGTATCACGCTCTTTTCACAATTCCATTATCCATTAATGACCTGTAAGAACTGTTACAAACACAACCAGCAAGTGAAAAACACTTGGTTAAGAGTCAAACATTGTGAATCCCAAAGCTCAGTTACATTCTCTCCTCACCCACAAGGAACAGCAGATAGCCCAGATCCCCTGTCCACACACTCAGTCACCTGCAGTGTCACCTAAAGCCCCTGCAGACACCCTTGCTGCCCTCGGGAAGCCGCCCTGCTGTGCCAAACCCTCAGCCAAGCCAAACGCCTGGGCTGGAATGAAAGGCAGGGAACGGCAGCCTATCCTTCTCCCAGGGGGCTATCCCTGTGAAGTAAGCAGCAAAGCTGTGCTGGTGCAGCTTTCGAGAAGGCTGTGATTTTCTTCATAACTCTGTTCCAGTTTCAGAGATCAGAAGGTAAATACCTTTAGACATGGTTTTGGATTCCAGGTGAGCACTGAACGCTAAGCCATTCCTCACAGGAGTGCCCCACGCCATTCGATAAAACCAGTTGCCAGGCTCAGGCTGATCTATAGTTCAGCAATTGCCTCTCCAAGTTTTATTTTTATTATTTAAAATGTCAAATAACATGGCCTTTTTTACCCCCTCCCCCCCAAAGAAGTGGGTGTATGCACCTGTGTTTCTCCTAAAATAACCCTCCAAATGTGTGGAAAAATCTGGGCTTGATGTGCTTTAGCGTATGTACTTACATGGGTAAATCCTCCCAATCTGCAGCTACACCACATTCTCCTGATTTGAAAGCAGGCAAGATTGTAAACTCATTTTCGCCGATTAAAGCCAGCAAAGCCATCCTGCTGGCGAGAGCCAATGTTCCTCTCTCTCCCAGCGGTGGCAGAGGTCAGCGTGGCTGGAATTGCTGAGGCAGAGGCGTTCCCGACAAACCGGTGACGCTGGCGTGTGCTCCCACTCCCTGTAAATGTGTAGCCCACCGAAGGGAAAAGCTGAGGACTTCTGAGTCTTCTTTTTATGTTGCCAGCTCTGCCTCTTGAATTATTTAGTGTCTGCACAAATAACAGAGGAGGGCAGAACTATTGCCCTGGTCTCCTTCAGTCTTATGGGAAAGCACTAACAGCAAAGTCACTGTAAAAGCAGGAGGAACCTTTACAAATTTATTCAGTGCTTTGTTATGGATTAAAATGAACGTAGCAGAAAATACTCAAACGTCCCTCTCCCAGCCTTCCCAGCCTCCCCAAATCAGCTGTATTCCACACAAAAAGCTAGTCCCGCTCCCATGCAACAATTGCTGCATTAGGAGTTTCTTTCACAAAGTTCCTAGATGATCTTTACAGCTCATGAAAAGAAGTACAACTATTTATTAGCCTCATTTCTAAGACTACAGAGGGTGGAAAAGCAGGCCAGCTGATAGATCCCCAACCTGTTGGAGGTCACTCCCCGTATTTTTAAAAGTATATTCTCCATTAATTCTTCTCTGTGTATTTGTTCTTTGTCTCAAAGAGACGGTTAATTCCTGCAATTTTAAAGGGTTTGGGTGAAGTCTGCACTTCATTTCAGGTTTTACATTAACTTGAAACTACAGCTAAACAAGGGCATGAAGCTGCCTAAAACAAATCCGCCCATTTGGATTTCTAAAAACTATACAAACCTGAAAAAGATTAAACAGCAGCACAGCTGGTATGCCAGCCTACAGGTAATACTCATTATTATTCAGCTCAGTCCCTGCCAGATTATGTTGCAGCCTTTTAAATTAACTCATGACTCGCTTTTGATTTTTAATTAATTGAATTCACATTTTTAATTTTGGTTTTCATATTTCTTTTCAGTACCACCTCTTTCACTTTCTAAAGGCACTAGAAGTTACTCCCTCTCTTCAGCTAAATTTCCTTCTGATGTGAACTGTCTGGCAGAAATATCTCACTTCGTGAACTCCTTGTCTGCTGAGAATCCGCCTTAGAGCTGGGAGGACTTTTTGCTTGTTTGTGTTCTCCCAGAGGCGAGGGCAGCCCAGGGCTCTGACCAGTCCCAGCTACCGAGGCAGTTTATCCACGGCCCCACAAAGAGCTGCCGTGTGACGGGTGATGGAGGTGGGGGACAGAGGAACAAGGAAAGACCCAGACACCCACGAGCCAGCGTTGCTACCAAGTAAAAGGAATGTTGAATCTTATTGCGAGATTTTGAAAATCCTAGCCTTTGGTGTTTGAAAAAATAGATTTAACATCATATTCAGGACATAGATTGTATGTAGAACCCAATATAATCAACTGAGGTTTAAAACAGAGCTGAGCCTATTTCTTCCTTACCCATCCTTTTCTTCTAGCACAGAGGATTTTTCTTGCTATTTGCAAAGGCAAGGGGTGGTAGAGTTGAGCTCCATGACACCTGAATGGCTGCTCCAGCCTAATCCACTCTGAGTGGGGCCACGTTAGTGTGCACCACAGGCTCCCCTACAGAAACTGCTCAGAAGGAAATGGCAGAAATTCCTAAACTGATTTAGAGCATAATTTCCTGAAAAGCGGCAGACTTCTGCCACTTGCTTCATGTTTCACCCCCTCTCTTTGGGGAACCAGTTTTTATCTCCTCCCAGTTCAGTGACAGCAGATGCCCATCAACAGCTCAACACCACAACTGAGGGAGGTGACAGCAGTTCAAGAGCAGGGTCATGGACCAGGGACCTTCCTACATCTGCCCTGGGGCTACAGCCAGTCTCTCCTCAGAGCCAAATCAATACAAACAGGTCCCTCCAGCTGCCGAAGGGACAAACACTACCAATCAAGTTTGCCACTGTAAATGTCTCTGATATATATTCCCTGGGGCTATTAATACAACGACTGAATAGCGCTTGTATGGCATTTAGACCATGCAAAAGCCATTGAGAGCGAAGGTCCATAATAAACTGATCCTAACTCAACACTACCTGTGAAATTTATTTTAAATTTGTTGTGTTTATCACTTCAACTGGTATTTAAAAGGAAAAAAAAAAATGATGCCAAGCATATTTTTCAATAAAATTAGCATAGAAGTTGTAGTAAGAGTGCTTTGCACTTACAATTATTTCTATGGATTTCTGTAAAGCTTGATTCAGGGATTTCACCCAAATAGCCCACAAGCCAACGCAAGCAGAGCCAAATATTATCAAGAAAAAGATTCATTGGAGGAACAGAGTTAGCTGAGGCTTCATACAAACAATAATCATACAGCAAGTATATATCTCTACTGCTCCCTTCACCCATGGCCTACTGGCTTTTCATTTAGAGCATATGATCAGCAAACAAAAGATATTCATTAACATCAAGCAGCACATTAAACAGTGATCTCTCTCACATGAAAAGGCTCAAACTGGGTCCCATGACTTGGGGCTTCTCATTCTAAACCCACACCTCACTTTCCTTCTGAAGGTAGACACATCTCTCCATATTTATCTTTCCCTCCCCAAAGAGGGATTGACAGTCCTTATCTACCTCCCAGAGAAATATTAGTAATGGTAAAATTAATGAAAAATGCAAAACTGTAAGTAGTAGTATTATTGTTTTTGTTGTTATGATGATGTTGCCTGCCGAGTTTTCTCCATAGTGCCGTTAAATATCTTATGAACTAGCCATGCTGCACGGGGAGGTCAGACCCTGCAGGAGAGCGCAAGGACATGTTTACCTGGATGACCTGTCTGAAGTGCCCTCTATCACATCAGATTTTAGTATCTTTACTGACGGTCACTTTGCACCTGACTTTTAGCCTGGGCCAAGAAAAACAGGAGAAAGAACAAAAGGTTGGAGAGCCAGGCACCATGAGAAGTTCTTGCAGTTAAAGAAGGAAAAAGGCAGGACCACAGCACATGGTTTGTCCATCAAAACCACAAACCCACCATAATGTACTCTGCTCTGCAACGAGGCTGCTGCGCCGGTACCCCTGGAGCACCACGGCAAAGCCCCAGAAAGGTCTGTGACAATGTTTTCCACATGGAACCCCTGACGAAGGCCTAATGGAAAGGCGAGACATCTCTATGTGTAAATAGCACAACCGTAATGGCATATTCCCAAAACAAAAAAATAAATCTGCAGTGTGATTGCTCAGAAGATGAGATAAAGAGTAATTAAGACTGAAATGATGTGGGTGAGCAGGAAATGGCACACGGCATCAGCTAAACTGGACTAAACCAGACAGACTAGTCCAAGTATCTCGGCGGTTGAGGTACAGAAGTCAGACAGTGTGATTGTGAGACACAGTCTAGACTGAGGCAGGCTTGAAGACTCTGAAATGAGATTATTTCATGCATTATACATTAGAAGTGCAAACTACTGATGCTTTCCAGGAGAGCAGCATGTCCCACAATGCTGCAGTTAAAAATGAAAGCATTAACTTGGAGGTCAAAGGACTGAACGTAGCCAAAAAAGTCCAGAAAACAGCACTTGCTAGTATATATTTATACCAAAGATGAGTAACAGGGATCTGATACAGAAAGCATTTGACAGGAGATCCATCTGCTGGGAAAGATGGAAGGCAGCCAAGTCTCAGCGCTCCTCTGGAAAAATTTCCCTGATATTTGTACAGGTCAGTTCCAGAGAAGAAAGCAGCTCAGGACCGTGCAAGCTGATCAGCCGTATAAGACTACCAGCAGCATCCACTAATCTAAGCTTTACATTATCCTTTGCCACTAAATCCCTACTCATTATCACACAGTACAGTGAAAGGGAAATTCTCAGAAGATGATTTGGGAGACCAACTATTTCAGTGCTTAACTCTGCTGATCTAGTTTCCTCCTGTGAAAATCTGCATCTACGTTTAATGCTACAATATACCACAATGAGAAAAGCTTCTGTATTTATGTATGATTTAAAGATTAACCTGTCTTGATTTGACTGCTAATAAGCTTATTTTAAGAGCTCTAATGGTACGTATGGAGGGGGAGAGAAGGCAGGTTCTGGCATAAGTTATCGAAGAGCTCTCTACGTGATAATGAGGTATTTCTTCAGACATCAGACACCCGAGATATTTCCACATACTCTTCTACCCTCCCCATTTGGCTTATTCCAAGTTTGTCTTTTATTTAAGATCTAGACTATGATCTTGCATTGCTGCTACTATTATATCTGTGCAACTAAAAGAAATGAGACAATCTCCCCCCCCAAAATAATCAGGAATTGGTCCAGCTTAGCACAGATGTCCGCAGGGCAAGAGAACATTTTCTCCTTGTTTCCATGTGTTCAGGCTGGGCACAATGTACTGCTCAAGCTGAGGTCAGTATTTCTGCCATGCTCCCTTGGAAGCTCCCTCCCTTCCTCCCAGTGCTCCTCCTGACTCCCCGCAACATCCAAATAAAGGGCTATATTCAGAGAGAAAATTGAGCCATAACTTCTAATCTGTTCTGGATTTTTAACAAGCTTTTTATACAGAGGAAGTAGCTTAAGCAAAATTCCTTCTGCCAGGAATGTAAGGGAAGTGCCTGGATTGATCTGAAGGGAAAAAAATCCCACCACAGCAAACAAACAAAAATGGAGGATACAATAAAATTTAGGATGATTTGCAAAAAAAAATTTAAAAAAGAGATTTATACCATAAAATTCTCAATATATTTCCAAATCACATTTTTACATATGCTTAAGCAAAACAGGAAAAGTGTGCTAAAAAATGGGAAAGTCAGGTATATAACCATGAAAAAGTAAGAAATACCATTATTTTGCTTCTCAGTTTTGATGTTGGTTATGAATGATAAAGCAGCAGTTTCAGCCTCCCATCCACTGGTATTCAGAAAGGACATCATCTATCAAATTTCAACCCTCTATTTACAGTTCAAATTAATAGGGGGAAAATCAGCATCTGCATTAGTTCTCTCATTTGGAGACTGCAAGAATAAACCCTAAGGGTTTGTTCTTTTGCCTACAACAATAGTGAACCGCAACATTTAATCTGATGGTATAAACATGATGCTGATCTGAAAACAAAGGAAAATAAACCAATTTATAATAAACTAATAACTAATATGAGAAAAAAAGCTATATTGCTGTCTCCATATGGATATTACATGTAATCGAAATCCAAGTGACCTATGTAATGGTTTGAAAGATGTCCCTCTCTGATGCGTTTGTGGGAGAATAACTCAGTTTCTAATTACTCTTTAAAACTAATTACTCTTTAAAAAAGAGGTGAAGGATTTGATCACCTTTCTCAGCCATATGATGGCTGTCTCTTAGAATGCCCCACCATTTTTTTCTTCTCTAGATATGTTTCACTGCACAATTCACAGTAACCTGGAGAACTAAATAGGGACTTAGCAACACTCCTGGGACTGCAAGAGTTGCCTGGGGACTGGCAATTGATTTAGTACTACATTAACTGGGCTCCCCCCAGTTTTAAGGAGAGTGAAATGAATGAGTCACACTGGTAGTTCTTGTAATGCAGCGTATCGCTGATGTCGCACGGTATTGACATTGCTGAGATGGACGGTACCTCTATTGAACCGTCTCCAGGAAAAAATAAAAACCAAAGGATAGTTTAACACTACTTAGGATTGTGAAATTGAGAAAGCCCAGAAATATCCAAGTCAGATTTTTCTTCTCTCTCGTAATGGAGCATAACAGCAGCAGGGAAAAAAGCTTACTGTGAGCTAAAGATGGAGCTCCCTAACTTGGCCATCTGTTATCAGTACTACACTGCAAAACATTCAGGTTATTTTGTTGGGCAATACTGTATTTTTATTTTCACTTATTTTTTAAATTTTTCTATCAGGAATTACAAACTGTGCTCTCTTTATCAGTGTTGTTTGCATTCTTGTGCTCTTCTTGGATCTTTCAGAGTTACAGGACTTCAAGGTGGCTTGAAGCTGGCTAGGAACAGCAAACATCACCAAGATAGGGCAAGAGGCAGCAGCACAAACACGTGAGTGGACGTAGCCACAGGGCAGCTGTGTCTCCTGTAATGTCCTTAGCAGCTCAGATATACGTTATCCTTTCTCAGCATTGCAGCCCACCCTACATTTTGCCAGACCTCTGAAAGATCAAGACCAAAAGCCGACTACATCAGGTGAGAAGAGACACGACAAGAAGCACAGACAGTCCCACCAACACCAGCCACTTGCCTGCTTTTGGGTGTACTTCGAGGTGTTAATCATCACCTTCTGCTCCCTAAAACACCTGACATCTTCCCATAGGAAAGATCCTTCTCTTCCAATCCTCATAGAATCATAGAGTACCAGGCTGGAAGGGACCTTCAAGGATCAACTGGTCCAAGCTTTCTTGGCAAAACGCGTGGTCTAGACAAGATGGCCCAGCTCCCTGTCCAGCTGAATCTTCAGTTAATGAAGTTATGATCTGTTGACTCAATCTTTTTAAACGTACCTGAAACAACTTCTCAGGGCCATAAAAGTTGTCCCGGGGCATTTCAGCTGGTTATAAACCTCCTCTGTTTTGTTCACAACTCAGCTCAGAGAATACCTGAGACGACAACTTAAATATTTCCCAAGCACCTAGCAGGTTTCTGAGCTCCATGTGAAGCACCAAAGTGTACACGCTGATGCAAACAGCACAGCTTGGCTTGTGAAATCTCAACCATATTAAAAAAAACCAGACGGAGCCACAGGCCAGCAAATGTTTCACAATCAGCACTCCTCTGGAGTACATAAAAAGTGGACATGGCAGTGACAGATGTGTATTAAAGGACAAAAAAGACCAAGAGTTCATTTTGAAAAATTCAGAATACAGCACGAGCATGCCAAAACCACTCTCAAAAGTATTTTAGTTTTCTAAATGGGTAATTGAATGCTTAAAGCAAATAAGGGGAAAATTCAATTTGGACTTGAAGCATCACCTTCCTCATCTTGCTTTGATGTAAAATTTACATTCGGCCTTACGCACAACCTCTGTTCTGCAGGACGGCACGTACAAAAGCAAGCGCTCACGTGCTTCTCTTTGTTCTTCTCTAGAGAGGGCCAGGTAATGGATGGATCATCAAAGCAGAAAAATGATTTTTCTACCAAAAAGAAGTCTATGATGAAAACTCCAAGAGACAGACAAAGAAGCTGTCAGTCAGTAGCAGCCAAAGGCAGCAAGGAGAGGACCAAAAGGCAACAGCTGTCAAAGAAGTACAGTTCGGAGGCTCAGCTCAGGAATATTGTGTCTGCTTGCTGAAACAAAAAGGAAAAAAAAAAAAAAAAGGAAAAAAAAAGGAAAAAAAAAAAAGGAAAAAGGGGGAAAAACCAGTTTGGTACCTGTTTGTTCCAAGTAAATCTCTACAGGATTCATCCTTCCCTTTCTCAAGCTACTGTATTGTGTTGGAGTCAAGGAGCAAAATATCAGAGCTTGTGAGAGCATCTGAATTGTTTCTGAAGCTTTTATTGATGGACATGGCAGTTCTTTCATCAAAGTTATCATCCCAGTCTAGCGCTGATGCTGACGTGACCAACGCTACCACAACACACACAGCCAGGCTCCGTTACAGTATAACCACTTAGTGCTTTCCTGGTTGTGAAAAGTGATTCAAATCAGATTTTTTGCCTGGCACAGGGGTTCTGTGGGTGACACAGGCTGTAACAGTGCTCCCCTTTTTTGGGAGCACGTCTAGAACAAATGGCGGGATAACAGCTTCATTACTTGCCTGCCATCCACGTGCAGCCACTACACACGCTCTGCCAGTTTATCTTTACATCAGACACTCCGTCAGCAACCCTCGTCTCTTAACTAAACCAATTTAAGGCAAATCTGTGCCCTGGCCGGGATCCCAACCCCACCCCACAAAAATGCAGTTGTTCCTGTAGAACCGCCTCTACAGCAGGGCTTTTCCCAGCATCGCTGGGCAGGTGAAGGATAACCGACTTTTCACCCTTTGCAGATCTAGTTAGGCTACAAGAAGCCTGGAACACAGGCACAGCTGAAGTTCAAGCAGCCAGAAATAAAGTAAGCAGAAAAATGGCTTAAAGCCATCTCTTTGTTCTGACCCCGGTTTTGCCTTCCATTGAGGGCTGTTGGGACCAAACAGATTCCCAGCTGCTCTCTCACACTGAGTCCAGGAGTCCACAGCCAGCTACGCCTTTAAAATGTACTTTCAGTGCACTCCTCGATGCCACTCCAGCTCGACAAATATCATGAGGAGTTTTGCTCAGCTGAGGAACGGGAACACAAGCAAAAATAGGGTAGAGGATGGCATTGCACAGAAGACAAACAGATATGCAAGTAAAGGCACCCTGCTGAAACTCGGAGGCTTGCGGCTCTGCTTCCATGTTATGGAAGAAATCTATCTAGCTAAATAAATAAATGAGATGTATAAGTAAATAAATACGAATAAGGGTAGGCTGCAGGAAAGCAGCGAGACTGTGGCCCCTTCAGTATTTTGGAGGTTGCTTAGCAACAGGCTGGCTGCTGCAAGGCTAAAGTAGCATGAAATTAGCAGCTTTTCAGCAAAAGACAAATCGAATGCAAAACTGGGGAGGTGGCCTCTGAGTGGCAGCAAGGGGAAAAGCATTCGCGGGTGAATCTGATACGGTGGGCATCTTTTAGGGGCGTTTCCTGAGTGCGGGGGATCTTTAATTAATGTGGCCAAGGGCCTTTGTCCTGCCTGGGTACTGACAAATTCCAAAGCATGCCTGGTGAGTTAATAATTCAATCTTGATTAAAATTATGTCTGTTACAGTCACTTCACGGGTTAATTACTTATTAATGATCTTTAATAGCTCAAACCCAATCATATCAGACTACCCTTGCTATATTAGTGCCTACAGTGACTATACACCACGTTTTCAGTTGCAGAGTTATCTAATATTTCCCCCTCATTTCAGGTCTAGGTGATCTTAATGCCATCGCTGCATTTGCTTATGGAATTTGGTCCCTGTGCATCCCTCAATTAACTGAATCTCGACAGCATAGACCCACTTGTTCTGGCCAAATAATTCCTCTAAATCATATTTGCTTCTCTAGCCTTCTGGAACAACCCCGCATGGACACAGAGAATCATTATATAGACAGCAGCTATTAGAGAGAAGTGAGTAATGAGAACAGCAAGAACAACATGCGTACACATTTCATGGAAGACTTAAATGGGAGTTTTGAATGAAAGATCTTTCTGGGTCGCTTAACCTGGGGCCAGGTTGTACCAGTTAATTGTTTCTCACTGTTAAAGGGGCATGAAGCTGGTCCCTGGCAGCAAGACACAACCAGGGACCCGTATGGCACACGATCCATGGGAAGGTGGTGTCAGAAGGTGGTCACTCAGGTCAGGAAAGATGCTAAGTGGCTTGTCCAGGCATTAAAATGAAAGAGGAAAGGGAAAGCACAGTGGCCCCTTCCCCTGCTTTTTACACACACACACAGAGCAGTGAACTTATTTTACTCCTTATTTACAGAGTAACTTCTATTTGTGTGGCACTTCAGGAACAGAGTGAGACCTATCTGGGGGGCTGTGTGTGAACCCTATTTGCTTGGAGCAGGGAAATCTCACCTGCATTTCATCCCCCTTAGTGCCCCAACGCAGCACTTAATCACTCCTGTGAATGGGGCAGAACGTGTACAAGCCATAACCTGTGCCATCGGCAGTAAATTATGTATTGTACGAAAGGTTGGCAGTTTGCTATCCTTATAATTTTGGGAATGATTTCTGGGTCCTTGGGGGCTGCACACAGAGATACCTTTGATGATGTTTTGTTTTCCTGTTTGTTGGGAGTTGAAAAGAAAGCAACTGAGATTCACTGATGTGGCAAACAAGATGCCCTCCATTTCCTTAACGAGCCTATTAACTGAATCTATCAAAGGCGTAACTATGAGTCTCAGAGGAAAGAAACACAGAGAGGTAACGGACTGTCCTGAGACATTCCTGGTACATGTACACAAGACAACAACCTATAAGCTACAATAGTTAATTGAGAACAATGTGACGCTTTTCCTTTTTGCACTGCTAGAGTTAGTTGTGCCTGAGCTTACAGCTTCACCGTCTGCTTCAGCTTCCCCTCCTCCCAACAGGAGATGATAAAATCCTATTTCATCGAGCTACCGTGACACATTCATCTCTGGGGTATTTGGAGCGTCAAGCGCCTGGCGAAACTGTTAGTGCTCTCTGAACTTGAGCAAAATCACAGAATCACATGGGGTTGGAAGGGACCTCTGGAGATCATCTAGTGGAAACCCCCTGCCAAAGCAGATCCACCTAA
>JAOXNO010000004.1:109225-169223 GCA_028565335.1 Limnodromus scolopaceus
TGGAGATTTTCAAGACCCGCCTGGATGCAGTCCTGAGTGATGTGCTCTGGGCAATCCTGCTTTAGCAGGGGAGTTGGGCTAGATGATCTCTAGAGGTCCCTTCCAACTCTGTCTAATCTGTGAATCCGTGAATATTTTAATTTCATTAAAATAATCTGTTGATCAAAAAATAAGCTGCACTATTTAAAATCACAAGAAATCAAAGCATCATTTTGAGAGCAACGATAACTTGATTGTGTACTTTGTGTATTTTCTGCAAACTAACTTCTTCAGGTACAGATTAAAAACAGGAAGCAACACAAAACCAGCGTGTGTGTATATATATACAGTACAAAAAATTTAAAAATAGCAATGTCAGCATCCTAAGATGCACATTTCATGACATTTTGTGATTTTAATCAATAAATGATAAAGACATTCCAGGAACCTGTTTGACAGATTTGTAAATTCATTGGTTCACGTCACTCAGCTAGTGGAACTCATGAACAACTTATTTCACTACACCATCTGCAATTCTAATGAATCAATAATTAAAGTTTGGCAGGTACATTGCATTTTTGTGCAACGGGGACTTCAGGGCATTTTTTATTATTCTAGATGTAACTTTCAAATAATCATGTTTCAGGTTAAAATATATTTTTTAAACCATTCAAAAGAAGAAATTGACTGAGAACTCATAACATCAACTTTAAAAGTCTCAGCTTGCCTTTTAGGGTTTGGCTAAATAGGTCCTCAAATATCCTTCCCCTATTGCTTAAGTATTTCAATATATTCATAAAATCATCTTATATGGATTAGTTGAAACTAAGGGAAAGCCCTTTCCTACAAGTACTAGGGAAGCTTTCAAATCTAAAGGTAAAGTTCTGGAAAACTGCAAATGTTAAAAAAATAGGAATGGAATTTGAGAGACTTAAGTGATGTTAATTTTGATTTTTTTTTTTTTTTAATAAGTAATGTTACTACTTTCACCAAAATATTTAGGAAAATGTGACAGACAAAGGACAAAGCCTTGGCTTTCTTTAATTTAATTTTCTGTCTTCAATTATTAATTCTGCAGTCTTATTTATTACTGACTAGATCAACTAAAACTCCTATTCCCACCTGGGAACTAATACAGCAGAAGAAATTTTAGATCAACCACACTACACTTCCTTAATTTAATTCTTCTTCCTTCATACACACAGATAAAAATTACTAATTTCCACAGAATTCTATGTATGTATCATATATATTTAGAATTTCTACAGAATGTCAGTGAGCATAAACTGCCTATTTTACACCTCAATGAACATGTGTCAGGAACAAGACCATGTTAAACGCTGAAAAGAATCTGGACACACTCTACTCCACTACTTAATTTGCTACTGGTAAATTCAAAATGTTTACAAGTATCCTCACACTAATTTTTCAGAACATAATATTTAATCTGTAACACAGAGATGTGGTTTTAAGTTCTTTTTAAGAAGATATGCAACATAAAAATCAAGATATATGAGATATTTTTTCTAACCTAATAGTTCCTATTCCACTGGTAGCACCAAGACTGTGGTGTTGCACGTTGCATGACTGTGCACTGTGCTGCCCTTAAACACGAAACCACAGACCTGACCTGTTCAATGACTCCTAGAGGATGAAGTTGACCTTCTGTGCTGCCAAAGAGCGCGAGGGTGGGTAAAACTTGGGATCCAGGCCTGGGAAAGTTTGATGGGTAAAGCTACGCTGCTACAGTTACACTGGCACACAAGCACAATACATCAGAAGACTCCTTTTACTGGCATCACTTAGCCCATTTCTTTACTGTGAAAGCTATACTGTCAAAACCAGTTTTTCCTAAATAAAATCTCTGCTCCCTGTAAAGCACTGTTTGGTACAAATGTATTGTGGAAAAAAAAAAAAAAAAAAAGAAAAAAGGCTTTGGTTTTGTGCGCAATGAGTTGGCATCCATAAATATGGCGATAATCTTGTGTACACCCAGTAGTATCCCTCTATCCAAAATTTCACCGCTGTGTTTACACAGAGCTCCAGACTTACACAGCTAATATTCGTTCTGCCACATAAAATACTGATGAATATGGATCAGCGGCAAACACAAACTCTACCAGCTTCATCCACCCATAGTCATCCCAAAGGAGATAAACCCACACAGAATTAGTGCTGTTTCACTGGCTCGTCATCACGGTTAGCTCATGCAGTGAGCAGGTGATCTGAATTTCTCTAAAGCTGGCATAAAGGTTATAGATTGTATTTCTCACACACCACTACAATAGCATATATTCTGCCTGTCCTAGGCATTTATTCCCAAAACCACAGCTGAGGGAGAAACTTACGCAAGCAGAAAAGAATATAGTTCTTAATATTATGACACACCGAGGTTTTGAAGTATCTTCAGTTCTGCTTAAAGTAAAAATTCTTGTCCTCAGAGATTTCTAATTTTTAAAAAAAATCAGAAACATAGTCTCTCCGCCTCTATGGAAGGGGTATATATCAAAAGGGATATATGTCGGAAGAGGTATATTTAGCTAATAAAACCTGACAGGAAATCACACTGACTCCACAAGTCAAGACTGTCTATTAAGACAAGCATTATTTATATTGTTTTACCTTTCCCCCCCTCTATTTTTTCTTTCTTAATAAAGAATATTATGTCATTCAGTTATTATTATGTCATTCATACGCTAAATTTCTTCGTATTCTCCATCTGGAGGGCCAGATACAAAGCCTGATTAAGTCAAATTAAAAAAGAGCTTAGCGGTTTTGTCTCCGCTTTCCTTAGAGCTCATCAGGAAACATTTCAGAATGATTTGGCAGTCCTTGCCCGAGAGACCATCAGCACTGAAGCAGCAGGATGGGCTGGATGAGGGTTGAGGTACACTTGGAGGTAAACTGGCAAAATGCTTACACATACAACAGATTTAACCAGGCATTATTAGTCCCTGTGACAGGCAGTATAGCCAATTCTACAAGTGACTGTAGGTATCCAAAATCATCTGCGCTTTACTAGCAACCAGAGAGTTTGTGGGATTTTTTTATTTTTATCTAACATCTCACAGCACAGGGACACCCTGGTTCAACTACCCACAGCATTTTTACACTGAATAACTTATAACACACAGACCACAATAATTTATGTAAGTGTGCTGCAGAACACGGAGACAGGCTTCAGTAGCACAACAAAAATGCTAGACAGGTCACCGTATATAACTACAATAGAGGAGTGCAGGGGGTATAGAAATAAAGGAAAGGCACCATTCCACTAGAAAATGGGATGGGATCAGTAAAGAACTGTCTTCACGTGCATCACATAAAAATGACATTCTGGTGTTCAAGACCACCGTCCAAGTGTACTTCTGAGCTGCAGCCAGGTTTAATTGCAATACCCCAGAGCAGACTCAGCTAGGACTAGGTACTGACTTCTGGATTTGCCACTATTTTGTGGTTTGGAGTCTGCTTTGTACTCTGCTAGAAATGACAAAAGCGTACTTCTCTGTACCATAACATGCCACACCAATTTCAGGCATCACGTACAGACATCATTTGCTATGACAGATAAAAACACCTTTAACAATTTATTTCCCAGATAATTCTACACACATATTTTAAACTTTTTTACATAGTGTCAACTGCCTTTTCAAAATCAAACACAGGAACAGTAGAGAACCAAAATACATCAACACAGCTTGAATTTTTATGAATGCTTAAAACTAACCTTTGATGTCACAAGTATAAAATTTGAAATGACGAGCATTAATGCACTTTCCATCAGTATCTAGAAGTAGACCAGGCATGCTACTTATTTGGAATCATTACGGGACTGAGAACAAAAGCATCCATGGCTTTAGGAAAGATTTATTTTATTTTTTTTTTTACAGTGCAGCCCTGTTTGTGAACCGTTCAATCCAATTAAGGAGTGGCACCAATCCCCATTTGCAGGACTAGCGTCCAGCCTTCCAAGCTAACATGAAAAAGAAGGACTCAGTGCTTAGGAGATGGATTATGAGAAGCCGAGAGGAAAAAAATAAGAGACCTCTCACATCTCCATTCAGTGTCAAGAATCCTGGGGAGGGGGGAGAGATGGGATTGGGAAGGAAGATGGCAAATTCGCAATGAATTAATTTCAAGAAAACGTGATCTCACCGCAAGCAGCCGAGGCACAAATAGGCGATGCCCCATTCCCAGAAGTTCCAGCACTCGACATGCATACTCATTCACCAGCTTGCTTCTCTCGTCATGCATGTCCTGGGACTTTTTGACTGGTGGTGTGAGCTTGGCAGCTGGGGTTTTGCAAGGTACCCCTTCTTCCATGAGCAGTAAGTAGTAAGTATCCAGAGTGAGAACAGCAATTTCAAAAAGTGCAAGGTTAGGAGAGCCAGCCTCAGATCTCTGAAACGGGCTCAGATGGCTGCCTACAGCAACGCCCGTTGGTCTCTCAGAAAGAGAAAAGCATCTTTGCTAAGAATCAAGGAAAAATATGATCCACCGTGCTGGCTCAGCCAGAGTCCAAAGTAGATTTGAAAAACAAACCAAAGAAAACATGGATCTAAAAATGTACCTATAGAGCAGGAAAATGGCAGAAAAGGAGCGCAGGAAAGCTCGGACAGGAGAAAAGGAATGGAGAGCTTTCAGGGCTCAGTGTCTGTGGATGTGTGTGCCAGCAGCCAGCAGCAGCAATAAGAGCAATAAAGCCAGGGCAGTTCCGAAGCTGCAAAGAGAAAAGGATGAGCTCATTGCAATCTCTGATTCGTGACAAGCGTGTGGCGGCTGCCGCTGCTGCCTCTCGCTGTGCATCAGTAATGAAGGGGTAGGCAAGGAGGGGGCTGGGAGGAGGAGGAGGAGGAGGAGGGGGTGAATGAGCATGCAGAGAGCGTCTCGGGGGAGAATGCCGTAATAAGAAGCCAATAGTGAGCGGCTGGACAGCTGAGCTCCCCTCCCTGTCTACCTTAAATCAATTCAGCTGTGAGGGGTTTTTGCTGTTGAATCCAGGCTTACAGTGTCTGAACTGCATCCTCTAACATTTGATGGTTAGGGAGAAACCGGCCCTGCCCGCTGATATTACAAATTGTACTCGATCTGCTTCCGAATACTGCAACCCGGAGAGGGGCAGGTAGGGCAGGAGACCCTCATCCCTCCTGGATGACGAATGGGAGAGGGGCAAGGACGTGGTGATGGACTGCTGGTGAGGAGAGAGCAGCAGGCAGCTCCTGAGAAGCCATAGCCCATCTTTGCACAGCTTGTGCGGATTGAATTAAATAATTTAAATAACGATAATTTCCAGCACTGTGCTCTCAGGAGGCTTTTCTAAATCTGGCGATGGTGGGGCAGAGAGGGGATGATGTCAGTACAGGCATCTGAATTGATTCTAGAAATTAACCGCACATTTGTAAGGAAAATGCTATGATGTCACACCTTAAATTGCCTCGCATCACCCCTATGCGGGGAACGGGCAGGTGCCTCTGCCATCTGCTTACAGACAGCCTGGCAGGTATTGCTTCATTTCACAGGTCTGGATTTGAGAAAGCATGTTGTTGTGCTGCTTCATTTTTGAATTGCCTGATTATAAAATGGGCTACGTAGCAGAACAATACACGCTTCCGATCGGAGCAGACAGCAACATTCCACACATATCAAACATATAGAAAGCCGGTAATTTAGAATATTGTGAGGAGCTCTACAGATCTAGAACACATTAATTGCAAACACTTCTGCAAGTGCATATTTGAGCTCTAAACATAATTTGTTTAACATGTCAAGAAAAAAACATCAAAAGTATTTAGTTAAAATACCGATGCCAAGTAAACATCCGTAGCATGGGATCGCTGAATTGAAATAATAAACATGTTCATGAGTAGTTAAAATATGAAAATAATTTTAATTTACTGTGAACAAGCCTAGTTAAGTATGACAAAAAGAGAAAATTGGAAAAATTAATTAATTGCATTCAGTCTGATGTAACACCCATAATGGGTGGACTCCTTCCAAATACAAGTAAATTTTCTTGAATTAGATTTACTTTTTTTAAAAAGGACATTATTACCAAAAAATAGCCCCATCCACACAGATCACCTTGGCTCACAGTGACACGTGAAGCAGGTGGGAAAATGGTTAAAGCAGAAACAGCCCAAGTCATAGGTCAAAGATGGCAGATGATGACAATGAGGACTCAACGCTTTATCCTCTGATGATATGGGATTTAATTAATCTAAAGCACCTGAAAATTTTGTGCAGAATTGAATAAGCTTTTTCATACAGGTGGTCTTCTGCAAGCTGATTTAAGTATCTCAGGTTGTCAAACGATTTTGCAGATTAAAATCTTTGGTATGGACAGAGCAAGGTTCTAAAGAGGTGGAGGCTACAGCATTTCTGTCTAGAATAAGATTAGGGGTATTTGCTGAGATCCTTTTCAACAGAAGCTATGCACCACTCCTAAAAAAAGGGAAACCATAACCAACACACATTTCATTCCAGTTTATAATAAAGACTGTGATTGGACCTCTCCTATAGTTTCCAAACTCCCCCCCTCAGCATGCAGTTCCAGAGATTCTGATTTATTATCTAGTTTGTTATTATGTGTCTAGGTAAACACCACAATGCCAATCAGTTATCCATCACAGGTTAAACTACCAGTTTACTAGAACATGTATCTGTAGGGTGAAAGGGTTCAAAAGAAAAGAAGTAGTTTTTCCTATTTTTTCTGAATTTCTAAAGTGTTTACATCTAATTTAAACACACACCGGTAAGCATGATACTCTACAAACATTAGGTTCTACCTTCAACATGCAAATGAAAACATTGCTCAAAACATTAAAAAAGAAGAAATAAGGACATTGTACTGTGTGTACTGGGAAGCAAGCCACAGAACTCACTAGAAGCACAGAGGTGAATGGGCAGAGTCACTGGTGGTTTGTGGGTGAAAGAGGCAAAAGGACAGACAATTCAGAGCACCATCCATGTAAAAAGCCTTAAATTATTTCTTGCATAAATCATACTTTAATAAGCTAATAGCTAACTCTCACCCTTATAGAAATTCAGGTTTGGTTCATTTTGGGTAAGGTCTGGGCTTATGGAAAATGCAATAAAGCCATTATTAAAAAAGTCTTTAATTCTAAAAAGTTATAATAGGATCTCATAGTTCGAGGCTAAAACCAGGTGAATTCAGGCTGGAAATTAGGCGCCAATTTTTAGGAATGAGGAAAATTAACTACAGGATTAGCTTCCCGAGAGATGTGGTCTACTACCATTATTACAATTTTTACATCAGGTCTGGATTTCTTGTTTAAAAAGAGATCTCTAAGATCCAAAAAATTCAAAGGCTTGACAAAAGCCCCCTTAATTATCAGCTCCATGTTTTTCAGGAACTCCTTTCATACAGTGAACTGTCATTCAGATTTGCAGTTTGAGACTTTTTACACTCCCTACCATTCTTAAATATATCTACATCCTCACTGAACACTCAATATTATTTTTAGCCACGTCTGACCAGGAATTGTGATTTTTTCCTCCCTGTAACTTCACTACTCTTAACTGTGCCATTATATTACTGCCCTGCATTCTTCAGGAGCGCCTGAAGTCAACTTAAAAATAAAAATGGCCCAAAAGGCAGTAACTTGCACACTAACTAGAATGTTTTCAGGTAAACATGTGTTACTTGTGGTTTGATTTACATGTCGCAGACTATCTGATCTTTAAGTACAGTTAAATTCTGTTTCTGGCATTCTTATCGATGAAATGTCTTTTTGCTCATGTGATACTGATGCAGTAAAGATCTGCTCAGATCTGAGCACCAGTGAACTCAGAAGAAGTGGCTAGTGGCAAAATATTCTGTTAACAAATAAAACATTATAGAATATGACTTGAAATCATCTGTTTTCTGAATTCTGTAGCAAGATACCAAGGATCTTAACGGGGATTCCTTTATAAATCTCCGAACTTTAAAATACACCAAATTAGAAGAACATATGGAACAGTATAGAACATAAATGAGTGCACAAAGCCTGAACATAAATGTGTTAGTTTTAGGAGTTCATACTGGTTTAGCTCCTAGATAATGGCGTTCTCACTTGCATGTTTAACAAGGCATGACAACTCGCTGTAAAAACTGGCAACCTGCCCAACTGGTGTAATTTTAAAATTACGACCCCATGTGAGCACTACGGATTTCTCTCTCCCTCTCTGCATCCCCCAAGTGCCCACACGCTCCCAGCACGAGCAGCCCGGACTTCAGTGTCCTCCCTCTGCCACGGTCTTCCCTGCAAAAGCACCGCTCATCTCGCCTCCTATCCTGCACTTTGCGTTGACAAGAATATCAAATTTTTACGATAATGGAGCACGTACTGAAAGGTCAGTACTGAGATAAACTAAACATTTTCATAATTGCCATATCAATTGCTAACTGATCAATGCTGATGTATGATAGTGTCTCTCTTTAAAAAAAAAAAAAAAAAAGGAATTGGATTGCCTTTAACATTTTAGTGTCAAAAATTACTGACTTTGAAAAGCTAAATGGACTCTAAAACTGGAACAAAAGGGAAAGTTCTCTTTCAAGTTATTCCTATAAAAGGATAACACAAACTCCATACCAGAACGGCTCTGAAAATCCATATGAATTACATCATGCCCACAATAAGAGCTTCACCTCTTACCTTATCAGAAATTACTTTGTCCTTTCTGTTCTTTAGCTCTAATCACAACTGTGTAATCTGGATTTAGTGAAGTTTATATCTTTATCATTATTAGAGAGAACATGATAAAACAATTTATTTTCACAGTAGATTCCATCAGAGCTCTGTGCTGGGGTTGTGCTGGTTGACCTACTCTTAAATGGCTTGGAAAAGAGGGCGAATCGTGAGGTGACAGTGTTTGCAAATGCTACTAAATTATTCAGGGTTTTAAAGACAGGGGCTTACAGTAAAGAATTGTAGAAGGACTGTAAGAGACTGAATGACTGGGCAAAAGTACAGTAAATGAAAGTCAATGTAGATAAATGTAAATTGATGCATATGAGGAACAATATTAATTTTACATATAAATGATAGACTCTGAACGGACAATTGCTACTCAGGCATGAATCTTGGAGTCACTGTGGGCAGTTCTATGAAAATACCAGCTCAGTGCACTGCAGAGGTCAACAAAATAAATCAAATGGTAGGAATCAATAGGAAAGGAATAGAGATCTAAACAGAGAATGTCATTATTCTACAGTGTAACTCCATGATGTGTTTCCATCTTTGCTATTATGCATTACTCTGGGCCCTCCAATAGAGCCAGAAAAGTATGCAGAAAGGGAATAAGGTTCATCAGTCTTTCAAATGAGGAAACAAAAAATAGACTAAGATTATCAAGCCTGGAAAATTGATGGGGGATATGGTAGACCTATAAAATCACGAGTGGAATGGAGAAAATGAAGCAGCACCAACAGTCCAAAATGCCTTCCAGCACAGGAATGAGGAACCTCACATAAAACTCACAGGTGACAGGTTCAAAGAAAACAAAATGATAATTAAGCTGAGAAAATCTCTGTGGGTACTAGTTTACATGTGTTCAAAAAGTCACGGGACAAACCCATGGAATAAGAATCTGTGTGGAGTTATTAATCATGAGACTACTTCTTTTTCAGAGAGTCATAATAAATCAGGGTTTGGTGCTGCTAAAGAAATGCAGTCCAACAAATTTCATGCTTTCTCTGCTTTCAGTCTTAAAAAGAGAATGCCTCTTCTCCCTCAAAGTTAAAAATTTATGGTGAACGTTCACCTAATAGAAATTGAACTGATTTTAGGTGTGAGGAGGAGATCAAGTGGTCTAAGAAACTAATGGGACAGGATGGATTTTTAACATGCAAATAAAGGTGAACATTTAAAAATAGAAAACTGATTATATTGGGGCTAGAAAATCAATAGCCTGGAAGCTGATTGATTCTGGACATTTTCAGGTACAGATTTCTCTTTCTAAAGATATATCTCCAACAAGTCATGAACTACTGTCTTTTGTGGTAGGATGAATGGGTTTGGGGGGTGGGAGCTCTGGGAGCCCAGCACAACCTACAGTTTAAGGACCTCCTTGATTTAGGAACTAGAAATATAAAAGCAGTAATCTGAGAGCCTCTTAAAAAGCAAACTCCTTGTCCTGTGCCTAATGGAGAAGACCTTGAAAGGAGAACAGCTGGTTCTGATCTCTAGCATCAAAGAGTTAGGATCCACTTCTGTACCAGAAGCTTCAGCACTGATCCTGGGATTGGCTACATAAAGAAGCTTTAAAAAAAATGGTATAAAAGGCAACATCTATTTTGTCTTAGATTCTAAGGCAGACACTTCTTTTTTTATCTTGAAAAGAAACTTTTGAGGATTTAATGCACTTACAGAGTGGACTAAGCCAGATCAGCTAGAATCAAAACCAGTTTAGGTTGGAAAGGAACCCTGTATGTCACTTCATCCAGCTTCCAGCTTAAAGCAGTGCTAATTTAAAAAGCATTCTGGGCTTCTCAAGTCACTGCAAATGCTAAATAAGAGTGATGGTATGCAGAGAGAGCGAAGTAGCCTTTGGCCTAAGCTCCGTTGCTTACACATTCAGTGCACTTTTCCTATGATACCTCTAAAAAAGTCACCATAATTGTCACAATTTCATCACCAACTGAAAGACAACTCACATTTTTTAACTATCTGCATTGACAATATGCAAGTTTTACCTAAAACAAGCACCTGTTCAGTCTTCATTGGCATCCTTGGATGTTTAGCTAGTAAGATTATACAAAATATCAGTATCTTATTTCAGTAAGAAATGGAAGAATTCCATAGTTCAACTTAACTATTCCTCTTAAATTGCTTGTTTTCATCTGAGTGATAAAACTCACTTCATTACTTGCTGTTATGACTTGAACCCTTTGGCTTATTCCTTGATTGTTTCTTAAAAGACTTCACTACTTTTTAAACACTAATGCCCCGGGTTAGATGGCAATTTCAGAATCAGGTGATAAAGACAGGCATAATCCTAAGAGATGTCACACTGGTCACTTCAATTTACACTGCAAGCCACACAGCTCCCTGGAGAATTAGGTGTAACTTACCCATGAAGAGCAGGACCTAAGGTGCACAAAAATGGATGACTGCTCTGGCTATCTTTGGGTATGTCCACTTTTCATGAGCATAAATTTTTGAGCTCTGCCTTTAACACACAACAAAATTTCATATCTGCTTTTAAAGTTCTCGGTTGATACAAGTGGTAATTCAGGGGATAAATGATGGACAAAATCCAAGACAGGTTAGGTCAGATGTCTATCTAAAGAAGGTAATGTCTTGCAAGTGAAAAAGGAAAACTGACAATTCGCTATATGTTCATTAAGAAGATAAATGTAAATGTATACAGAAGTACAGCATAATTTTATTCAAAATTTGGGCTTCTACACAAATCCACGTCTAAAGTGGTGAAACAGTATTTGTGGAACCCTCTGGTTAGACATGAATATTATTTCATACAAATGTAAGAGAACAACACAATCCTCATGGTTATCAGATAAAGCAGATTTTTTTGAAATAAAGAAATACAACATTAACATGGAAAACATAGCATGACCTCACTTCAAGATCCAGTCATTCACCTCTAAAAATATTAATACAGAATTGAGATGATGCAGAAGATAACTACTAGAGTCCAAGAGCACTAAGAATATTGGTTTATTTAGTAAACAATATGAATGATATCTATAAATACTTCAAAGTGAAAAACACTAGCGTGAGTGTCGCTAGAGGGGGACTACTTAAGATAAAGGACAATGCTGATATAAAAGTAGCGGAGTGTAAAATGATCAGTGATAAATTTAAACTGGAACAAGGGAAATGGCCTTCCACCAGCGCTATTGCTGCTGTTACTAGTTTATGAAATGGATGCCACATCACATAATGGCATAATACAGCGGCAAAACATTGCTTTGGCCCAGGAGGTCCTTTTCAATCCAGAGACAGAATGACATAAAGATAACAAATAACCCTCCTTAGCCAAGGTAATTTTGACACTTTTTTAAATCTAGGGAGCCTCTCTATCAACTACTTGAATTAATAGCATCATCTGCTGTCCCTGCCATTGTACCTGATATTCTTCTCCCTAATCTGTTGGGCACAGACTGACACAAACAGCATTGAGACTGAAAGGTGGCAAGAGAAATAACCAACAAATACAACTGTGTTGTTTGTGTAATACACAGTTATCACTTGATAATAAGCAGTGAGGAAGAGCGTAAGAAATCATAACCACCATCTGAAATGCTGCTTACATTCGCTTGAGTTCAAGAAATGATACATAAGAGTATTAAGATAATATATATAATGAAGTGCATGTCTGTAAGGTAATAATGCATTGGCTGTAACAAATACACAAGCAGTAACAAATATATTATTGTTTATCACTATTTTCTATCCATTTGAGTTTGACTACTGTACACCTTCCTGATCAAAACCAGGGCTTTCCTCTGGCATTAAGCAACACATTTTTAATGGTCACCCAGATGAAAGCTCAGCAACTGAAGTGTTGACATTAAGTGCTGTCATGAATCACGCTCCATGACTAGATGAATTCTCAAAAAGAGAGTTTGAATGTGGACCTGGTTTAAAACTATGCGGTTCATTCTTGCATTTGCAGTTAACCTATACTCCTCCCCTCCCTTTCAGTAGTTAGCAACTTAATCCAGAGCCTGATTTCTCCACAATCACATATTTCAGTACTTGCCTCATTTTGCTAATTCCAAAATAAAGCATGCTAAGGTTCTTGCTAAGGTAGCAAGATCAGAAACAGAAGATTAAGGAAATAATTACTGAAATATCCAAACATGAAACATTTATTGCTAGTTTGGTTTTTTTCCTATTTTACATATGTGAAGATTTTAATGTTTACTTTGCAATTTCCAACAAAGAAACGAACTAGTTGATGACAAAAGGGATCTGACAGTATGCTGGCACTGGAATGGTACATTTTCCTCTGTCATTCTCAATTAATGGTCTCAATTGGGATTTTTTAAATTACAAAACTGATGTTGCTTGTTGAGTTGTTCTAAACCACAGTTTTCTACACTGCCTTTTTCAACACTGGGTCCTTTCACACCCCAGGGCTTCACTATGTTTTCTAATGCTCACAAAATGAAAGGAGAGGGATTTGATTCTCTATCAGATCCGCTTACTAAATGTTAACTCAGGTGCAGTCTCTACATGACATAACTAAATGATTAATGTCAAACTGTAAAATACTGCCACCAGCTGGAGAGCCTGACAGATGAGCACACTGTGGAGTATACAAAAAGCAGTGACAGGTATTAGAAAGCATAACATTTGGATGCTACAGAAAAAAAGATTGCTTTTCCTTCAATAAGAAATCAGATTAATACCCTATTAGCTCTATAGCTAAAGAGCTTTAATCCCCTAGCTGTTCGTTGCTACAAACGTACTTAGAATGTGGGAGATGGCAAGGGAAAGGATTCCCCTCATGTCTTAACTACATGTTTATTTTCCAAGGATTACTGCATTAGGATGTCTTGGGTAATTGGTCACAGAAGTAGTACTGTCATTTCAAAACTAACAAGCATTCACCTAGAATACTAGCAGCTGATTCTAACAGTGAGAAACTGCAATGAGGAAAAGGGACTTCAAGATAAAAGCTATTCTGTTGCTATTTAATGAGGGATCATGAGGCACACGCTTCACAAAGAAGTGAGGAAAAAGGCATTTACACAGTAAGACTCAGATATTCCACTGATAAAGGACTCCCTCGTCCAAATTAAAAATAATCCAAAAGATTGTGGATGAGAGAATAATGACTCTGTTTTAACAAGGAACAAATCCTTAGGAGTTGTTTTCATTCGCTTCACAGTCAGAGAGAAACAAGACCTTAGAAATACACAGTTTTTAAAGTGGTTGGTCTGCAGCATGCACATTCAGTTTCTGTAATTTAAAAGGACTGGTGCACTGAAGCACGTTGTTTCTAATGATTAGGAAAGATTATGAACAAGTTTTAATAGGAAAAAAAAAATATTTCAGGTCTGAGAGGACAAAATTATTTTCTTGCCTATCAGAACAGCAATTCCCACTGAAAGCAAATCATATGCTAATTCAATTGTGTATAATCACCAGCTCCATCTTGGTCCCTTAATGAACTGTGCTCTTACGTGAGTGTTTCTGACTTTGAATCTTACCATATTTACCTGTATTTTCTTGGTACTTATTTTTGGCTGCAATATAGAAATACTCTCTTGGGATAACACCTTCCTTACCATTTAGAGCCTATTACTGCCAGACAGGCAGATACAGCGTATTGCATATATATACCAGCTCTTTAAACTCTTAAACTTAGAAAATGGTTATAATAAGACTGACAAAATACTTTCTTGATTTTTCCTCTTCTGGTACAGCCAAAGAGAAATGTTCAATTCGATAAGCTGCATGTTGTGGAATATATATAAAATGAAAAAACTGAGCACTTTCTGTTAAAAGAAATTGGCTTAATCAATCAACAGAAAAAATCCTTATTTGCAGTATGACATCCATGAGTTAAGGATTTTAGTCCTTTCCAAACCTTGTCATAGTTTCTAAACAGTTGTTCTACTGCTAACCTCAGTTCAACTGTTGCCATTAGCAGCAGCAGGAAACCTAAGGAAAACAGACTTCTGGGTGTAATCCCATGGTCTCAAAGCCATCCTTCATAATCAAAATGAACTCCTTTCCTGAAAACCTTGCCAGCCATTTTCAGCTCAGTGCAAGTACTCCTCCTTTTCTTTCTTCTTCTTCAGTTTAAGATCCATAAGCTGGTATCTCTACCCCTTTCCAGAACCAATTCCTACTACTATGGCAGCAAACCTGTTGGGTGTTGTTGGATGCTTGCTTTTACTTCCTTACTATCTATCATGCCATAACCTACTAGATTTCCCTTTATCCATACTGACCTTAAAAACTAGAAAATTAACAAGTCCCCATAGTTGCAAATAAAACATAAAACAGGAAGAAAAGAGCACACGCTTCCCTCCCCCTTTTTTTAAAATTCAGATTTGTGTAGGAGCACTTTCCTAGAAATGTACATTAAATACATTTCCTGTTTATAGGTGACTTCACTTAATACATTTCTAGTCCTGTAGAAAGTCACATCACCATTTGACACATTAACTGCGTTAGTATAAAACACAAGTTATTTTTGACATTTTCTTACCTTTGTGCTCATACTATCTCATACCTACACTGCAGTACTTCACCAAAGTTACCCCACCTCAAGTGAAAATACATGTATTTTGAAATTTCCAATTGCTCCGTTCACAGCAGCAGCAGCAGCATTCCTGGTGTGAAGCACTTTTGCTGTAGGACTTTGTGCCGCAGAAGTCGAATCTCTGAGACTTACTCTTCACTGAGTAACTCGACTAGTAGCTGATTGCCTTTCTGGGTAAATGATAAGGAGAACACACCGGAGGACTAGTAGCAGCCAAATGATACTAGTCTGTGTCCACATTACAGAGTTGTTGTGTTAGGAGTGACAGGCTGTTCTATCCTGAGCTTTAGCCTAAAGTATTTGATGGGAATATTATTTTAATTCAAAGGTGGTGTTTCAAATTCCGTATCGCATTCCTGTACGCGGACTGGATTTGAACTAGAGCCAACGTGTGAAGGTCAACATAAGTTAACTCTGAACTATCTCATTAGCATCAAAAGGGCCAATGCTTTACCAAGAGGTTTAGTTGTTCATTTGTTTCCTTAGGTAAATGCTTTTTCAAAGCCACAGACAGGAATCTTCCATTCCTCTCTTAACATTACAAATAATATTTAATCATATGTTCCTGAATATTTATATGAAAGAACATGGCCACAAAATAAATACACTGTGAAATCAATCAGAATTGTTTTCTTAACAGTAATTACATGAGACATTTAAATCCTTAGACTGCACTCCTTGCTCTGGGAACTTTATGACATGATTAAGTTTAATAAAAACAGATCTACCGTTAAGTACAATTTTGAAGACAGCTCTACCCAAATGGATGATATTTCTCCTCTGTTGCCTCCTCTAGAAGTCCCACTATTATTGTCCCTTTAGCCATGATATCTTAAGATAAGAAAATATTCCATACAGTTTAATAAAATAAAAAAACCAAACCACATTCTAATCAATTACTTACCTTCAGGAGAGCCAAAGCTACATGGAAGATTATGTTCATACCCTGAAAAAAAGAAGAAAAAGACTTCAATGAGTCCCAGCACACAAATCTCTCGTCCCTGCTACATATCACTATGTAGCATCATAACTAGATGCTGCAAATCTCCAGGGAACGCTTCCCTTTTCCCTGCTACACTTCAAAGTCGATCATTAAAGCCCAAGGCACAGTTTCCAAACTCCCAGCTGGGGAAGATGACAGCTCTTTGGAGTTTTTGGAATCTCACTGTTCAATTCGTCAGGTGCTACGGACGTGACAGGATACCCCTCCATCATTTCAGGACCTGTCAAAGCTGGTTTTCCTAAACAGTGTCTGCACCATTTAGAATATTATAACAAGCAGGGCATAAAGAAAATGTGATAAATATTCTAGTTGATAGGACTTTTGCCAACTAACTGAGCTTAGCTATGATTAATCATGTACAATCTTTTATGCTCAAACTGTAAAAGGACTAAAATAAAGTAAAAAAGATCCTACAAGAACACAAAAAAACCCCTTTTTTGCTGCTATTACCCAAAAGTCAAAACTATTTCAAAGGTAAGCATACTGATGTCTGCATCAAATAGGTGCTTTCTGGTTTGGAAAAGCTGGAAATACGAGTGTATAGAAATCTACTCAGTGAAAAATACAATGACAATATCCAATTATTTAAAAATCAAAGAAAGTAAAAACTACTCCACTGACTGACTCCAGAGTCAGCTACGCTTCCACTTATATTGTATATAAAAATAAGAAATACCACTCCTCCACTGTTGTTGAACATCTTTTTGTTTTGACAATGAAGACCTTTACATTTTTGCGGGGGGAAGGGGAACACATACCCCGAATGAGGCTCCTTTGGAGCAGCCTGAAACCACTCTCGGAGTCCTGATTGGAAAACTATCCAGGGGCTGCTCAGGCCAGAGGACACAAGACAACAGCCTCGCTGGCAGCGCACACATTGTCTCTGCTGTTGGAAGAGACTCTCCTGTCTGTAGCCTACGTATCTTGATTTAATATTTAAGATTATAAATAACTTTGTGCTCATCCCCATATGAAAAATACCATACGCGCTTCTCGTCTGCACTTTGTGTTCAGACTTTTCCTAGATTATATTTTACAAGTCTTCCTGCCTGCTTGTTAATGGCATAATAAATCTTTTCTTGTAATGTCCTTCAGAGCCGGTATCTAAAATTGTCTCAACAGACTTGCACGCAAGTAATACTGTCACTGCAATACATACTGTTGTGGGATAACAACAGGACTTTTTACAAGGGAACCTCCTCCAAGAATATCTGCTTCTGCAACTAAGTATTTTTCTGTGCCTCTTCCTGAAAGACCGAGACCATATTTCTGTAAAAATTAGCTTTTATAAAAATCTGCAGAGACTTTTCAGAGGCATTCTTGGAAAGAAATTCTGTTTGTTTATATGGCTAGTACAGTGCCTTGAAGGGATTTTACCATTAATGAGTCTTGGAAATGCTACGACATTAGGCATAATGAATATTGCAACACTCCAGGAACGACTTGGCAACTCAACACATAATCATTATGGCAACAAACTGTAATTTTCCACTAGAGGTCACAATTGCAGCAGGACTGAACCTTGCTTCATTGACAGGAAACCCTTCTTCCACATGGGATAACAAATATTTTAAATACAATGAAAGTTATTTTGCTTTTTATACTTTAATTTAATAGGAAAAATGTCTGGCTGTGAATTTCAGTTACGACACTGGTAATACTAGAGCACCAGCAGCAGTAAATTAAGTTCATAGTACTCTCAGTTTTATTCCCAGTATAAATCTAAAGTCAGCAATTCATTCCACACAGTCATGACATTAGCAACTTTTATGTCCTAACAGAGAGGATTTGGTATGAACATACAAGCTAAAAATGAGAGAGAACCACAAGCCATCACAAACATTGTGTTTTCTTTTTAACTAACTGGTTGACTATTACATGTAAATGTGGGATTACTGTGCAATTAGTGTTCTGCATATTTTCTGGCACTACCAAAAAACCCCAAAAGAAAAACCAAACCAGTTTTCATTTGTTTTCTAAATACTTTTTTTCTGACTCGTCCGAAACTCACATTGTTCCTGAATTCAAACTAATCAAACTCTCTCCTGATACTCCTCTTACATGATTACTCTTCACATGGATAGCAAATGCAGTAGAAATAGGTTTCCCCTGCCTTGAGGATCCCCAGCTCTTCTTCTAGCTCCAGCTGGCAAGGGGCAGTTGAGAGACTCCCTAATGTTACATGAGATCACCTGCTCAACACACAAGCACCCTAAAATCAGAATACCAGAAGTACTTAAAACCTTCGTTTACAGCTGCCTGAGCAGCACTCCATGACTAGTAACAGAAAACAGTCTGCACCTTCTTTTCCTCAAAGGGAAAGAGAGGCAACTCCAAAACCAAGGCAATATTTTAGACCTGAGGCATCAATTGCTGCAGTTTCCTGCTGACCAGCTTGGGCTTTCTGGAACTGAAGGGCTAATATACCCCTTTACAGCTGAGTTAATTGGAGGTGGCATCTGGCAACCTATGGTAAGGCTTCTACTCATGTTTGGATTTACAGCCAGATGCTTCAGATTTCAAATGCAGTGCTTTACCCACCCATTTTAACAACACATTTTATAACCACTGATCTACATACTTGAGTTATTTTCTCTAATGCGTGCAAGACTATTCTGACATAGCCAAGTTTAATGATTATGAAAAAGGAGGCTGAGCTCATTTTTCCACAATCTCTTATTTAAAATCCTACTTCATTTACCACACACTGATTTATAAGATTCAGCTTAAACTTCTCCATCTATTTTAGAAGAAGGACCAAAAATACCCATATGCACCAGACATATAAATCATTGCTAGCACTATCCCTCCAGCAATTTTATAATGGAAACATGAAAGTACATACAAATCATCCACAGGGGAATAGAGAAGGAAGCCCGTGTTAAATAAGCTTTGGATAATTACTTTTTAAAACCAAAGGTCATATGTTTAACTAGGCACTTGGAAATAAATGCTTTAATATCGTGCAGATCTCATCTTAACATTAGAAGAAATTGCAAACGTGAAAGTTCTCCATAATCGCCTAAACACTCGCTCGTCTAACATGGAACACCCAAAACTAAAACCACACACTAATTACTAAACAAGAACTGTTATAAGAGCACTAGAATGGTTAGGGGCTTATCATCATGCCACATTACTTCTCAATTATGTGGCCATTCTCTTGTTTTTCAACCTAAGAGGCTTTGCTGGGAGTGGGTAAATGAAGGAGTGTGCAGCCTGCACAGCTTGCAGACATTAAGCCCACAGGCGAAGACCCCAGAAATGAGGCATGTGGATATCCTCTTCCAAGGAACTTTTAACTAGCCTTTTACGGAAGGCCAGCAGTTTCTATGAGAGCCTGTCTTAGAGGCTTATCAGCCTAGTTAAGCATCTGCACAGTATCTTCTTTTTTCCGACGTGTTACTGAAGAACCCTCTTAAGCTTGTGTAGAGGCTTAGAGCATTTTAAGAGATCTCATTAAGCTCAAGAGTTTTGGAGAAGGAGCAAGATCATCTCAAACCAGACAACTCTTGATTATTCCACAGTCAAGATAGTAAGATAAAGGTCAGGAAAGGGAAAATTTTAGAGTTTGTGCTGTTGTACAGCCTCCTTATGGCTCCTGCTGACTGCCACGTTGACCATTCTCTTCTTTACAAAGACTTCCATAGGACAGCAGTTACTCAAAACAGAAGAGCATAGTCTTGTAGAAGACTTTTTTGTACCTACTTAGATGACAGTGCTGGGATGAACACTCACCATCCAGTAGGTCACCATTTAACTCATTAAGATTGTGGTCCATAGAAGCATCTGCTTATTTGAATTAGGTGCCAAAATACTGTAGTTTCCAACAGAAATTGTAGCCAACATTGTCATGGGCAAAACGAGGAAACTATCTGAGAAACTATCTAAGACTGAACCATAAAAATTAAACATTTCAACTGCAAACAATACATGTGCACAGAAATTAAGGCTGGCTTAAAATAAGTGGGAATCACTCTCTTCTAGTGAAAGATTTTTACAGTTCTTTAAAAGCATCCAAAGTTCCTTAAACCCTCTGTAGCCAAGATTCCTTCTGCAGACAGAAGCAATCTTTGAGGTGTCCTCTGCACTTTGAAACAAGATGATTTACGAAAACGGCCTCAAAAATAAGATTGGAAACAAAGAACAACAGAGGATGGTAAAATGATTTTGTAGGACTCGGTATGTATTCAATGAGATCTCTGAGACAGAGAGGATGCTAATGGCTTCCTCTAGAAGTCAGAAGGTATATCTACCCATTTGACCCAACAAATCCACCAGAGACCAGAAAAAAGGGAGTTAAGGGGGCAGAAAACTAACACTTGCTACTCGCAAAGCTCAACAGCCAAACGTGGAGCTCACAGAAGAGTTAAGCCAAACAATTTAATCATGTAGTATCTGGACAACACTTGCATAGGGGACAACTTTGGAATTTATCTCCTGTTTTAAAGCTTCTCTTCAATGAGCCTTGGGAGAAGGCAGTTTATATTAAATACTAGTATCTCTCCCTCTCCAACCCAGATAATGCAACAGACCTTCCTCTGGTTACACGGCAATACCCTCTGTATCGTTTTCACAAACAAAAGGAAGTGAATATCTTAAAAAATATACAGAAAATTCATTTAATATTATTGTCCTTATCTGTGGTTTTGTTCCTAGATATGTATTACATATAGGAGGAAACAGTGAAGATATTGGTACAATATTCTCCAAAGTTCAGCACCAGGTAAAGAAGATATATGTGAAAGTCAACTGAGCACCTCCTTAAAGTCAGAGAAGGCTCAAGGTTCACGTGACATGTCATAAGGACAACCAGTTAACCTGTTCCAGCTGTCTAATAATTGAATTTGCCTTTTTTTTAGGAGAGATTAGCTATTCAACTGAAGTTAATTTGACATTGTTTTGTAATTTGAAAGTGTTTCATAATTATGTGTTTGATTGCACACTCTTTCAAAGGAGCTACAGAGGGTAATTGGGGTTACAAACTCCTAAGGAGAATTAAAATTCTATCTATGTTTTGGATTGCTTTCAGCAAAACATTTGTTTGGCAACTCTGGTATGCTGAAAGCACACAATAAACTTTAGGAATGTCACAAATGTATTTATTTTGCTGACAACAGAAATAATATGGTGTGAAGTTCAAATTTCTCTTTGTAAATAGTGCAGACTTAGAGCACACTCCGTGGGGTTATGTATGTTAATTAACATCTTTTACTCCAATGTAGTTTGTATAGCCTGTACATTTATTGTACTTCAACGATAAGACAACTAAGGAAAAGAAAGGTTAACTCATTCAAATAAGGCACAACATAAAATAGCAAGCTTTGTATAAGCAACAGATACGGCTTTCTTACTCAACAGTTATATTAGAAAGAAAAGAAAAATAAAATACAAATTGTAGAGAGATCTTACTGCTAACGTATGAGGTATAGTCAACTTCTTAGACGGGGCTTCCCCCAGTGACTCTATATACATTGCCTACAATAACAACAGGAAATGCTGTAACACAAGAAAGAAGAAAAGAAAACACAGAAATCTCCATCCTGATACTCTGATGCTGTGAATAATACACAAACCAAATTAAAATCAGTTGACTGAATTATTAGATAAGCAGGTACCAGGGAGATGGTAAAAATAGCACCATGGGATTCAGTATTTATTGTGCCACTTCTCTGTGTTTTGCAGCATGAAAGGCACACAATAAATACTACCACACAACCATGAACCTGTATTAGTATGATTTCACATGAAATTTTGTTTGGTTGCTTGCTTTTAACAGAAATGAGTGGGATTCAGGAATGCTGGTGAATATTTACATGTTTTGGGTGATTTTCATATAATTTGTTGCTGAGATGTTGCTATGGCTGATTGAAGGTAGAGTGCTGTGAGATTAGCACGTTTTCCTCTCCAGCTTCTGTGACTGTTCTCAAAGAATAAAAATCACAGCCCTAGAATTTTAAGTCATTTCCATGTATGAAATTGCTCCCTGACATCTGGTATTTCCATGGTGGCACGTTCCTAATTCACAGGCAGCTGGCTATGGGCTGGCAGCATGCTTTCTCCGTTTGCTTGACCAAGTCACATACTAACATTACTTTTCCAGTTTTCAGAGGTTTAAATTACAGAGGTTTTCGACATTCCTTTCCCTCTTTCCAAACATGATTAATATGAGGACAAAGAAGGGGGCCTGAATCCACACTAGGCATCAAGGGCCTTATCACATACATACAATGAGGACAGAAGAAGAGGACTCTGTAGATAAGATGTCCTCCAGCACTCATATGGAAACAGGGAATGGTGTTAAAAATGCTCAGAGGAGCAGTAATCTGTCAGATCCCAACCTTCTTGAGAAGAGATGAGATGAGGGGTTCAGAATATCTCTTGACAGAGAGACTTATCTCCTTCCCTCCCTACACGTGGTCATGTAACACAAAGAAAAATGTTGAATCAATGTCTGCTTCCCTGCACTCTATCTGATCTCCTTCCCAGTGTTCATTCTTCATCTTCTCCTTTTCACTGCCACAACAGAGTCCTGGCCCTTGCCTCTCGACATCTTGACATACATTTTCCCTTCCCAACAATCAATTGAATGTTAAGTTCACGTTTTGATTTTATGTACTTAGAAAATTCATTACAGCCTCAGATTCCAAGCACGAAGGACTGGAAAGTGTTTTGGCAGAGGCAGACTGCACTGCCCTCTTTTTTAAAAACAGTCTCCAAATTAGCTTAGCTTCCCAGATTTGTTCATGGAATATCACTCTCCCGTTTGTGATACTTTACTTCAGTTATTTCTGAAGCATTTTTGAGGACTGCCAAGACTGCACAGAATATGCTGCTATTCAAATACAGCAGATGGCACTGGTGTTAAGTAAGCATTATGGAAATTTACTGTATTCCTAGAAAAATCAACCAAGTGAACATCAACTAGTAAGTGGCTAAAATATGTCAGTCGCAATGGGGAAAGTAATTCAGAGACATACTGTGACACCGTATTAGATGTCTCTTCACTCTAAGGCACAAACTAGGTCAATTCAAATAGGTCCCTCATCTTGAGTGACTTTTCACCTGTATCTTAGAATATTTTCTGAACAGAAGCAGTCTCAACATTTTAGGACCACATCATTTATCAACATCACCACAAAGGTACCTTCTATTCACATAAGTTATCTTGAATTGCAGATTGTTGTGAGACTGTTTTTCCTTTGCTCATGCTGAGTATTTATCACCAGCCTTGTTATTTTGGGGATAAACAAGCTGCAGCTATGAATGGAAGATACATAAATTATGGATGCTCACAGGAACAGCTGGACAACATAGTGTAAAGGTTTATGCTAAAACCTGTGGCTCTCCAAGAACCTCTTAGATGTACTCTATTAAAATACTCTTCTCACCAGTCCAAGCCTGAATTCTTATAACTTCTGTGTAGCTTTAGAAGCGAACAGAACTTTTTGTGTTCCCCTGTACCTGTGGCAATACAGAACATTGTATTACACAGCTCAAATATTTCTGCTGTTAATTGAAATTTTATTCCCAAACACCTAAAATATCTTGCAACTTTCAGTCTGAAAATAAATTAAAATTCTTTATCATTGTAATCTGAATGTTTAAAACAGACATATAAGAAAACTTTAAAAAGTTCCTCATGCATAACACACACAATTAAATACTACATCCCTTTTCCTTTCTTTTTCCTTTAATTTCTCTTATAGTACTGAAAAAACCCACAGTAGAATACAGCTCTAGTCATCAGACAAATTACACACTAAAATCACTTTTAGCATGGATTTAAATAGCTCATCTAAATACATAAAAGCAAAACATCCGGGGCCAGAAAACCTGAGATAACTCCATTGCAGACTTCAAGTTTTTGCAACAAAAAAGATTATACTGGCTGACATGTCAACAGCTGCTTGAATGTAGCAAACCGGCATTACCATTGGACATGTATGTTCAAATTCTAGTCTTCCATCTGGAGTCTGAGAGACAACCTATTCTCTTTCTTCTTCAATTAATTAAAAGCTAGTTGTAGCAGCCTTGGAAAGAAATCCTTTCCAGTCTCTTTACATGAAAGAGCAGCGGCTGATATAGACTTCAGAAAGGAGACACAGCTCTCTAGCAGGCATAACACAAAGAGCAATGGACAGGAGGAAAGGTACAGTCGAAATGCCAAAGTCTAGCCACCTATATTCATAAGAAGGAAAACAAACACACACATCCCCCAGCCTTTTCCAACTCACATGTATGACATTGACTTGACTTTATTAAATAGTACTAAAATAATGCAGTCGGTTTCAGCCCAGATTTATACATACTTAGAATTTAACCCTACCTTTTAATATGCTGTTACTAAAAGAGATTTTGTTTCTAGCAAGCCCTGTCTGCTGTTTTGTAAGATTAAAACATTCATAACTGGAAGGGTTAACAAATGAAGATAATGCATCAACAACAGGTAATTCCAAAAACTTCAATTTTTCTTCCCCTATAGATCTGCAGAAGATAAACAACTGTAGACGATATTTTATTTAACTCACATTCCATGCGAGTGCAGATTTACAGAGGAAGTGGGCTTGTTCCTGACTCAATTCCTGAGGAAGTTTAATAAATTAAAATGTTAATCTGTTCTTTCTCAACTCTGTTGAAGGCATCACAGAAGTATCTGACAGCGACAGATAAAAAATAGCAGGCTATTATGGTATCTACTACTCAGTTAGTATTAACACGCAGAGACGAGTGGTCTTGTCGTCTGAGTGATACCATAAGGCGTAGTGTTTCCTGGCACATCCATTCTCCAGCAAGACACACATAAGACAGAAATCAAACCTGCAGTGCCAATAGTTATAATTCTTCTAAGATTTTCATTATTTCATTATGAAGCAGCGTTCCCAGGAAGCACATCTACACAACATGGTGCCACTTTTTTCTATCACTAGGTGCTCATTTACCAGCACCAAGTCGCTCACGGTGCGAAAGATGTTTAAAAACACCCATTAGTCTTCATTATCACAGATAGAAAACTGATTGTAAAAGTTATTTTATACAAAGTTCTGAAGGCAATAGTTGATAAATAATGACCAAAGAATGACGGTATCTGGCTTTCAGTTCCCACTTACACTGTGAGGCTGCGTGGTCCTATGAAAGGTATTTTGCTTCTCTGTTATTAGCTATATTAGAAAACATTAAATTATTTCATACTCAAAATTGATAGATAACCAGTTGCATCCCTTTCTATTCAGTCTTGATCACAGAACGGCAGCTTAGTAGTCAAACTATTAATTTTTGTAACAATACTATGTAATTACTGACACTAAAATATAGAAATATCTGTACCAGCCCAGAAAAGGAAGCATGTAGTAGGGATTTTTATATACTCCTTAAAAGGAGAAAAGCACAATCCTTAAGTATTTTATATGCCCAAAAACTGCACACGAAAATAGCTAGACTGACTTAAAATGGAGGCTACCAATAGTGTCTTAAAACCCTAGGTTAATAATGGAATCACAGCTTTAGCTTTGAATCTCCTTTAGTTTTGGCAGTACTGTATATATCACAACCACTTAAAGTCTTTTCTATTTTAAGCAGAAAAATTTATGAAAATTTACAAAATGCTTATAAATTTTCTGCCAACTGATTTGGTTTTTTCCTCTTCTAAGTGCCTAGTTAAGGTCACCTATTTATTCCTTTAAAATACCATATTTCAATTTTAAATTGTAAATTCTGAAACACAAAATGCAGCTAAATGTCACCACTCAGGTGCAGTTGCTGCACTAGGGACAGCTCTATCTAAGTGACATGCGCTCTACCTAATGGGCAGCTCTATCTGAGCGACGTGCGCTTTACCTAAACGAGTCGCTATTTCTGAGCATGGCTTTAAATAAGTAATTTAAAATAGAACAAAACCAGAAAGCAAAACAGAGCCAGCTCACAAAGTGTTCAATAGCATAATGTCATATTGATAGATAAGACTGACAAGTCCAAATACAACTCCGAATTTCATCAACAAAGTTGTTCTTCAGTGCAAACAGAAATAGCAGAAGAAGAGGAGACAAATGAAGCAGCGGAAACAGACAGCTAAAAGGAACATTATAGAAGAACCTTCAGCTGATGCTGACATGTTAAAATTTATCTACGTAGCCAGGCTCAAACCCATGCAGTTTGCTGTAAATACATGAAAGCTTTCAACTGTTTTGTTTTTATTACAGGCAGCCAAAGCATTAAGCCTTATAATATGTACCACAGTACTGCAGTAATAATATGTACCTGCCTGCAAGCCCAAAATTTTCTTCAAGCTTCTCATTTAGGAAATACAAGGAATTCAAATACATTTCATTTCTAGGTGAGGATGGGTGATGGATTCTCTCGTACAGTTACTGAGGCAATATTCTAAGGCTACTAGAAATCTGGTAATTTCAGCATTGAATCACATCCTCAACAGCCTGAAGACAGTTTAAAAACAAAAAAGGTCAGAGGAAGACAACAGGATAAGAGAAACACATAGAGGCCACAGCAAGTTCCAAATTCATATAAATTTAAATAAAATAGTTCTCTCAAGTCATATTTAATGTGAGAATGATGAAAAGACCTCAGCTGTAAAGGCATATGCTTTGATGGGATTTTTTAAATTTCTCAATAAAACTTAATTCCCACCATAAATTTAACTCATTTTTCATAGGCTTTCACATCCCTGCATATGCTCCTGCCAGAAGGTCGACTCCCCAGCTCAAGCGTCACCGGGCACGCAAGGGAAGAAATCATGCTTCCCTGGCTAGCTGTTAAAGTACAGGATTGCCAACAGGTATTTTTCCTTTCTGGACTGAGAATTAAAGAATATCTATAAGGACCAATTTCATTCTTCCAGCCACAGTCAAAAACTAACAAGACAAATCCCATCCAAAAAACTCTTGGTTGAACCAAACTTTTCATCCATAATTCAAATGTTTTCACAGGGACCAGAGAAGCTCTCTTGGAATGACTAGTTGGCAGCACCCATTCAGCAATGGTTTTAACTGGTTTTCTTCTCCTAATATTATTCTTTCATAAAAGAGTTGAACAGAATGTAAACATTTTGTCAACGACAGACAGGACAGGGACGTGGAGAAAGCACAGTCAGGAAGGAAGTTGAAGGCTATTTAAAATTCATCTGTATCTATGACAAATTAATGAGAAGGCTGGAAGCTTGTTTTTAAAAACACAAGACAGTTCACTTCAAAGGCTTCTTGATATTATGAGGAATTTTTTTTTGCTGAAGAATATGTTCCACTGTTAGTAGCTGCACCTATTTTTTCTCCTTCCAGTTGCTGGAATTACAGGTATGCTGTTTGTTCAGAGATAAAGTAAAGAACAATTTAATGCAGACAAAAATTTGACTGATCCGTTACTCCTTCTGGAGGCTGACTGGACAGACAGCTTCACAATATGGTTTCAGTGCTCCATTAAGGAATAGTTTCTTTCTTATTCTGTCTACAGCCATCTGCCTTCAGATTTTATTTTCTTTCTATGATGAGGGCCAACTAGATTTTTATTTTAATATGATTTTAATCTACGCTCCCTCCCACAAATTCTTAGAAGTGCCTGTTACATTAGGCTGGTTGAGTCATGAATCTTAGGAGCAGTTTTCTGATAGTCTTCACTGTTGCCTCAGTATGTTGTCTACACGCTGCCCCACTGTTTCTCAAGATGTCTGTATGTATCTTCTCACTTGAAATAAATTTTCTTACCATTTCTAGTTTATTTTTAGCTGCTGTAAAAGAGGCTCCTTTAGCTTTATGCAATTACCCTCCACAAATGCTAACAAGTTTCCCTTTCTCTAGCAGACTCCAGTGTTGCGCACTCTCATTTTCTCCTTGTATTCTTTCACCTTCTTTCCCAGAGTAATTCCCTCAGACATGCTGAGATAAACACTACCAGATGTGAGACGAATGCAAATGTTAAGAGTTGTTCCTTTTTTCATTCTAAATATTCAATCTATATTACCCATGACTTCTTCAGCATATTTTATCACCGAGCTTAATATAATAAAAAGCGCAGGAGCTTCAGACAGAACGTATCTATGCTGCTATCACAGTAATCACCACTATGAAATGATGTTCTGTACTTCTTGACAAACGATCTCCTAAAATGGTCATTTCTGCGTGCAGCTCTGCATCAAGACCAGAATGAAGTAACAAACTGAACTTGCAAGGAATGATATCCACACCAGAAGCTCATTCTGAAAATTGACTCACTAACAGTTCAAAAGCCATCAAGGGATTGTCAACTGCATGGCCAAAGAAGAGGACAAAGACCAGAAAAAACAGCAACCTTTCTGCTTTTTCTATTTACTTACTTAAAATAATCAAGACACTGTGAAAGAAATAGAGCTCAGGTATTTATACGGAAATCTGAAATCACTTCACCGTTACTACCTTTCATACTCCCTTGGATACGTGGCTGTAATAATCTACCTCTTCTTGATAAGTGAGCACTAATATGCAGAAGAAGCGATGCTCTTAAGGAAAAAAATATTGATTTATGAGTGGTGGACAATATTTGTTTAACAATGAATGCTATCAAGGCATGTACAGCAAGCCTGAAAACTCACAACTAAAACACTCCATAATAAAGATTAACAGAAGGAACTAGACTCAACAGTGTTTCATATTCACAATGCCCTTTGCATTTAAAATTCTCAATGATTTTATTTATTTATATTTTTTTATGCTGGTGACCCATTTAAATCAGAGAGGAAATCAGTGGCAGGTTCAAAACCAGGTTTAATTCCAGAGATGCCCTGACTTCCCAGTGACAAAAGGAAACACTAGTATTTTACAAAAATAAACATTCCAGACTATCAACCTGTTCTGACTGATTTTTTTAAAGGAATTGTGGATATATCTACAATACAGAAACATACCATTTTGTCTCTGGAGTAATGCATTCCTTAGTTGGAATAGTAGGGTAAAAAACAAAAGTAAAAGAGCTTCTTTCTATTGTGCTGTTTGGCAGTTCTCACTATTTATTTAATATCAGGCCATCAAACAACATGCAATACCCTTACTGTCTTTGGGCACTCTGTATCAGACAATTTGGAGACCTTTCCCTCTTAACCCCTACCAGACTATTACTACTAGGTGTCTTCAAGATATTAGAATTCCTAACTTTGAATAAATTATTTAACTAATTAAATGAAGAACAGATGTGTGCATCAGATATTGTTAATCAGATCCCTTAGCAAAGAATGAGGCAATCCACAATTCTAATTTTAAAACCAAACCACCATTTTACTAAACATCTTCTCTTCAATATAACCCCAGTTTCTACATAATTTAGTTAGATGTATTTTGAAATTAAACAGTAAATTATTGCAACAAATTGAAACACAAAAGGAAGAAACATTCATGGAAGAATAGCTTTCTGATTCAATGTTTTTTACCTCACAAAGTAGTAAGTCAATGATGTGGAAGACCATGCAGAGTGGAAACTTGGCAGTAAAAAGAGTGAGGAACCACTGGGATGCATACATATGAGCTTCCAAGTTGAGGTCTGAGAAATGGCTATACAAGTCTGGTAACTGCTCCTAGAGTAAAGGAAAAAATAAATGCTTTAGTATTACTCATTAATCCCAGTTCTTCATCTACACTGCCAGTAAGTACCAGGTTGCTAAACACTGAAAAACACAACAAAATGAAATCCTGGCTTCTTTTGAGCGATGGAAATATGTTTCTTCATAAATTTCAGTGTCCATGGTTACAGCTTTTAGTAAGATATCCACTGTGGCTTCTATCACGGTATCAAATAATGTACTGAGATTATACTGAGAAATTACAAAATCTTCAACAGTTGAAAGTCAGAGCAGTTGTGAAATCTGTGTCTTGCATACTGTATAATTTTAAGTTAATCCTTTGCTGTGTCTTGCTATAAATGATTCTGCTACAAAACCCAATGGATACTAGAACAAGGACATCACCTTGCAGAGCATGAAGGCAACAAAGCACCCAACAGACAATTTCTCTAAGTAGGAGCATATATAAGCAACACAAAATAAGCACTGATAATTCTACTGTACACCAATGATGTATTCCTATTCAGTTAATCAAGTAAAAATCTTTGTTAACATATGTAAAAATTGAGAAGACCATATTCTGAAGTATCAAATTCATTAGTACGCAATTCTACACCATCTAGTAGAAAACACACACAATTTGACATCTGACAAAAAAGATCATTAAATTAACTGTGATCTGTTTTGTTTGGTTTTAATATATTTCACAGAGGTATATATGGTCATCTATGGTAACTGACTCCAGCAACTGGCTTTCACTACACTAACAGAAGTGCAGGTCAAGACTTAATGGACTGCTAGTAATCCCTTATTAGTCAGAACAAATATGTTTAAAACTTGCAGCTGTTTATTTTTGTTAAATTGCTCTATGAAATAATTCCATCTGAAAAAAAGAGCAATGTACTGAAAACACAGTAAAATCTACAAAATGACCTACACTCAATTCGTATTTCATAAGCATCAGGTTGTCCTGATTTGCCTGACCTCTTAACCACCAACATAATTCATAGAAAGTAGGACACTGATGGTGGCAGTCCAAAAGATATTTTGGCCTCAATAGAATAGAAACCTTCTCTCTAAGCAACATCATGATATAGGGAAGAGAGAGCAATGAAACAGAGGAAAAAAACCAGATATCTACTCTGCTTGGATACAAAGATTAGCAGCAAGATTGGTATATGAAAGACAAAAGAAGTTAGAAAAAAATCTGACTCACAATGTTTGGACCCAGATAGTGAACTTTCCTGCCTTGGTTCTACCCCACCTCTAAAAGGAGAGGGCTTTTATTGTCCAGTAGCTTATGGAAGCAAAGCATTAACCTCTTCTTCATGCCAGTGTTCCCATTTATGAAAGTAGAAGAATTTGTTACCCTGGCCCCACCTGCATTAACTTCTCCAGCTGGAAAAATTTGCAATGGAGATCTTCAAAGTTATTTCTGTAGAGTTCCCTCAAGCCATAGTCATACATTATTTTCACAAATACACAGAATGCCTGCTCCTCCGGCATCTGTTTGGAAAAATACACAAACATAATTTTAAAAACTGAGCTAAGGCTGGAAATGCCTTACACAAATACACACACTTAAATTTATCTTATGCATGATGAATTCAGAACCAGAGATACATTAAAATTTTCAGCAAAGCACTCTGAATGTAGAATTAAGCAACTAAAATCTCAAGGGGACTATTCTCCTTAATGAGCACCTTGATTTGGCTCTGCAAGACCTTCTTTGAAGAAAATGTGGCATCATATCATAGGTTCATGTAAGTATACATCCCTACAGCAGCACAACTGTCATCAGTATTCTTTCTGCCAAATAGATACACAAACAACCAGTACACAGCTCTCAGCTATAAAACAACAATTTTTTAAAAGAAAAAAAAAAAGAAAAAAAAAGAGAGAGACTTGGTTAAAAGGGGAAAATTCAGAACTAAGGTATAACCAACCCTTAGCAAGAATAATGCTTACTTATTCTCATCCAAACCCCAGAACATCAAACTCAATAACAAATTTTGCCTTCAGAACCTACTTGTGAGCTCAGGAGGGCTGATCCCATCTATGAACATCATGGTTTTAACAGAGGCCCTATCTCCATAATCTCTCTTTCATTTTGACCATGATTTGTCATCCAGCAGAGTTTTAGAAGGCAGTACTAAAGGATAAGCTGTGTGAGCCGCTCTACAGTTGCATTTGTTGGCTTGAGTCCACTGAACATCAAATTTGTGAGAAGCTCTGTGTCATCAAACCTCCACAGGTAAGACACATCTCCCCCCTCTCCCATGCCTTCAGGTATTGCAATAATAAGAAAGGCACCAGAGTGCGGAGTCACCTCAGACTTTGAATCAGGTTTTCAATCACATTTAAAAACAAACTTTCTTTTGCAGGCACCAGATTGTAACAAATGAAAACAATTATTGAGTATCAAGAATGACAACTCTTGACCGTTTCGTACATTCACTCATTCAGCCTCTTGCCAACCCCTTATCAAATATCAGCAATAGATAAAAGCTCAGTATTTTCTTCAAAGAGAATTTTAGTCTCTTGATATTTCCCTCCAGGGTTTCATCTTTTATGGTTCAGCCTATGATTGTGGCCTGTCTCCAGGGCCATGGGCAGACACTTTCATTTTCATTTTCAGACAGTACATATGAAAGTAACTAGTTAGCATAAAGAACTGCCAGATCAGCTGCTAGCTACCTGTCCAGGCTAGATTTGCCTGGAACAGGCTCCTAGGAATCTCAAAGCTCTTTATCACAATTTTATCTGGATGGAATGCTCCCCACTGACAGTGGATAAAAGCTGCAGACAAAGTCAAGGGAAAAAATACTTTTATCCTGACCAAAAGCCTTGAATCTGCTCTACAGTAAGATGAATGCAAATTTCTTCTTTTTTTTTTTTTTTGGGCAAGGTAACAATTATTTCTAATAAAATGACAGATGCTCATGCACAAGCACACCTACCTTGCATGCTCAGACACACGTGCATTGACAATCGTTCCTCCTCCAAGACAGGGAGAGGGAACAGAGGTGGATAATAGGCCAAAGTCATTTACAGGCAGAGGCCACTGAGTCCTCATTCTCAGTGGATGGAAGTTCTCCAGTATTACCAACCCCAAGAATTCAAAATCATAAATCAAGCTTTCATTTTGTATTTACTTTAAACAAAATATTTTTTTGGTACTTCCTTTCTGATTTTTAGCACTTTGATATTTTCCCTGTTTTGTCTTTTCTTTGAAATCACAAAAGCCAGAAATTAACCGGTTTTTAAAATTTTAGTTTTTCACATAACAATGCTTCTGAGAGGTAGAAAACAAGAAAAAAAAAATCAAATACTGTGAGACTTACAGTAAAATTATTAGAGTTGGCAACACTGTCCCCCTGTGATTAGAAATTACCTGCTCACCTTTGATGGAAATTTCATCAAAGCAGCAAAATCACAAAAAGCCAGGATGGAGGTTCAGGCTACTCAACCATCCCTGAAACATATCTACACTGAAGATAAAGGATATCCTGTCCCAGAAAAAAGGGAAAGGAAGAGGTCTAGAAATCCATGCACAGATAGAAGAGTTAGAGAGGTTCTTACAAGCATTCACAGCATACAGATTGTTTGGAGAATTTGAGAAAAACAAGAGCTTGAGGACATCCTGGGAAGGTCCCAACTTACATGAGCTCATTGAGACTGCTTCCCTTCCCCCCTTTCTTTGATTATTTCAGTTTAATATCCTATTACGAAAGCAAATGTTATAAAGGGCACATTAAAATGAGGGTAATTGCCATTTAGTATTCCCTGTGTACAGGGCAATTTCTTCTAACTCCAAAAACATTAGAAACAGAGGTGATTCTCTATAGTAATGACAGCATACAACCAAGTGAGAAGAGCTGAAGTATTAATCAAATGTTAAGAATGCGACACCCACTCATTTCTAAACAACTCTGGTATTGAAAATGGCTTATTATTCCAGTGGAACTTAAAAATCCCTCTTTGGGTAAAAAGTTAATTGCAAAATAACTGTTAGATAAGATAATTTGCAGTATATGTGGGATTGCAATAGTGTGACTAATTCAGGTTTATCCTTAAAGAATCTAAAGCTTCTCTCCAACACCGTCACTGTGTATCATTCTCCTTAAGTCCTTAAGGCGTCATAGATCTCACTAGGAATTACAACTTAAAAGAATCTGAATTTGAGTTCTAGATGCTTTAGGAGGTGTATGTGTAACATATATATCACCAACAGCTGACTCAAAATCACAATCTGAAATGTATTTCAACCATGATTAATAAATTATTAATTAAGCCTGACAGAAAAAGCAGGCAAGAGCCTGAGTTGTCATTAGGGTTTTGGGTGGCTTATTCCAATATACTTTATGATATCCACGCTACTTGAACCTGCTGCTTTTCCACTGATGCATCGAAGTTAAAGCATCTTGCAAATATAAAAATTGTTTATTTATCTATCTTTATACATGCACACATGTGTATATATAGGAAGCAACAGATCAAAGTTTGTAGTTTTTGGTTACAGGCTAAAACATCAAGGTTAAAATTCAGCTTTCACTCAAAAGTGAATATCCCTAGGAGAAAAAGTCTCACTGAAAATTAATGAGACTGCTTGCTCGGGTTAGCTACTCTGAGAATATCTCCCAAAATTAAATTCCCCATAAACATAAAGGGAGTTCACCTATGTGACAACTAAATTAAAAGAAAAGATTAATATGTAACAAATCAGTTTCAGGTTTTGACATGGAAGTACTTGACAATTTAATGGATTTCTCCAAGATAAAGGAGATCTGCATTCATAAAAATAGAAATCATTAGTCACTATTTGCCAAAAAGTAACAAGAGGAAAATGAATACAGACAAATAAACAACAGTAAATATCTGTCAAATAGCATGTTACAGTGCTACTGATTTTAAAGCTGCTTTGGTTTCAAATATCAAAGCTTTCATTTTGCAATTAACTCACATGAAGTAGAAGCACAGCTGCAAGGAAAGACTGTCCCTGGCAATAGCCAATGTCTTCATCATAGACAGAGTATGCCTAGAAAAAAACAAGTCAACACATATTTAAAATGCATGCAGGCATTACCAAAATGTATTATAATCACTGAGCTATGCAGAGTGAGTAATGACAGTCTAAAATAGTAAAGGGAGTGAAACTGTAACCATTCTTGCATAGGCTTTCAGGGCACTTAAGAAAACATCTACAGGTCACCCTCAGTTTTCCATAGATGCCGTATTTGTAAATTTTTATTTTTCAAACAGCATGAAGAGTTGGATGTAATTTCCTTCTTCTAAATCAAGGCCAATTCTGCTGACGTCAGTAATGTTGTAACTTTACCTACATAGCAAATACGATATAAGGACCAGGTTAGTTTGTGTTGTATGGAGAGCACTTGTTTGTTTTTGGAAAAACAAGTCTGACATCATACAAGTATAGGACCTAAGGCTGGTTGTTGGAAAACCATTGAGAACCACTCTAGCCTGAAAATTTCATCAGAAACAGTTCTTCCATGTCCTTGTTATGCTGCAGAATGGACAAGACTCATTTTCCTATGGTATGACTGACATACTGATTATTTTTTTTTTTACTCTTAAAAAAACAGAACAAAAATAACCAACCTTGCCTTCCCCCTTACTTTCCTGAGGGAAGACGATAGATACTGTTTTTAAATAGATGCCACAGGATGTTAAGAATTTGAAGAAACTTAAGAAAGTATAAGCAGCACCAGGACTGACATCAGAGAGAGACACATCCTGAGAGAATACGCAAGGTACTAAGGTTACAGCCAGGGAAAACAAAAGCACAAGGTCAGAGCTACGGGGGGGAACAAGTCACGCGAATCAGAAGATCCGCTTTGCCCCCACACCACTTCAAAGACTGTTTACAGACGAGAAAGTTTTGAACTGGAACACTCTGCTTCTCCTTTTTAAGTCTTGAAGGAAATCAAGATTGCAAGTTCACAGACACGAAGCCTGCGAATAAACAATGTCAGGTATGCTGGGGAAACCAAGCCCGGGTGGATCTATTGTGCAATATTTCAAAGGTGACTCAAAAGGTGAGAACTGTGACTCAAAAAGAGATGTGACTCTCTTCCAGCCAACGGTATTAACATAATTGCAAATAGTTTCTTCCAGAAATGTTGACATCGAGGCCAAAATATATTTGAAGTCTTTAAACCCCCTTTCCTTTCTCATTCCGATGAGCAAAACCTAAGAAAGAAATATTTACAAGGAATTCTGCAATGATTCTATAAGAGATTTCTGTAAAGAATATAGCCTGAGTATTCCTTAAAAGGTCACTGTTTATAATCAAGTCATCCATACACTTCCTAATATGTTTGCAGCTTTGTGAAAAACTAAATTTACCGCTCTTTGCCAATTGTCTATATTGCTTATTGTTCTTTTGAAGTATGTTAGATGGGATTAGTTAGAATCCGAGTGAAAATAATCCCAATTCATTGCTCAGTTTCAGTGGTCAAGCAAATACAAGACCAGTCACATAAATTATTGGAAAAAAAATAAATAACGAGCCATTACAATCTGCTTACTAGTTTAAACCAGCTCTACCCACAAAATCAACTCCAGAAGTGTACAACAGCAGACAAAACACTTTGAACTGGAAAAAAAGAAAAAAGTGAATTTAAAATTCCTCTTTAGCTACTAAGTACTGAATTAACAGAAATTACTTTCAACACTTAAATTAATATTGCATATGACTAATGAGAACCATCTACTGGTTAATCATCATCATCATCATCATCTTTATCTGTTTGTTCCCAAAATCTATCAGTTTATGGATGCCTAATACTTTATTTCTGTAGTATTCTTAAAAGAAGTATTATTTCTGCTTTTGAAAGGTCAACTCTACTTAGAAACAAATATGCAGAATTACAAATTATAAATATGATCTGTGATTTCTTCATATTATAGTAAAAGACTTCTGTTTTCCAATAAAAAACTCCAGGATGAAAAATTAGTAGCGAATTATCAATGCATGGGTGTATTCTCTGTTGTAAGAAGCATTATTAGCACAATAGCTAATAATTTGATGAAAACAACAATAAATTAATTCAAACAAGTTTTAAAATAACTATTGAGAAATCAACACACTGTAGCAAATGAACTGCCTTCAAAACTGACATAGATTAAAAAGTTAAGAAATTTTCCAGAAATAAAAAAAATACTCCATTTGAGATTGTGAAAAATTAAAATTATGGCAAAAGAGGGAAAATGGGGAGGGTGCAAAAAAAAAGCCTCACTCTGCATATTAAACATAAAAATATGAAGGAAGGCCAAGAAACGTTCTCATAATCAACTTCCTAAACACATTAAAACCAGCAATAAATCCATTTCAAACACATCCAGAGCAGGAAGGCAAAGCCTCTACTTGGAAAATACATGAACAAGGTAGAAAAGTTTAAGAACAACTACAGCAGAAAATCCACGTGAACTTTCCTTGTGTCTGTTTTATTACAGAAGAATCGCAGGGGTTGTCATCCTGCTGGAACCATTTCTAACAGGGGATGTGTTGAAGGATCTGTCTCCAACTAAGTGTCAGAAGAGATGATAAATTAAAAGGAACAAAAATACAAAAATTTATTAAGAACAGGCAGTATTCGCCCAAAACCTTGGGTGGGGCTGGGGAGGTGGGAATCATTAAACTGGTAAACCATTAATTTGCTTATTAAATTTTGTAAAATTTGTAACATTTATTTTAAAAATCTGTAATAAAAGGTGACACATGGAACTAAAAATCAATGAGTAATGGATAATTTGGTCTAAAAAAATAGTTCAAATTAATTAGTGGACGCAGATATACATAGTATATATGAGAGAAAAATGTCTGAGAGCCCCATTAAAAGAACGTCATCATTATCAAATCTTTGAAGCAACTAACAACTATAAAAAAAAATATTAACTGCTTCATCTGTTTGCTTTTTGAAATTAATTTCCACTAGGTCCTTCACCAAAATCTGATCTTCACAAGCAGCTGTTATTAGATACATAGATACTAAATTCAGTTTTGCTTGAGAAGTAGATCAGACTGAGACAGATTCTGCTGTTAGGTCAAAGCATCATAATCCTGGCAACTAAAGATTTATTTTTTAATGAAGTCTCTAAATCTACATGATTTCATTGTATTTGCCCAAAGCAAAGAGATTTTTGAAGCTTTATGCATATTACTTTTCCAATTACACTTTTTTAGTTTTAAGTAACCTATGGGACTTGATATTGCTGAAATATAATGTAATTAACCAAAACAGCCTCAAAAATAAGGGTGCTGCCTAAAGATATCACCACAATATCATATTATTAAGAAAAGATCTAAGATTAATTATTTAAGATTTATCCTTTTAAGGAACTGAGGAGCATTAACTTTGTCTTTCCACATGAAATACGAAAACAAAGCAAAATCCCCAAATCCCTATTGCCATTGCAGTCATTGTAACTTTGTAATTTCAAGAGAACGGGATTTTTCCCCATGACAACCTTCAACAATTTTGCAGTCTTTTAAGTTATTATTTTCTTAAGCTCTTGGGGAACCTCCAATCACAATTCTCCAGTTAACTGAGATTTTAAATATTCTCCATCTCATAAATGGGACTTAATGAAGATTCTGCCTTGAAGCCTGCTTTCATTCATTTTAACTAAATGAAGATCTCACCTAGAGAATTAAAACATTTTTTTAATAGTTATCTGTCTTCTGAAGAGAAGAACTACTGTGCAGTTATTAGTACAACATCATTAGAAAGTGAATACTTTGGAAGCAATGGAGTCACCTCAAATAAAGTCAATGACAGAGAACCACCTGCTTGCTGGGAAAGTGAATGAAGAGTCCAGAAATGGACAGAAATTCTTCTTTAAAATAATTACTGCAGGAAAATCTCCCAAGACTAGGATCTTCCGCAGATCTAAAAATTCCAAGTAGCACTTGAAAGATGAACGTAAAGGCTGCTGATATGAATTCAAAGCCTCAGATTTGAGATTTCTGCTACACCTGTGTGTAAGTCCCGACAGTTTTTAAAAAGCAGGAGTAGCGAGTATACGTCTCAAATTCCAGAATGAAATGTTTTTCGTCATTTTCCATCACCATAAGCATGAAAATGCCTGCTTATATTTGCCAAAGGTTCAAATGTACTTAAAACAACAAGATGTGAAAAACTAACTAGGAAATATGAGCTTACAATCATATTGCCAACTTGCCTTTACAGAGTAACTCACATTAGAAATGAAACATTACAATTATATTAGAAACTAAAGAGAGCTCATAAATAGTATTTCTTTAGTGTCTGCCTCATCCAACGGTCTTATACTTGTCAGAGCTTTCATTCCTCTCCCTGCCCGCTCCCCCCACCCCACTTCAGAGCAGTGTAGAGGGATAGGCATGAGCAGAGGCTCTACGGATCTCCATCTCTCATCTGCAGTGACGGTATCTCTCTTGTCAGTAATAATGTCTCCTGGCACAGGCAACACTCACTCCTCCGAACAAGCGACAGGCACACACTGGCACAATGCTTGTTGACAGCCATGAGAGAGATCCGGCATCTGTGTCCCAGGAAAAAGGAAAACGTTACAGGAATTGATTGAATTGAATACTTTTTGGGGGGAGAATTACAAGCCTGATCTGCTCTTGTTACTTACCTTTGTGTCGCTAACAAAATGATAAGAGACTACGTAGGGAATCTGTGCTGAAGACTGTTTTAGTAGAATTAAAAGACTTACATGGTGTCTGAAAAACAGACCACCTCAAGAAAACATCTGTACTTTGATGCAGACTTCTCAGGCAACAAGGTATTTTATGACACGCTTGCTTGATGAATAATTTTAGTGATAGTAAAATTTAAAACCCTCTATCTAAATTTATTATAAGGCTAACAGTCTGAAAGCAATAATACTTCTATGACTGCAGGATGTATCACATTATACAAGGAATTTCTGTGTTAACTGAAAACCATATTTTTAGAAATGAGTTACTCATTTATTGAGTATCAGGGAGAGGCACATGTATGTTATACAATATGCCTCCCCCAGAGCTATAAGGGCCGAGAGAATGAAGAAATCTTCACAGTTATTCAGGCAGGCCTCTGAGCATGCTAAAGACTTCACTCTCTTTCTGACATTCCAGATTCAAAATGCTGACCTTTTCACTAGTACAGTCTCAGCAGAAACTCCATATGCAAGAGCAGTACTGCTGCTTCCTTGCTGAGCACAGATGCACAGAGAAGGAACCTTATTAATATGTAAATGGGAGAAGATAAGATAACATTAAAAATCCTTTGCATGAAACAAGACAACAATATTTACTAAAATTACTCTTCAACCCAGGAGCAAAGAAAATAAACAACTAAAAATAGATTAAAAACAATTCTGGACTGATTCTGTTTATGCTCCTATGTTTATTCTAAAATTGGCAAATAGACTCCTATAGGAAAGAAAAAGATCTGCTCACTGACAAATAATTAAACCAAAGTGGACATGTACTGAAACTTCCCATTTGTACATCAGAGGAGATACTAAGGATTAAAAGACGTGGAAGAATACGCACATGCTGAGAAGAGGTGATCATCTGAAAAAAGATGATGCAATGAAATGGAAATGAAAATGTAAAAAAGGGATGAAAGTTAGACAATCAGCTTATAGGACAGCACTAAGCAGCAGTTCTGCCATGCTGAAGGATGAGCTGAAGAATAATCCATCATTCACAGCTTATCGCAGTACAGAAGCTACTGGTCACAGAAGAGCAACTCAAAGACATATTCACATTTCAATTATACAGCAAAGAAAGCAAAAAAACTAACCCATATTGGAGCCCATTCAGTATTAGCTTTGCTAGGAAAACAGTTTATTATTCCCTCTACTAATGTGGGTACCAACAAACAGACAGACGTTGGAATGATGACTAAAACGAAGTGTTTTGTTTCACAGTAAACCAGCTATAACACTGATCCTGCACGTAAAACCTTCAGGCAGGTATGACTGAGATTAGGAAAAAATTACAAATTTGATCAACCAAGGAGATAAGTGTTAAATAAATAAATATGTCAGGATACAAATGATTCACATCCTTCCATAATGCTTTTGTTTACTGCAAAATACTAACATCAACTTTGAATCTCTGAAAAGTAATACAACCATTTTCAGAAAAACAGGGAAATGTTGTGTCTGTTTTTCCAGTGTGTCCTGTAAGAACCCTCACTGAGCTAACCTGATTGATTTCCCTACAACATACTACCTTTCTCCTATTAAAGTCACAGTGGTTGGTTGTCGAATAGGAGTTACTTTAATCAAAAAAATTAGAGAAAACACATCTCACATTAAATTCTGCACTGCATACACTCCAAACAGTTGAGAGGGCTATTTCTGCCAAGTGCTTTGATTCCCTGGAGCATCGAGCTGTTAACTACATATGCACGCGTGGAAGTAGGTCGAGAGTACTATTCTGTTACGCATTGTAACACAGAGAATGAGCTCTTTAAATACAGCTAGAATTCGCATAGTATTTAAACAGAAAGAGTGCAAGAAACAGAACTATCTTTCCAAAGATGTTTGCTCTGTGGAAATCTAGCTTATGCAACGTCCCCCAAGTGAAATCTCCAAACTAGAATCTGAAACTCTTTCAGTCCTTATTGCCATTCTCAGCCTTCAGGTTTATTTTTAGATACTTTGTCACATAAATGTTCTGCAACCAAAAAAGTTTCCATCTTTCCTGATTTCCTACTGTTCTGAAGAAGAGATTAAGAGAGAGAACTAAAACTGACAGACCCGTTAAAGTGAGGCAGTGAGCTTTTAATGGTTTTCCTTTTTATCTGACAGCTCAGATCATCTCTCATTTCAGTGGGGCATGAAGAAAATGCTCTTCAGATTTTTACCCTCAAATTTGAGGACAGACCTTTTCTAGCCTTATTCAATAATCCCATTCTTCAAATATCTTGCTTTCATATTAGAAGAAGGGCGTAAGTGCACAGCACCTCCTATAAAAGTTATTCTAGTAATATAAAACAGCTACGATAGTACTCTCAACACTGATTTTTATTTTTTTACTTATGAAATGACAAGTTTAAAAGCAAATTAGTTAGCTTTTAACAGTATTTCTCTAAAACTCACCACGTCAATCATAAACTCAAGGTCCAGTTAGACCCAGCCATAGACAGGTCATTTGTAGAACTGAGCCATAGCCACTTAAGAAAACAGTGCAAGGATGAGGGAAAAGGAGCTGCCTAAAAATCCACATAGCAGTTGCATCTGATCTTCATACTGCCAAGTAGTAGGTAGAAACTCTCAAGAATAAAATCAGTAAACTTATGAATAATTCAATGTTGAAGATTGGATATGGCTGTTCTTCCAGGAAGCAATGCTTCCCAAATCCTTCTTTGAACCAATGAGCACATAAAAGAATGAGGCAGTCAACAGAGTCTAGTAGGATTTTTAGAAAGCCTTCAACAAGACCCCTTCCCAAAGGCCTTTTCGGAAACTAAGCTGCCATTGAAAGTCCTCTTATGCACTCAAATACTTAGATTAAAGATCACAAAGCAAAAGGCAGGAATAAACAGTCAGTTCTCACCTACAGAATGAGGGTGAAGTCACTCACACAACCTTACAGCAAGACGTGCTAGGGCTGATGCTGTTGAAAATACTCACAAATCATACAGAACACATAAAAATAGCATAGTAAGAAAGTCTGCTGATGAGACAAAGCTGTTTGAAGCGGTAAATTAAAAGCTGACTGCAAAGATGCTATGCAGAATGTGTTCACATCAAGAGAAAGCGGCAAAGTGGCAGAGGTCATTCAACTGTAGATAAATACAAAATGCTTCAAGGGACAAGCAGTCCTCAACTTGATCAGAGACCAACAGATACTTCAAGATCTAGATACTTCAAGAAACCTGAGGAATGAGAGGACCAACATCTGCAGCAACCACCTCTGCAGGAACAGTAGAGGCTGTGGGAGCACAGAAGGCTCCCAGCTTTGGAAGACAAGTGGAATTCTCCACTTTTACTGCAGAAAACCTGGGAAGGTCTGAAATCTCTGTCTCTGTGAAGCTGTCTGCTGGGCAGCTAATTCCTCTAAGTCACTTCCACTTCAGACAGATTCATTCCTATATCTTCTCTTTATTAAACAAAGTAGATTGAGATACTCATTCATGAGAAAGAGTTTTTCTTTCCCAAATCCTTTCATCATCCTCACAGAACTTCTACAGGTTCTTTCCAATGCAGAAGTAGTCACCTTTAATTCTGGACACAGTAAGCAAAAGCAGCTGCAGCAGCTGTAAAATACTGAGTTACTCAAGTCATTCTATTCCTACACAAGATTCATCTGTCTATACATCCTTTAACACCTCATTATTTACCACTCCATTTTCTCTGTGTCATCAAGATATATTTATCAGAAGTGATTTTTCTGTTTTCTTTTAGGTGACTAATCATAGTACATTGAACAAGTGATCTTCGTGACGCCTTGTTTGAAAAACATTTATTCAGTGCTGATGTTTAGTAACCTGCCAGCTAGCCAGGTTTTAATTCTTTAATGCGTACCTTGGTCATGTTCTAACTTATCCAGCAATTACACTTTTTTTTTTTTTGTATTGCAGACTACATGATCTACAGAATTTCAATAAAATCACCTTCACCAATGAAACCTGCATTTCCTTTTTTTTTTTTTTGGTATTAGCTTGTCAAGATCTATTTTCAGTAAACTCTTAGGCATTCATTATAACATACTTCTCACATTTAATTTTTGATAAGCTGAATGCTATTCCATCATTTTTCACTTCACTGATATCAAACTGACAAGTCCATAATTACCTGCATTGTCCTAGTTATTCTTTTCAAAGATAGGCACAGGAACTGTTTCCCTATAGCCCTCCAAGATTCATGAGAAATCAATATAATTGGTTCAAAGTTCTCTCCACTCCATCTTTTTACTTTTTTTTTTTTAAATGAACTTCAATATATGTAACCTAAGCAGCTATATTTAACAGTTGTCCAAATTATTGTTTGAATAGGATTCTGTGTCACCATAGAATTTATTCAAAGAACAGGAATACGTATCATTATAACCCAAAGGCAGGACACTCTTTTCTGCTTGTTATGACAACTCCATCATTTCTGTCTATTAATCAACTGGAGGTGGAAACAGAGTAACAAGGAAAAGGAAGGGAAGTGGAAATGGCTATGTCTAAGGCAATCATTCATTCAACATGTAGAAAAAAATGTAAAATGAAAACTGCCTTCCAGAAACACAATAAAATGTGCAATTGACAGCCAGAGAACTCTCTATCTACCTGCAAAATTCTACCTTCTGGATCTCCCCTGAGCAACAAGTCTGTGTGTACAAGCTGTAGAAATCTGTTCATTTAGTATGTCAAGTTTCCCATGTGCAAATTGGAAAAAAATAGATTATTCTTTGATCAGAAGTGATCTGCGAGCTATGAGTGAAACACTATATACACAAATTCCTTGTGGAAAGGTAAGTAAACATTCTCTAAGTAATTATCCAGAGACACGCTTGCTAAAGCTCATAGCAGAGCTTGCTCTGAGGGTTTCTTTTCCTCTGCAAACCTCTCTACCAGGAGAGCAAAAAAAGTTCTATTACACCACGCTTCTACTGAAGTGGACCTCTGATATCCAACTGCCCATTAGTAAAGCTAGCTTGACCCTTGCTCTTCTCATATGCATCTCAGGAGATACAAAATGCAAGGTTATAAAATGTACTTCAGGATATTCAGCACTGCAGAAACACTACACTCTCCACATGCAATCTAAATAAAGGTTTAAAATCCTATTGATTAGTGACTTGGATCAGAACAGGGTTAGTAGGGCAAAATACAGTCACGGCAAAATATGGAACACACTTTAAAATGCAGAGTACTGACTGTACCTTACAGATTTTGTATAGAGATTCCTGACCGTCTCCTTCTGTATCTTTGAAATAATCATGTGCTGGAAATGTCCGATGAATATCTCGTGTAATGACACTCTCTTGAGCAGAATCCTGTGAAAAAGAGATAAAAATCCCAAAGTATTAGCCTGGTAACAGTGTAATTAAACATAACAGAATATAAAACTGTATGTGCAGTTAACATGGACACATTAGATAACTGCTTTACTGACTCATCCCCTAAATATGCTTTGAGAAGAAACTGAAAATCCTCTAGTCTCATATGCAGTAATAATTTGACAGTTTAACAAGAGCAACGTGGCATGTTTTCTGTCCTTCAGGCTTGCAGTTCAACTTTAAAACTCACAGGAAATGACTAGTTATTTAATTGTAGGTGCATTTTTACCACAGAACATATGCTTACTGCATTTCTCTGAGAATAAAAAAAAAAAAAGAAAATAAGACTGTCTCTCTCTTTCAAGCTCAGAGGTATTAATTTAATATGTGTATCAATCTACCATAAACCCTGTGCTAATTACAAATTAGAACTATTACTTAAAAATGTTCCAAGTTTACCATTGAGTGGTCTTTAAAAGAACAAAATCAGAAGTACCAGAAAATGTTACACTTTCAGATAAATCCCATACCTTTGCCTGCTAGCATCTCCAATTCAATTACATTTTTACAACTAGGGATGAGTTCGGGTGCCAAAACCTTGTTGTCCAATGCCATTTTAGAAGGTCAAAGATAATCCTGCCTGGTAAGCAGCTGCTACCACAAAAGGATAAAAGTCTGCGCTAAGTGCTGCATCATCTCTGGAAGACCCCTGTAGATAATCTGCATATCCAAAGACACCAAATGCCCACGTTTAGGCAACTGAGTTGTTCCCTAGACATATCCAGCTCTGTAGATAAAAAAGCAATTGCTAACGATGCTGCGTTTCTATAAAAAGATGGAAATCATTGCAATAAGACCTGAAAAATGTGCGTATGAGCTGGAATGTCAGAGCTGGAACTACAACAGCTAATCAACTATCTTTGGGTTCCAGTTACCCTCAGCGTGAGATAATACCTTTAAGTTGGTAAATATCAAATGGTGCTTTTCTCTATTACCTTTGTAACCCCTTAAAGGAGAAACCAACAGAATCCTCACCTCCAACTTAGAAAATAGATCCTTATAAATACTTTTACCTTGAAAACAAAATATTTGTGTTATAGAAAAACTTCTAAACCCTCAGATTGCAGTTTGTAATCCAAAACTTTCCATAAAAAAGCTTCTTTACACTTGCTGCAGTCAGCAACGAGGTAATCTCCCGAATTTAGGATGTTTCTTCATCCCATAAAGGTTCTATGGTGAGCCTATGCCGTACCATAATGCAGCTGCCTATAGGGGCATAGCTAGAAGACCACAGCAACTCCCAACTATGATTTCTTTTTGGGCCCATCCATAACCAATACACATAAAGACATCACTCTGGGCTCTATCAGACTACCTCAGGGATGGAAAGGTCCTGTCACTTCAGTGGCAGGTAAGAAAATAGCTATAGAAGCAACCAGCATAAGCGTCACTTTAAATTTAAATGCTTTCAAACAGCACTCAGTTGAGATAAGTAAAAAACCAAAATTGTGGTGGTTTTTTTTTTTTTAATCTAATTTTCTTCTGTTCTCATCTGTCTTCTCATTCCCTTTGATTCTCTCAACACTTCATGTTAAACTACGGCTTCATCTTTCCTTGGCATCCCTCTCCGCACTTAGCACAATCTTCCAGTTCTTGCACATAGAAATCTTCCCCTACCTTCTCTCTCAAATCTCTCCCTAAAGTTCTCTGAATCTTTGCCATCATTAATTTATTCACTTACGATGTCCTAATTTTCTGTGATCTCATCTGTTGCTTTTCCTTTGCTTGACAATAACATCTTTAGTACAAGACAGTAACATGATCTGTATTTTGTAAAATGCCAGGCATATTGTTATGTGCTAAGAAAAGGAAAGCTTACAAAAAGAGGTGATGTTTTTATTATGCTAACCAGTACTGCTGGAGAAAATAAACACACTTCTGTGCGTTCACCAGGTTACCATCATGTTTGTCAGGATATGAAGGCATTATGCAACTATTAGTGATCAAAAGTAACCACACAGTCTAAATCACATGCAACAAAACACAGAATAATAATAATAAAAATTTAATAATAAGCAGTTCTCTAATTAGACTGCTTTAATGAGTATTTTCATTTACTTGGCTTTCCAACACAAGAGAGGCTAAATAATTGCAGTCTTCCTCCCAGATTGATCTGATGATTTATTTACATTGTGAAGAAATGCCTTAAACAAGATCTACCAGTACAGCACAGTTACCGAGTCCATTATATAAATCTGTTACGTTAATTCTTCAGCACAAATTTGAAAAGATCCAGGCGTTTTAAAGACAGTTATGGGAAGGTCAGCACGTCCAGAACATACATCGCTTTTCTGTCAAGCAGGGAGATTGTGTTTGACTTCCCTCTATTTCTGTCTTTTCTTGAACTGAGAGGCCAACATAGAGCACATAGAAGTCAACAAGATAGATGTTTCCGGTAGGACCAAAAAATATTTGTCTAAAGGCCCAAACGCAAATTCACTTTTACTGAGTTAAAAGGAGCCTGAAGCAGAATCTTCATTCAGCATTATTAACAACAGACCCTTCTAAAAAACTAGAGGAAAACAATTAAATTGACCCAAAATAAAATTTAAACTGAAAGACAGGATAATTAACTCCTTCGCAAAAGACAACATCCATCTGAAATACCATAAACCCATAATCTAAGAGAAACAAGAAATGAGACTAGAGTGAAGATCAGTGTAGAATTACCTCTTAAAATATATTTTGGTACGTTTCTATCTTTTTCCAGATAGAATTTGTTGATAGCACTATTCTCGGGAGTACCAAAGCAGATGAGTTTATGGTTATCCTAATTCACGTTTTCAGAGGATTTTTATTCTTCTGAAAGGCATGATTAGTTAATTTCTTATGAAAAAAAAGCTACGGTGAGATGGCTATCAAAGCATTCAGTTTTAATGATCTTTCTTGATTCTAATAATCATTTCTGTGCTGCCAACTCAGAGAAACAATATTCTACTGAGGAAAGGAATTATCTTCATATGTCAACTCTATGACAGCTGACATCCTACTGAACAAGCTCTCTACTTTAAGTTGTCTCACTTTTAAAACAGCTAAACTTCTGCAACTGTGAAGCAACTCTACTGGATATTGACTCCTTGACATTGCTGCCATTTTAAACTATTAGGACACTGCTGAGTGTGGACATTTGATGCCAGAAGGCAGACTGACACAGAAATACACAAGAGAACCGAAAACTGTTTATATTAAATCAATGTTAAAGGAAAATTAAGGGTACATAGGCACTCCAAATTAAGAAACATAGGGCAACCTCTATACACGTACATCAGGAATTATTTTTTAATTAAGGACATTTCACAGACTCTCCAAAAAGAACCTCTGCTCATTTGTCGTCCTGAGTGTACCCATTCTGGTGATGGATTACGTACGGTCAGGGAGTAGAAGAGACTCCTGTAGGTAGAGCCTTGCTTCCTTTGTCATAGGAAGCGGAGGCTAAGTATGGTATGAGTCAGAAAAACGTAATAAAGAAAGAAAAATCTCTTGGGTCATAACATCTCAGTGCTGTGTTAAGACTCAGGTCCTTTCCCCAACTTCTGCTCAAAAGTTTTTACATAAAACCAAACACATCGCTTAACGCAAAAAATTCCAAGACTGGTACCTGAGTTTTCCTTACTATACAGCTGCCTCTACTACAGCTGTCGACTCAATATGAAGAAATGCAGAATTATTTACAGTTGCAATTAAAGAAATTCAAGAGTTTTCTGTGAATTAAAAAAAAAAAAAAAAAAAGAGCGAGTCACAGGTGCCTCAAACCCAGCTTTCAAACTGAGCAGTACTTCTGACCTCAATCTCCTTGTGCTCTATTTCCCTGGTTAATAATAATTCCCCATCTCAGTGGGGTGTTATGAAAATCAATTAACATCTGAAGCACTGAAATACTGTAGTGATAGAGTCCTACAGAAATGCCAAAGAGGAAAATAATAACTTCATCCTCAAATCCTGTTCTGAATGGTATACAGTAAGGCACAAGGTTACACAATGAAAAATAATAAGGGGGAAGAAAACAAAAATAACCAACAACAAAAACAAGCTCTGCTCATTAGATACGTACTATTCCTTCTGTACACAAGAAGGCAGAGATCTTGGGAAGAAGACAACCAAAAACCACAGAACTATGTGTGATCAAGAATATATCATTATGCATACGAGTAAGCAGTTTTCATACTGTACTTCCTGACTTCCAAAGGCGTATCTCTAATCATATTTAAACTCCTTCAAGTTTGGTTTTATCATTTACATGCGAAAACAATATGATTTGTGTGTGCTGGAGACTCAGAACAAGTTCACCTGACTGGACTGATCTAAAAGGTCTGCATCTCTGGTAAGGTTCAAACAGCTGATTTTGCATGAAATTGCCCTGTCCATGCTTCATCTGCTCACTAGCTAAAAATAGCCAGAATCCAGAGTACCAAGAAAAGTTAGAAAAGAAGAAAAAAATCAAAACGGGCTTTCAACATCTAAAATTACCACGCTTTGGAAATCTAGCGTGTCATGCTCCTTCAGGATTAGATACTTAAATTTTTCTACATGCTGTATGGAAAGCAAAAACTCCCTGGCTGCCACAGGTGTTGGTCACTCTTGTTTAGCCAGAGATGTACAGTGTGGAAACACACCAGCTACCGAGAGCAGGAGTCAGAGGTAGCCTCAATAAATCTATGCCTCTGAAAACCTGTAAATTTAAATATTGACTTGCCAAGTGCACATTATTACATCGTTTCAGCATCCTAAACCAATCAGTATTTGGGGAGGTGGGGGGAAATAATCAATAGTTCTTCCTTTTAAAAATACTGAATAAAAGATATTTGGCTTATGCTCACTTCTTCTGTAGCATTTTTCTAATATATACCTTGTAGTTCAGCTCTTTTCTAAAAATAGGTTTTCTTTCAATCATCATCAGCTTTTATTCAGCTGAGAGCATATAAAACTCAGAGTCTTAATTAACAGAGATACAGAAACTGAGAAAAAGCTGGGGATTATTCTTGAGAGACTTTTTTTTTCTTAATGGTTATATATCAAGATATTTAAAGTGAACATAATATTTAGGTTAGTTCAGTAAACACACTGGTCAATTGAACTTTGCAAATTCTGGCTCACTATCAGCTGTATTTATTGCTGCTTGGGCAAAACTGGAAAAAAACCTGCAAAAGCAGAAAAAAAACCCCAACAGTCCTATTAGACATGGGGCCAAATCAATAGTTCAAATCTGAGCAGTCCCGGGCTTCTGGCAGGTCAAGCCTGGATCTAAATTTAGTGCCAGAGTCTCTCTTCTCTCATCAGCATAATATTTGGATTACTAACATAGGTCTGCCCAAGAAAGCAGATACCGTATTTTATCAAATTATCTCCCATTCTTCTCAAGCTGTGTTTGTCAAGGTAGTGGGCAGCTGCTCATGCCTCAGATTTTGAGAATTCCCAAGACTGGATCCTCAAAAAGGCATCTACAACATGCCCCTTTTTAGACTAGGAACACAAAATTACCAATCACTTCTAAATACCCAATTCTCTACTTGTTAAAAAGCTTATGAGCAGGGACCCTAAATCCTTTTAGATACAGTGCCAGTGGGATTGGATTGGTCATTAGCTCAGCATGAATTTATTCTATTATTTATACGATCATCCATGAGTGCCAAGGAAATGGCAAACAATGCTCATTTTGAAAGGCTGTCACTCTCTTTCTTTCAACACTTAAGTCAATCTTAAAACTTCTTGGGAGCAGGAGATGATCTGATGAGGACAGACTGACCAACTGCTCAGCATGAGGTTTCTAATCCTCCCAGAAGCTGGTGCTGATATTTTTCAGCTAAGAGATGCTGGGCAAGGTAGAATTAGACCACAGAGAATGACAACTCCAAGATTATTAAAGGCTGCACAGAAGAAAAAGGTAGTACTAAAGATACCTATGTAAATATTATTCTGTATGTAGCTATAAAAAAAAAAAAAAGTAATATTGTAGCAGTCACAGAGGTAAGGCAGAAACAGCTCAGATCTTAACAGGGTTAAGCCATCAATCAGCAACATACTGGTTGACATTTTTCTTTAAAAAAATCACAGCAAAACTAGATCAGACACAAAACAATCAATTCTGCATATGCTCTCTTGTTCTGAAAAACAAAGAATATCCATGACCTTTTGTGTTTTGTTTTCCTCCTCCCTCTCCTATTCTGTACACCCTCCCTCCCTTGGATGCTACTGATACATAATTTATTCTCCTTACTCTGCCATATCCTGCCTGAAATACATTGTCAAAAGGAAAACGCTGTTTGTGCTGCTGGGCAAGAGATCAACTTTTGAATGCACCAGGCTCAATTCTTTGCCACTGGCATGGTACGCTGCGAATTCAGAGTTACTCTGAAACACTTATCTTGAAAGCTCCCTGATCTCCCACAAGAGAGAAGGCGCTCTGTATGCTAGCAGATGGAGTTTGAGGGTTTTTTCCCATATGATGTATAGCTGGCATGAAAGGACACACACATCTGTTTGTAGATATCACAGTATTTAAATTTCCATTTTATTATGTTTGGGGCTTTATTTGGGTCACACGATCTTTAGCAGATATGATATCCAGTATTCTTTTGTTAAAGGCTGAAGAGAATTTTTTAAGCATTGGATTTTGTCTTAGGTTTGCTCTTGGTTTTGATAGCTATTATTTAGGAGGGTTGGCCTCTCCAGAAGACATATTAGATCAAGTAAAAGGCATGTTATCCAGTTCAGTCATCGTGATTTCACGTTTTCTTCTCTGAAATGTGTATAGGCACTATGTCATTAACAAACAAGTAAAAAGCTAACCCACAGATTTATTCATGTAGCAAGTTAATTTTGTCCAAGTTCCTTCTGGTTTCCTAATTTTTAGATTAGGCTTCTGATTATGTCTCCGCTTTAGAGACACAATTGCATTTGTAAAGGTTGGAAAAAATGTTCTTGTGGTTCTTGTGATTAATCTCTAATTTGAAATTCAAATATTCTGAGTGCCACCAACTCATTGGGTAATTTGCAGAAGTAACTGGAAAGGTAAGGCCTGCTTCTAACAAACAAAAAATGGAAGAGATGGCACATATGAATTCTTGACTCCTAGTTATTTACCTTAATTGATGGTGCTACAAATCTCACTTCAATTTTAAACAAATGCCTAGAAATCTTCACTACAAGCATAAAAAAGAAAAATAGTTACTGCTTAAAAATAACTTCAAAAAGCAAACTTTTCTAAAAACCTAGGTCTTAGAAGTTTCCTGCAGCATGACTGACCAGGTAGAGGTCTGTCTAGTCACTGTTTCTTTCAACATATTTTTACAAATTCTGAAATGAAACCTACTTTTGGCAAACAAAAGATGACATGATCAATGTAACTGGTCCATTTAAGATTGTAAAGAAAGTTATGCTCTCCAGAGCTGCTTGACTTTTCCTTTACAAGCCGAGTGACTCCAGGTCCAAGAAAGAATTCTAACAAAATGCATGGCTACACAGGGCCTCCTAGGACACCTAACCTTTAGCATCTCTATTGCTCACTGCCAGCAAAATGTTAATAAAAAGAGAAAATGAAGGAAGCTTATCTGGTTCAGTAATGCTGATTTTTAAGAAGGAGGAAATGCCTTGCAGCACTATGTAGATAAAGATTTGCCAATAGATTGACTTTAAAAAGCTTCTTAAGCTTGTAGTTGTTGAAGTCCGCAGACTATTTCTTCAAAACGGAAACGACTGCCCCCATTTTCTTAAACAATGGAGTTATTCCAATAATCCAGACAGAGGCACTTCAGCAAGACCTATGGTCAGCTCTACTGTTTACAGTAAGTAAAAAACCACCATCTCGGCTGCCTCCCAGACCCACTCCCTGACAACAGCTACATAATTCAAGCAAACATTTGATATCCTGGATGTTTTCATTTTAATACTTGCTATGACAACGCCACCTTGACATTTTCTTTACTGCAAAGGCACTCTGTTATTTGGAAGTATGTACTGTTTTTTTATCACTCATCTTCCAGAGCTATTAAGATCAACAAGCCCATTATAGAGTAATCTTCTATATGCTTTAGATAAGAAATCCAACATCTGGTGATTTTGTTGACTTGACAGCCCTTTGTATCACTCAGCATTGACATCAGACTATAAGACCAAAGGCTCTAGTTCTTTTGGAGCATATACAATCAAAATCACTTTTTCACAAGATCTTAAAGCCTTTACTCCAGCCTCAAGAAACAGCTCATTGGATAAGATGAAGGCTAGCCAGACAGCTAGGGAAAAGGTCAGAAATACAAGCACATGGTTTACATGCCTGCTTCTGTCAGAACCTGATTCAATTGTGGATATACTGAATAGCATACAGGATTTTTGAGCATCAAGTCCTTCGTTGGTAAATCTAGAGTGATAATATTCACAAATAAGCAATTAATCCGGGTCAAGCACTTTTATACCTAAGAAAGAAGTAATTATGGAGATGCCACAACATTGTACTAAAAGGAAAAGGCTAGTATATCATTGCCCATAAAGTTTTATTCTATTTTATTGCTGGTTTTTAAACAAATTTACAAAATAAAATTCTATTCATCTACAATTTGGACAATTCCTCACTGGATCCTTCTGAGTGTATGAGACATTGAAGACAGCTGCTGAAACTGCAGTCATCCAGGTCTCTGCTGAGGAACCACCACTGCCACTACAGGTGGCAAGCACTGCGAATGAAACTCTGGAATTTGCTGCAAGATGAACTGTAGGCATAAGCAATTTAGAGATGCGGATATGGTGAGATTACAGATCTCCCTTAACACTTTCCTCAAATCTTCTCTTAGTTACAAGGAGAGGAAATACAGCACAAAGGGGCTTTTCACCTCCTCACGGTACTACATTTAGCTAAAAGTAGGTTTAAGCAAATGCTGCCTAGGCTCATAATGAGCTGTCAATATCTGAGCATATTACTATAAGTTTCTAATACAATTTAAAATGAACTAATGAGGAAAAATACTGGAAGGAAGAGAATCACAAATGTTTGAGGTGGGAAGGGACCTCTGGAAGTCATCTGGTCCAATCTGCCTGTTCAAGCAGGGCTACTGAGAGCTGAGTGCCCAGGACCATGTCCAGACAGCTTTTGAATGCCGTTACCATGAAGACTCCACAACCTCCTTGGGCAACCTGTGCCAGTATTTGCTTACCCTCACAGTAAAAAGGTTTCTCTCTATGTTCAGATGGAGCCTCCTGTGTGCCTGTTGCCTCTGCTTCTCTCACTGGACATCACTGAGAAGAGCCTGGCTCTGTTTCTTTACAGTGTCCTTTAAGGTATTTACACATATTGATAAGATCCCCCTGAGCTTTCTCCACTTCAGGCTGGAGTCCCAGCTCTCTCAGCCTTTCCTCATATGAGAGATGCTCCAGTTGCTTCACCTTCTCATTGGCCCTCCGCTGGACCTCTTTAGTATGTCCATGTCTCTCTCATACTGGGAAGCCCAGAACTAGACCCAGTACTCCAGGTGCGGCCTCATCAGTGCTGAGCAGAGGGGATGGATCCCCTCCCCTAGTCTGCTGGCAACGTTCCTCCTAATGCAGAAGGATGATACCATTGGCCTTCTATGCAGCAAGGGCCCAAGGCTGTCTCATGTTCCACTTGGTGTCCTCCAGACCCCCAGGTCCCTTTCTGCAAAGCTGCATTCCGGCCAGTCAGTTTTTAGGTTTCTAGACACTAGCATGTCAAGTAGCTCACTCTAAATGTGTGTCCCATTCTCAAGCAAAACCAGCATTTTCAGGCTAGAGAGATTCCTGAATTCAGCATAAGCCCTGAGGTCCTCTTCTTCCCAGCTGAGACACATCAGTGTAACTGCTGCATATGACAAAGGAAGGGCCAAGATATAGACCTCTGCATGTAATTGGGGCCGATGGGGCTGTGTGTGAACCACCCAAAGAAGTTCAGTTTTTGCCTTGTATATTGATTTAGTTTATTCCTGTTGTTTGAAAACTGAAATTCACTTTAGATTAAGTGCCTCCTAAAATTCAGAACAATACAGTACTATCATTAGAAAGTATTTATCTGGTCACATATGGGTCATAACAATAAAGGACAGACAGCGCAAAGACAGCACACTGCACAAAAATATTCCTACCTTTCAAATGTTACCAGTTTTCTATATATTACTTTTTAGTGTATCTGAACTTTTCTCAAGCACTTTATATAGGCACTGTATAGGAATAATCAGATTTCAGGGATACTTCAGCTGTTCAATCTCCTTGCAAGAAACCAAGGGAGTGTATGTCCACCTCTTATTTAATGATTAACTTTAGTTATTCCATTTATTCTGATTATGACGGGGAGGTTATCTGAGTTTACAGATAATACTGTTACTTCACAATGATCTCTTACTGAATCCCTTCATTTTCAGAAGTAACACACTAACAAAATTTCTGTCAATGTCTATGCATACACTCTCTGAGACAAAACAAAAGTGAATCTGTTTGTATTCTAAGTGAACTGACACTGTTCCTCTTGGCACCTCTGACATTCATGCTAATGAACAATACAAACAGGAAAATCAATGATCTCCCACCCTATGAGAAACAAGGAATAACCATGAAACACATGAAAACAGCTGCTTTCATCATCATAAGATGCAATTAACTCAGTTCAGCATAAAACCTCAGGCATGAAAGAATAAAACAAGGTTATAATGATAAAACGAAAACAAACCAGAGAGATGTTAATCCCTTCATATAAAAGATATTACTGAAAAAGTACCATGAGACAGCACTTCTTTTAACATTACAGAAGCACCTTCCACACATTTGCAGTCATAACATGGATTGCTTATATTATTCAGTTATGTTAAAGTCTACATTAAAAGCCAGCAACCATGTAAAATTGAAACAAAGCTAAACTGGTGAAGTTTGAACACCACTGACCCCAAGAAAAACACCACAGCTGGAATGAAGTGTATTTTCAAGTGTTTTTTCTTAAATCACTTTCCAAGGGTCACCATCGATTAAACACAATTGTATGATGTGGAGGGTTTGTTTACCATGTTACTAGATCATTACATTTAACACAAAGAAAAACACTTCCCCATTTTTTAAATAAGGTTGCTTACACAGACACTTAATTATCACACAAGCTCTACTGAAAAGTCTGTCAAAACCCAAAACCCGTGTATAAAAAACCCAGAAAATTAAGTTTACTAAGTAACTTCCTTGTCACCATATCCTTTTCACCTCCAAGAACATCTAAAAGGATATTGGCAGAAGAAGTAGCAAAATGGGCATCCTGTAATCAGGTATGACAGAAAACTGGAAAGCCAGGAGAGGTACCTCCCACAGGGCTCAGCAGGTCTGGCTGAAAAGAAGTTACTTGGGGCTTCTGAGGCCTTCTCAAAACTGCCAACAAAAATGACTCCTCATAAATCAAGACAGATCAAGTTAAGCTGCTATCTGCAAAGGTATCCCCCAGAGATGTGCAACTGCGAGCACTTTTTCGCTCTATAATAAAGGATAACATATTGAGACAAGGTTACAGTGAAGGGGCAACATTGATTTAGCTTCTCCTCCTCTGTTTTTTGCCTCTTGGCTTTCCAGACAAAATACTTCTCATGAAATTTTGTTACTTCATTGTATGTATATTTATCTGAGATGAAGAAGAGGCTCCAACCTGCGGTTAAATGACATCAAGTACTTTATAAATGTGATTACAACCGGCTGGTGAACAGCAAAACAGGAAAAAAGTTCTGTCAGACTCTGGCTGTGCAAAAGAGTCAATGGACAACGAGCAGCAAGCAGGGACTGAAACATGGGACAGAGAAAAAATCCAAAGCAGAAGAGAGAGAAACAGAATTAAACAGAAGGGGTAGAAACAAAAACTAGAAGAGGCGGTAAAATGAAGAGGACCAAGAAAAAATAAAACAAGATAATGGATGGGAGACAATAGAGAGTATTGACAAGGAGAAGTATCTCATTGACTCATAAAAGAAAGCTATAAATCAAATATATCTTCATTTAAATTGATGAAAATCAGTTTGAAAGAAAATTCAAATTAGTTTTATACTATGCAGGCTATGGAACCTTTAAAATGTAGTTGTAGCTATTAGGTGAAAAGGGTATTTTCCTTTTTGAGAATTATAAATATATCCTAGACTTAAAATAATCCTACTGTTTTGAGAATTCTTGAACTCCTACGATATACAGCTGATGCAGATGTAAATTTAAACTTCTTAAATTTGCTTATCTACTTTGGACTTAAATTTAAGTGGCTATTGGCTTTTTTTGGATACTACTGCTCACTTGTACTTAGTTATCGCAGCTAGAAAGCACAACTGAAGAAAATATTGCACGCACTGCAATACTGTCTGTAATCGTGATACTTACAGGTATTACTGAAAAGAATACAGATAACAAATGCTCAGTCTTGTTTCCATTACTCTTTCTGACAAGCATTACTGTATCCTGTATTATTTCTTAATATTCTTAATATTCTAATAATCTATTCTTATTTCTTCTGTATTCGTGTTTCTTAACAGTTTCAGATCTCATTTGATTATAATGTGCAATTCCTTATCTATTTGACTTTCCCTCACGCTTAACCTACGGTGTTTTAATAGTGTATTTGCCACTTTTACCATGGTGTATAATTGACTTCTTGCAAACTGAAGGAAAGATTAATCAAAAGAGCTACCTAAAAGTGTGCAAACATGTATCAGAGAATACTGCAAATAACGATACCTTCTTACTAGTTCTGAATCTACATTTCTATAACATCACACGTTCATTTATACATCCATTTCCATCCATTTATGAGTAGCCTCCATATTTCCATACATGTAATATTTATGGGCTGCTTACTGCTTAGATTTCTTCTATTTTCAGAAGGTGTTCCTCCTGGAATACTTAGGAGCCTTTAGGAATCTATGGGTTTGCAAATAGCCTATATTACTTCAGATCATTTGGCTCATAAAAATGAGATCCATCCAAGTTTTAAAGCATGGGAAGTTCAATCTAGAAGGTAAAAGCAATTTATTACGCTCTTTTTTTTTTTAAATTGGTATTTACTACTGTTTTAAAACTAAATGCCAGGTAAGTTTATAAGAATGTGTATATCATCACTTTCAAGGACCATATAGCATGGTCAAAGGATTAAATAAATCCTGAAGAACATCCCATGCTTCTCAAATACATTACTTTCCCAATGGCAAGGTAAGGACTAAACTATAAGCACAAAATTGTTTTACAAAAGTTATTCTTATTGCTGATAAATATAAATAAGTTAATGTCAAAAAAGAAGTACCAGCAAACAGAACAGCTGATAACCTTTCCTTAAAATATTATATGCATCTAAATTTAGACATAAACAACACTATTTATGAAATTTGTGAAATCTGGTCTCTTCTCACATAGATTATGGCAGAGTGGCTAAACCGTATTTTGGAAGTGCCTTCACTTCAGGTCAGGCAAAACCTGAAGAGCAGTTCAGTGGAGGAAGAAATCTTTCCTCAACCAAGGGGTCTCATATTTAATACTGGCTTACTTAAGACTGCATGTGCTGCTGGCAGTTCGTCAAACTTTAGTTCACGTCTAAGAAACAGTGGGAAAAAAAATCAGAAAAAACCCAAACAACTGTAATAAGCCATCTTAAGAACTGTAACACAACTATCCCACTACATTATGGTAATAAAATCTGACCTTTGGAGCCAAAGGATGATAAAGCTGCACAACCCGTTCTGAATGGCATCTCATTTTGCTGCCTCACACAGGTATCTAATGCTTTTGGTGGTAAAAAAGGCATTTGGACAATGCCGTAATAATATGTTTTAACTTTTGGTCAGCCCTGAAGTATTGAGGCAGTTGGACTAGATCATTGTCATAGATCGCATCCAACAGAACTACTTTATTCCATTCTATTCTAAAACTTCAAAGATAGGACCCTCACACCCTCACTTACCCCTCCAATCTTACAATTCCTGCCTAATATCTTTAGTACAGCACAGAGCCTTCCAAAGCACAGAAAACTATTTGGGGGTGTGTAGCCCATACAATCTCAGAGCATAGTCAGAAGGATATTTCTACCAGCTTAAGGACCAGCTTAGTGGAACACAAACACACCCCCGCGTAGAGAAAAGAAAACAGCACATTTCTTTTGGGACATGCTGACTAGCACAGAGCAGCATTATGGTGAACATTCTCAATGTGGATTTTGGCATCGTAAAACTTCCCAAACTGCTTCGTAACTGATGCAAAAGGCAGGTGTACCTGATCTAGCAATCCATTTAAATGACTTTATTCTTACAAAAACCAGACTAATTATCTCAACAGGCAGCATAAACGTTGATCAGGGCATTAGCAATATTGAGTCTTACCAGCACTTTCACCTTCTAAAGATCAAGACAGAAAACTAAATTTGCTGTTCAGAAAACTGGGTTACAGGCTCTCAAGGAGAGATTAAGCAGAGGGAAAAGATTAACATCCCACTATATAAATGTCTGTCAAGATAGAATATAAAAGAAAGAAAACATGGAAAATATATAAAACCAGATATGATTCTAAACAGAATATGGTCCAAAGTTTTCCATTAAGTACCTGCAGCTTTTCCTGCAACAAATCAGTAAGCGTAAACACAGATTGCTATTTATAGGCAAAACAAAAATGTGTGTCCAGCAAACACCTGGAGTCTCTCACTCTTTGATTCTTAGTACTTTTCCGCATGACAGCTACCATTTTCCCTAGTTTTCTCTTAATCAGAAAATATTTTATCTCCAAAGATTGCAAAAGTATTTGACTTGTAATTTCTTGCAAAGCTATCAGAGAAGTATGGTAACCTATTAATAGTGAAAATTTAAATAAACAAATTACAATATATGTTTCAGAGTAAGGTAGGGAGCTATTAGTTTAACACATAATGCTAGTTCTATAATTGAAAAAGCTTTTATCTAACTTTTTTTAACCCCATTAAATCTCTCTGCACATTGTTGGTCTTAAGAACACGCAGTGCGACAGTGGCTCAATCAGCAGTTAACAACATTAAAGTTCACAGACTGCTATTTTTAGTTCAGCCTTGCTTTGTGTCATAGGAAAAAAGAGAAAATATAGATGATCAGCCTGAAGACAGATTTTAAAATTATCTCTACAGTTTTCCTGCAGCTAAATTTGCTATTTCACTGAATTTCACTGAATTTTTAGAGTTGGAAGGGACCATAGAGATCATCTAGTCCAACTCCCCTGC
>JAOXNO010000004.1:169323-185159 GCA_028565335.1 Limnodromus scolopaceus
GCTAAAGAGTCCCAGCTCTCTCAGCCTTTCTTCATAAGGGAGATGCTCCAATCCTTGAATCATCTTTGTTGCCCTATTTCAAAGCAAGCAGTAGAAAAATTGATCTAAAAGTTCTGCCCAATCTGAGAAGCAGTGTCAGTTACAAACAAAAAAAAAGTAAAAACTAAATTATATGAGAATTTAAAAAAACAAACAAACAAAAAAACCCAAACACCCACAAAACTAAAACACGTATGGGGAAGGTACGGTTCCAGCTTTAAAACTCCAGGGATCTATCAAATCTAATATATCATGATTGTAATTTTTAAGTTACCTTATGTTACTTCAAATACTCTTCTGTTTAAAGAGCTCATCATAAATCAAAAGTGGTTGGGAGAAAGAGAAGAAAGGGCACACCATACGTTTAGTATTCCTGATTTAAGCCTCAAAGACAATTCAAAGCCAGAAGAGGGCAGGTGGTGTTTCCACCTTTTCTCTGACAACACACACAAAAATTGCAGGTTCATGATGAGCAGGAGACATGTTAACTCAGCGTATTTCCCAGCTGAGCTTATGATTATCCCTGCCTCCATGAAGCACATTTTAGGTTGGACTACGAAGAGGAAAAAGCCAACCCATTATGATACAGCCATGAATCAAAACTTTATTTTAATAAGAAAAGCATTGCAATCTGATAGCACTGATTGTCCCAAATTCTCAGGCCCGTCATATAATTAATCAATCCACATTTTAGACTGTAATTATATTTGTGAGAAAATACTACTCTTTGCAGTGAAAATAAGTCAATCATAATTTTAAAAGTAAAAAATGTATGTTATCAAAATAAAATATTTCCTTTCCAGGATTTGTTGAACTAAGTTTTTTTACTTCTAAGCATAAAATTTCCTGTAATTCTTCCTGATGTACCCTCTCTTGCTTGTATGTCCTTTAACATATAAAACCAAAATACTAATATATGAAGTAGTAACTTAAAAGAAGTATTTGTCATGCCATTTGCAAGTCACACAATTGCCTATCATTCTTAGTCATCCTAGATATGTCATGTATTCTAGCTTCATAGAAGAAATATACATAATGCATAAAACTTCAAACAAAATAGCTTTTGCTTTGGATTGTTTTTCCCAGTGCGCCACTCCAAGAAAGCAATATAATACACTACAAAAGGGCAATACATTAAATTTGCAGAGGGGTCTTTTATTTGTCTTTGAAATTATTCATTATGAACAAATGCTCCAAGAGCAGAGCTCATCAATAATTGACAGAATGATAGGAGGAACCTTGCAAGAGAGAAATAAACTCTACTGGGAAACCTCTGAAGAAAAATAAGGAAGAAAATGCTCACAAACTACACTGGTTTGGGTTGAGGTAACGTTCCCACTCATCACGGACACCGTAATTATTCCTGGGTGAAGCAGTAAACCAGGCACAGTCTTTTAGGTCGGTAGAGGTATCTGTCTTCATGAAATAATACAAAAATGATAACCGACACAAGAACGTTACATTCAGAGTACACTCAACACACACATTTTAAATACAGACTGAAGTGCATTATTCCCATCGCAGGTACAAAGTAAATGCATTTTCCAAAGGTATTTTTCACACTTATTTCCTAGTGGATTACCTAGAAACACATCAGTGATGTCGCGGAGGTTTTTTTGGGGAAGACAAGCATGTATTTCTGGATCTTTGGGAGAGGGATGGAAATACAAAAAACAAACCCTGAAGTACTTAACAGTTAATTTGTAGGCCAATAATTCTTTATGCTTCATTAGGCTTACTACTTATTTTACAGCTCCCAGAGAGAGGAGGAGAAAATCTCTTTACAAAGGGACAGGCAACAATTACAGCTTGAGCACTGTGAACACATGAGGCTGCAATGGCAGTTACCACCCATCACTTCAAAGAGAGAGGAAGAAAAGCATGTGAGGGATTTATTCCAGCTAGCCAAAAAAAAAAAAAGGAAGTAACAGCACTCTTTGAATCTAGAAATTGTCCAGAACTCACATTTTAATAAGTTTTTAGAAGTTTAGTGTTCTCTAGAGAGAACATTAAGGGACGACTGAAGTCCCTTAAGATGCTGTCTGGGGGATCTGTTGTTACTTTTTGTCAGCAAAACTACTAAATTTTTTCAAGACCTCAAGGGGGGTGTGTAACACAAATGATGAAAAGTAATCTTTTCACTGGTAATAATATAATTGCCATTACAGAAAAATGCACATCTCCAACCTGCATGGCCATTCACAAAGATTAGGGTCAACGACTTGTAGAAGCATGTTTTATACTTCAGAACTAGTTTTGTGAGGCCAAACGATGGCAATTTAACCTTAGAAAGAAATCATAATCCTATTTGAAATTAAGGGGATCAAACATACTCAGCATCACTTCAAGCCAAAGGGCAAGTTAACCTCTGCCTCAATTAGCCACCCACTTCTAAAATACCGTATCACATTATTACAGCACACAGTAATCACACTGTACGTGGCTTCAGGCTGCCACAGCCTTGTGGTGCTCCTCCCTTTGGCTATGCATCCCCACACACTCCCTTAAGCCAGTACCAGCACTTATCTGATCATACGCTGAACTAATCTAGGCCACAGCTACCCCAGAGGAAAATATATCATTAATTTCCATCCAGGTCAGCTCCCTGATGTCTCTTGCTGGCTGCTCACACGAGCTCCGGTAGCAGTGGAAAAGCAGAGGAAGTAGGAATGGTGAGACAGGGCAGGCGAGGGGTCAGGGCTGCAGCCACCCCAATTTAGATCAGCTTAAGCTATCAAGGAACTCTACCCATCAGCTTTTCAAACAGCAGCAGTTCTGTGCCACATAATAATTCATGCGGGACGAAGTTTAAAGAACCTTTGCAACTGAAAGTACGGGAAAGAACACTTAGCACAGAAGCTGCTTCCCAAAATGAGAGCTCAGGCAGGACCTGGCAGGATTCATCAGTAGGTTTGACACAGAATCTCCCAGGTTACCTCTGTATCTGTTACATTCACTTCTATCACTTAAAAAAAGAGAAAAAAATATAGAATTCCATCTTATGAAGTTATGAAGCACAGTACAGTCATCTGTAAACAATGAAGACATCAGGTTTGCCTGACTCTAGGCAGCTGATTACATCTATTAGCAGTCGGTAAACGAGTTCTACGTGCCTCCTACCTTCACCCAGTGCTCCCCATAACGATGCTTCTTTCACTAGTTAGCTCTCTACCCAAGAAAGTTGTCAATACTGGTTTATTTTCTTCCTTTAAGTAGTTTTAAATGTATTTCAATATTATCTCAGACAACAGTATTTTTAATGTATTTCTAAGCATAGCGGTAACATACTGCGATATTTCTTAGTTTTGAAAATGCATTGAAACCAACACACTTGAAGCTTAAAAAAAAATATATGTACATGGTAACTAGTCAGGCACACGAGAACAAAGACTCCACTGCCAGGTAACTGAAGCCAAAAATAAAAAGCTCAGCTACAAAGAGATGGAATCCAGCCAAGTTAATTTTGTTCGAAATCACACAAAATAAGAGGGCAATACACCGTGAGAGAATTGGATTTCAAATCTCTCATCTTTTCTGTGAAAGATGTACAATGCTGACAGCACAGATGGCACCGACTCAGTCCTAATCAAAACTAATGAAGTTGAACTTGATACACAACCCTTTAATGAGCAGAATGTATTTTTGTTTTCCCATCCATTTGAAAGCTATCACACAGCAATGAAATCATTAAGCCACACATTAAATGCACAATGTATCATAATAGAGGTAGTATTTTGTGAACACCTGAGAAAGTCAGTAACAAATGATGAGATATATATAAGTGACTTGTAGGTGGCTTTCTTGTCCCAATATAATGTTTAATTGGTATCATATACTATTAATCTTTAAAGGAAGAAGTCTTGCTCAGTTTTGTTATTTTTAAGAGAAACTTTACAAGGCACACTTAAAAAAAGTACTAAATTCCACTCATTAGCATTTAAATTTGAATATTGTACATACCCAGCAAAAATCATGGTAATGAGTTAGATGACATTTCACTTTACTAGGAGCTACAGCATTAAAAATCTTCATGCTTGAGGGTCAGAGAGAAATGAGGAAAACATGTGGAATAACTAAACAGACTTACCACGTCTAAATCACTGTGTCAGTGCTGCACTCAATTCAAAACTAAAATGCCTATATTTTTTACTGTGTTGCCTTTAATTCTTTTTAAAATAAAAATATAAAATACTTCATAACAAGCAATATTACCTACTCACAAGAAGACAAAATCAGTGCATGGCTCACAGTGAAAAAAATAAATCACAGTGAAAAATCAATAACAAAACCATACAACAGACTGTAATTGTGAAATCAGACGAAATAAGAACATTCACCTCCAGCACAGATTATGTACAGTGCATTATGCCTCCATTTCGAGTTATCGACAGCACTGTGTCTCCAACTCTATGTTATTCTACGAAAAGATGGCTGGTCCTGCACGGTGTGCTGAGGGGAGAGGAGGGAGTCTCTGTCACACGCTGCTCCGGCACAGCAGCCCAGGGGCTGGGCTGAGCACCAGCCAAACCACTTGGCACGAAACAAAAAAAAAATAATAAAAAAAAATCAACAGTAACTGGAAGGTAAGATAAACGTGCTTAGGTAATACAAAACTCCAAATAATCTCTGTTTATTCTTCCTTTTCACCGATTCCTATCAGCCTAAAGCCTGGGTTTTCAGCACTGCATGCATCTGATTGCACAAGTCCCACTGCTTTGGTATAAAATACCGTTTACAGCTTTTGACACAAATGCCATCAAAACCAAAATCACCCATACATATCTAGCTTAAACACCAAAAAAACCCATCTGATCTATTTTAAAGAAACCCACCAAACTAACAAAACCCCAAACTTCACGATGTAAACAGTAAAATTAGCAATTTTTAAAACCCCTGCCCCGCTGAATCCCTTTTGTGCAAAAAAAGCAAGAGTGAGAAGCACAGTACAAAAGACACCGCTAATGTAATAAAAACATCCCTGTTAGCATTTTTATTAATTATTGTCATAAACATATATTGTGCCTTGCAATTAAAATGCTGTGCGCCTGAGTTGCCATGACAGCACAACTTCCACAGAACAATAAATTCTTTCAGCTCAGCCACAACCGGAGCTATAAAGCTGTGAGGAAGGCTGGATTTGGAAGGTTTGCAGGGCGACCGGTGGAGATAGAGCAGAAATCAAGAGAGGAGGAAAAAAAAAAAAATAGCTTCCACTGTTTAGAAAATGCAGAAATCGATACGAAGCGAGACTTTCGCATTTCCAGGGCGGCTTCCGAGGAATGAAAATTCCGACTACCCACCCCGAAATTGTCTCTTCGGTCCCCTAATAGCTGAAAACAAACCTGATAGACTATTTCAGCAGCGCTCACCTCGGGCAGCTTGGCTGAAGCTATAAATAGTATAAATAGTGGCTGCTGCCATCTGCCATTCTATTCCTGTGCCGGCGGCGCTGCTGGCGCGGGGCTGGCACCGGGCTGCCCGGCAAAAATCACACTGCACGGCAGAGATAATGAGGTGAGGAACAAAAATGGTACCGCTGTAATTAACTGCTGGTGTGGTATTCATTACTGTAAAGAAATCGGCTGAATGCTAAGAGAACCTTAAAAAGTATAATTAATAATGCCGCGTACGGTTCTGCGGGCACTTTTCTTACTGTAGCATTCAGACACGGTTCCTCACGATGACACCATTCTTGCTTTCAGTTTCACAGAAATTAGCAATAGATAAAAATAAACCTCAAATATCAACTGCAGCAGCCAAAAATAATCCCTTTGGGGAGCCAATTCAAACTTTCTGAATGAGTCAGCATCAAGAATTCCGAGCGAGTTAAGAGACCCCCCCCAGACCCACAGTTCTGCCTCCACCATCACCAGACTGGTGCAGACACTGGGGACAGACCCCCTTAGCGCTGTTTCAAGAGCAAAGAATGACAAGAAAGCATCTTTTCACTTCCAAAGCAATCCAGATGGCTCCGATTTTCAGAAGCAAACCATCGCACTATTGGCGTGTCTGTAGTTTTAACATCTGTCATGCAACACCCAACACACGGAAGGATGGGACCCCCTGTGAGCACACGTGATCACCATGGCCAATAAACACCTGATTTCACCACAAAATAGATTGCAATGAAGTTGAGTACGAAATTCCTGCCTGGCACTGCCAAATAATGTCACTAATTTGGGAAAAAGACATGGTATTTGATTTTTTTTTTCTCCCCTGATTAAATACTTTGGGACTTGATTCTGCTTCCACTGTGGTCAGAAAGAGAACTGCTACTGATTTAGCAGCGCTATGGCTTTAGTGGTCCAAGACGAAAGCTACCTCTACATACAGATTTTGTCATCATTATTCAGAAGGTATATAAAATTAAGCAATGTTTCTCTTGTATTTATAAATCTATGCTTCTAGAGCTGTTATCAATAGATTGAGCAAACACGCTTTGCTTATTTTTTTTAAAGAAGACAGTGCAGTTTTGAGTACATTTGTTACATCCCACATATTTGGTTCCCCAGTACTCTTAATGCTTTCAAAACAGATCTCTCCTTTCCCTGCTCGTTCACATATGCAGCCTATACAGTGCAGGTCAAGGGAAGCAGAACTTCTTCTGTACCCGGCAAGCCCGTCTGTCCTGTGACAAGCCCGTCACTACAAGCGGCGTATCAACAAAGTGGAGAGAGTGCAGCAGAGGTCCACCAAGACAGCTTGAGGGCTGAAGCACGTGACATGAGGAAAGGCCAGGGCTGCCTGGCTTAGCCGGAGAAAGAGAAGGCTAAAGTGCAAGCTAACCGGAGTCTGCCGACAGTGGGGGGTTACAGGGAAGATGGAGGCCGACGCCTACAGTTTTCTATAATTCTCTATGTTCTATACTTATAAAATCTCAAAGTCATTTAAGTCAACAACTTTTTTCCCCATGGTTAGGACACGGATTGTTCATATTGGTACACTGGTATTTCCTTTAATACAGGAATTTTTATTTTTCTATAATTTTTGTACAAAAAATGGTTTGACATAAACCGTAACTGCCTAAAGCCTTTTCATTTAGGAAAAGAGAACATAAAGTGATAACTTTGTTTTCTTTACTGTATCAAGATCTTTGAAGTATAATTTTATAGCCTGTACATAAATGTCTCCAGCATCACCCAAAACTAGTTTTTAAGTGTTCCACCATCAAATTAAGCAAAATTGTTCCTAAGATTTTCCTAAAAAATCATGCTAATTGCATCATTCTGTGATAACGCATGATAAGCTCAATTTAGCCTGCAGTCTTCCAGCTTTTCGGAATCTCTCTAGTTCTAAAGAAAATACATATTTACGCTGTGTATAAAATCTAACAGATGCAGAGTGATACCGGGAAGCGGTGCTTCAGATCTGTCTGTGTAGGGACTTTAGTGCCAGGTAAGCTACAGGGAATTGCCTGCTCAGTCCTGGTTACACTAACAGCATTGCTGCTCATCTTCATGAAAGAGATGTAAGAATAATGAAAGCTTACTTACCTCCAACTATTTTTCTGCAAGATGTGGTCTACACACCTATGCTCAATGCTGTGCGTTGATGGGACATGAGGAAGGCAGTGCACCAGCACAATAGGTCACCCAGAGCAGATTCAGAAATGCCCATTGGGGAGGTCTGTAAGACTTTGCTAGATGAAGCTGTAGCTGCCTTGATTTAGTGGTAGTCACAGTCCTGCTCCAAGAGAAAGGCTTGACTGGGTGACCTCTAGACATCCCTTACCCGTGCCTCCTGGACGGACCCTTCAGACATGCAGTGTAGCTTGTCCTGTCTCTGCTTCTATTTAGGACCTCTGCTCTAAGGAATAGAGTTCTCCAAGAAGACTCAGAGAAGGGAAGAGGAAAATAGTAAACGAAGATCCCACTCGGGAATCAGGCTCTTAACTTTGGTTGCAAGTCACCTGCTGTGGTGAGAATTTGTCACAACTCAGCTGCCTGGTTCAGAAGGATGGCACCTGGTGATCGATTTATTTTTTTTTCCCCTGACAGCAGCCAGCATCTTCCAAAGCTTCTGCACTTCCATCACGTGAGCGTACACGAAGCCTGCCTCCACGCAAAGGAGCTTAGTTTGAGAGTAGAGCGAGGCACCTAGCAAGCAGCAGTCACTTCAGTATCTACAGAGCAAGTCAGTAGGAGGAGATCGCAAATTTTCACATTTACTTTTTACAAGGTAATCTTTCTGACAAGGTAATCTCTAATGTACTTTAACCCACGTTAACTTGCACACTCTTGACACCTTAAATATCCACTTTTCCTTCACATGGGAATTCGCCTCAGCAGCAGAGCTGGTGAAACAGGAGCATTCATTCCCTCTTTCTAGGCAGGTAGCAGAATTCTAGTTTCTTTTAAGTGACTCTATCAATGATTTTGTTTCAATTATGTGTTCAGACTGCCAAATTGGATAAAACGCATCCTTTGTAAAACTTTCATCTCATCCCTGAAAAGATAAATTCACCTGTCTGAATAAGCAAAAAAAGCACAGAAGAGGTTTCTTCTAAGCACAGAGAAATACCAACCCATGGAAAACTTGAGATATAATCCACATAGCTTAAAAAATTATTATGAGTACAGAAATATACAGCCAGATTCCTGCAATTTTAGACTCCTTTGACTGAAATAGAATAACAGAGTTGTTGAGGTTGGAAGGAACCTCTGGAGATCGTCTAGTCCAACCTCCTGCTCACATGAGAGGCAGCTACAGCAGGTTGCTCAGGACCACATTCAGTCAGTGTTTGAGTAGCTCCAGGGATGGAGACTCAGCAGCCTCTGTGGGCAGTCTGTTCCCAGTGCTTCACAACGCTTGCAGTAAAAAGGTTTTTCTTATCATTAAGCAGAATTGCCAAATTTCAATTTGAGCCCGCTGCCTTTGTCCTGTCACTGGATAACACTGTGTCTGCTTCTGTCTTCTGTAACACCCTTGACCACCAGATATCCACTTTATATGGATAAATTTCCCCCTGAGCCTTCTCTTCTCCAGGCTATATAATCCCAGGTCTCAACCTCTCCTTGGATGATGGATGCTCCAAGCCCTTAATCATCTTCATGACCCTGTGCTGGACTCACTTTAACACGCCCATGTTTCTCTTGCCCTGGGAGGCCAGCACGGGACACTGTGCCTCACCAGGGCTGAGCAGAGGGGAAAGATCACCTCCCTTGACCCATCAGCAGTATTCTGCCCTTGCACTGAGGAGAATGTATCTGCTTACAGAACCACTTGCAGACCTTCATTGCAACAGCTAGTTACCAACGCTTTCACAAAAAAATATCCATCCAGCGAGCTATGATAACCAACATCACATTCCTTTTCTATTTATTTGCCACCAATATGAAAACTATATACATGAGCATTTAATAAAGGGTCATTTTTTATTAACATGTCATTCTGACTGGATGAGGTTTCTTTCAAAAAAGCAAAGTTGCTATGAAAGGTTAAAATATATCAAGCTCACGAACCAATACCTTTTGAAATGGTATATTTCTTTATTAATGTATATATTTAGAGGAGACTGGCAACATTTTTTTCCATTTCTGCAGCGGACAAGAAGTTTCCATCACAGTGAGTTTCCAGGCCAGAAACCGGTGTTTTGATTGTAAAACATTAAGCATGAAGCACTACAGGAGAGCAGCAGAATAAAAGGCTTTTATCATTACTCTTCATGCTTTAATTACCTTTATCAAATACCATCTGAGACTAGCTATTTTTAAACCCCTCCACTGATTCTGTAATTATACTAACACACACAGATTTTTATTCCTCCCTATGTATACAGCTCTATCCTAAATAAAACTTAATATATTTGTGTAGAAAGTATGGTAGGATATTTACACTCCAATTAATCTGAAAACAGCAGCTTCCAGACATAATTCTGGGTTGAAGTTGTCAGTTAAACACAAACAAATTCCATAAAAGGGAAACAGAAGTGATAGACTGAAATGATTTAGCTCTACAAAACACTTCAGTAGCAGAGGCAAGTGGTCATTAAAAGATTCGCTTTTATGCAGCAGAAATACAATTTGTTATAATTTAAATACAAATTGACATGGTGTAATTTATTATTACTTGTGCAGTATCATTTTTTTCTGCATCTGTTGGGAAAATGAAAGCCAAAATGTCCATTTCTTTTTTCTTTATCATATTTTTAGTCTCTTGCATAGCAGAGTTAATATCTGTCACTAAAAACTGTAAGAGCTGCCAAAAAGAAATGAAATATTATTAAAATACTTTTATTGGATTATAATTATTAATACTAAAAACTTTCACTTCTACTTATCATCAATTTCTTAAGCCGGTTTCTTTACCTTAGCTAAGTCTACATTCTGAGTTTGACAGAAGACAAGCCTTTCTAGTGGCCTTAGATAAAAGGTGTCCAGCACTGAAACCATCCTCATCTCTGAACTATTGAAATTTAGAATAAAAAAGCCACAATCCCACCATCCCCACCTCCCCGCAAAAAAAGCAGGATAGACAGGCAAACTGTATGTATGGAAACTGAGAAAAGGCAGGAGAAGAGTTCACTGGAAAGAAGGGAAAAGTTGCCCAGCGACACCTGTAAGGAGATGCAGCCCAGCAAGACCTGACAAATCGATTACATCAAACACTTCAAAAATTAAAGCAGAGTAACTAGGCACACAGGAATAAAAAAAAATAAGTAAACTGTCACGGGACTAAGACTCACAAGTAGCACTCTAAATTGGAACTGGAGTCAAAAAATTTCCTAACAAAAATTTCCTTTTCTGGAAAGGTCTTAAATGACACGGCTTCAGAGTCACATTCAGACTGGCTTTTTTGGCCAAACAAACCTTAATTTTTTTTAATACGCAATGGCAGACCATACCAAGAGAGGCAGAGCACATCCATCTCACATCTGCTGTTTACCTCAAAGCTGGGACCTTGAGACATGAGAAACATCTATTTAAATCCTTCTTAAACGAAGGACAAAATTTAATCCAATTCTTCCATATCCTCCCCTGTGAGCATTCAAAGGGAGCTCTCTATAAGCTCTTTCTCAAACATTCAAAGAAAGCAGACTATCAGCACAAGAGGGGTCAAATGATTGACAAAAGCAGGGAGCTCTCCTCCAACAGAGAAAAAAAAAATCAATATATGAAAAACTATTTGTAATAAATCAAAATCTTGGTAGAGAGTCTATTAACACAAGTTTAAAAGGTGAGGAATAGAAAGGAGGAGCAAAGATCCCAAAACATAAAAAATTCATGCTGTTTGATTTAAAAGGCTTTTCTCTTTTACACATTTTGAGCTGGATCAATAAATGCTTTTTAGGAATATTCTTAGTATTGTGTAACTTGCACATGTGCGTTAACTCAAAATATAATGCAGTTCTCCATTGTTCTGGAAAGCTAAAGGAGTGCTAAGTATAGCTCAAATCCTGACAATATTTTTAAAAATACCTAATTTGTTCATTCTGTGTTCTTCTGCTTTGATAATTATTTCTTTTCATCTCTCCCTGACTCACACACTGAGGCGACCAAAGGAGAATGAACAAATAGAGGTGGGAGGAGAGCTGAGAAGTGGCATGGACTTGAAAAGCTTTGAATGCCTTCAATCATCTGGAAAATCACAAGTACCAACCTTTTAACTTCTTTAATTAAAGACTCATGATATGTAGTACTGAGCAGCTTTTAGTAGTTCACTACTAGGTTCAATACATTTTAAAGGCTTTTCCTCATTTTTATACCACTTTCAGTTTCTAGCACAATATGTAAAGAACGGCGCTTTAAATTTCATACTAGAAAACAGCACCTGACTTGTTGCTGTGAAGGACAAGAGAAAACTGAAGGGGAGGCACTAGGATCCAGAGCTCTGCCATTCCTCAGCCATGCTGGTTACTTCGCTGCTGATGGAAACTACACCTTGATTTTGTGGGAGAAAGAAACGACAAAAAAAAGCGACGCTGAAACTTCTAACCAGAAGATAGTAGAAGTCGCATTTTACCCACAGTGAAGGGTGATGCCCCAGCGGCACCTCATCCTTCTCCTACGCGCTGCTAGGGCCACCAATTCTCCTTCCACAAAAGGATTTTGAAAATACTGCAGCATTCGTTCGGAAATTATTCACCTAGAATACGCCTTTGAAGGCACCACCAGAAAACATCAGACTTCCTATTTTTGTTTTAGATAATAAGTCTTAAACAAAATAAAAGAAAAAGTGCATATAGCATTTTAAAATATTGCTAGAACGATATAAACCCAGAACAGATACACAATCTCAAAAATGGGGAAAAAGAATATGCATCATCCTGTCCACCATATTAAGATTTTAATTGATACTGATTTACAAATCTGTGGTAAGATTTTAAGTTCTTGCTTCGAATATCTTCTTACTCTCATTTTTCCACCTAATTTTGGCAGCTATTGTCAGCAAGTATTTTAGAAGTACAGTACATATTCCTCAAAAGGGAGATTACACATCACCGCTCGCTGTGCCATATTCCATGCAAACCCACAAAGAATTGTATTAGATAATTGGTCACATTTCAAGACTAAGAACCTGATTTTGTATGAACTAAAAATTGTTGAGCACTCCCTACAATTAAAAGACAATGGCAGATACAATATGCTGAATTTCAACCCTAAATTTAGATAAATATAAATCAGTATCTCCAAATCCAACACAGAAAGTCTTAAAGAAATTATATGCATCAAACATACAAATACCAATTTATTTTTAAGAGAAAGAAACACAATGCAAACTGGAAAAAAAAAAAGGCATTTTAAATCAACCTGAAATGCATGAAAATAACATCATGTAGACAGAACACAAGGCTATAAAATATGGAGCTTGCAGGCTCCTTTTCTTCAAGGTTCTTTTTCTTCAAGGAAAAAGAGCAGTAATTATACCAGTGCTCAGGCCCAGGAGATGGGAATCAGGACAAAGAGAATGCATTTGAAAGTAATCCATGTCAGACCTGTTAATACCACAACATACATCTCTTTGACATTAACAGAGACCAACAGACACAAACAAAGTGCAGACAGTAGATAATCTGTTTATATTTCTACTCTGCTTTTTAGTTAAGAATGGATTTTGTGAAATGAAAGGGTTTACTGAAAGCTATATGCAAAGTTCTTCTGCTTTTTTCCCACTAATTATTTAAGAATTGTTGCAATTAAAGAGACAAAAATAGTGACTGATTACTTCTCCTGAACAAGACAGCATCCCTGTTGCTATGAGCAAGGTTCTCCATCACTGTTTAATCCTGTTTATTCTATGCAGATGCGTTTAAGAAAATCAAATAACTATTCATTTTTAATTCCAATAACACAAATTTTATCAAGGCCTTATAAATAAAAGTGTTCATAAATGCTCAGGCCTTGTGGACTCCGATTCCTGTTTTTTAATAATACAATCATATCCAGAATTGATTTAGCACGTAGATGTAGCAAAACAACATCTTCAGAGTCAGTTTGTACCTACTGAAATGGGTTTGTAAATAAATTTAACTTTTTTTCCCTCCAATATTTTTCAGCAGTGAGAATGCTTCTAAGTCCTGCAAATAAAAAAAAAAAACAAAACAACCCACCACATTTATATCTAAATATCTAACAGCAGAAACAGCAAATAGCACCATCCAAAGGATTGCAGACATGGAATTGAAACTAATAAATCCTACCAAAACAGACTTTTCCCACTCCCACACTAAAGATGGGGCAGGCAAGTGGGTTGAACGGATTTTTCACAACAGTGAAGAGAAGGATAAAGGTATCTTTAGAAGAGCAAAGACACAAAACCAAGATTAGTTTTTAATCTTAAATCTCATCTGAAACCTTCCTCTTCTCCCTCCCACCCCCTTTCTTTTTTTTAACTGGTGTGATTGCTTGGAGGTTTATAAACTTTAAGTTTCAAGAATCTCTACCAATACTTCCTCTCAGCAAATATATATCTAAGAAAGTCTAAACTCCAAATATAAGAATAGGATTAACGCAAGAGCCTGGGCTGGTAAGGAACTTGCACAAAGTAAATTAATTACATTTATTAGTACCTGTACAGGTATGTGTAGTACGATATACATACTCAACTGGCAGAGCCTAAGTACGCAATATCTCGTACAGATGTAACTCAATTTATCTTTCACAGAAGATCACAGAATGGTAGGGGTTTGAAGGGATCTTCAGAGATCATCTAGTCCAACCCCCTGCCAAACCAGATTCAAGATTCACCTAGAGCAGGCTGGACAGGAACGCATCCAGGCGGGTTTTGAGTATCTCCAGAGAAGGAGACTCCACAACCTCTTTGGGCAGCCTTTTCCAGTGCTGTCACCCTCAAAGTAAAGAAGTTTTTCCTCATGTTGAGATGGAATTTCCTCTGTTCCAGTTTGTGCGCGTTCCCCCTTGATAGAGCAAATGGTTGGGACTAAATATAATATCTAAATTTGAACAGCAACACTACAGCCCATGTTGGGTACTATAACTGAGCAGATTAATGGCCAATAAAATATCAGCCTACGTTTAAAACACTGAAAAAAAAATCTGAAATTTTCCTGAACAGAACATGCTACTCAATCACATTAATCATTATTTAAAGGTTGGGTGTTTTTTGCATATACTTCTGCTAAGGGTCAAAATATCCCTTACCTTAAACTGTAACCAAAGAAAAACCTTTTTGTTATTTACTATAAAATGTGGAAACATCATTTGCCTGTTTCTATGCAACTACTGAAAAACATTCAATTTTAGGGAGTACATTACTCAAAACCCACTTGCTTTTCTTGTCTATTGAGCAGGCTCACTGAAATCTCCTCCTTTTTATAGAATCATAGAATGGTTTGGGTTGGAAGGGCCCTTAAAGATCATTTAGTTCCAACCCCCCTGCCATGGGCAGGGACATCTCCCACTAGACCACGTTGCTCAAAGTCCCACCCTGTCTGGCCTTCAACACCTCCAGGGATGGGGCACCCACAGCTTCTCTGGGCAGCCTGTTCCAGTGTCTCACCACCCTCACAGGAAAGAATTTCTTCCCAATATCTAATCTAAATCTCCCCTCTTTCAGTTTAAAACCATTACCCCTCATTCTAACGCCCCACTCCCCATCTTTCTTATAAAAACTTGCAAAGAGTCCCTCTCCATCTCTCCTGTAGGCCCATTTAGGTACTGGAAGGCTGCTATAAGGTCTCGTTGGAGCATTAGGATAAACAACCCCAACTCTCTCAGCCTGTCTTCATAGGAGAGGTCCTCCAGCCCCTCTGATCATCTTCGTGGCCCTCCTCTGGACTTGCTCCAACACGTCCATGTCCTTCTTATGCTGGGGACCTGAGAGCTGGACACAGTACTCCAGGTGGGGTGTCATGAGAGCAGAGTAGAGGGGCAGAGTCACCTCCCTCGCCCTGCTGGCCATGCTTCTTTTGATGCAGCTCAGGATGCAGTTGGCTTTCTGGGCTGCGAGCACATGTTGCCAGCTCATGCTGAGCGTCTCATCAATGAGCACTCCCAAGTCCTTCTCCTCAGGGCTGTTCTCAATCCATTCTCCACCCAACCTGTATTTGTGCTTGCAATTGCCCTGACCCACGTGCTGGATCTTGCACTTGGCCTGGTTGAACTTCATGAGGTTTGCACGGCCCCACCTCTCCAGCCTGCCCAGGTCCCTCTGGATGGCATCCCTGCCCTCCAGTGTGTTGACCTCATCACACAGCTTGGTGTCATCAGAAAACTTGCTGAGGGCGCACTCAATCCCACTGTCCATGTCACCAACAAAGAGGTTAAACAGCACATTTTGTTTGCAGATCCTCTATGTCAGTAATAAAAGAACTCTGACATAAGTAAATACTGTCTAGA
>JAOXNO010000004.1:185259-195609 GCA_028565335.1 Limnodromus scolopaceus
GTTAAACAGCACATTTTGTTTGCAGATCCTCTATGTCAGTAATAAAAGAACTCTGACATAAGTAAATACTGTCTAGATCCCATCTTATTCACATTACTAACACACAGAAAACATCAAGTGTACAAAACTTAAGAAAAAAACACCACCAGCATTTTCCATATAAGCAACCCCTCATTCATTCCTCTATCACACCATTCCTAGTTCAGTACAAAGAACTAATTCCTGCTCACTAAGTGACTAATTCAAAAGTTTCCTGTCCTCGTTGTTCCATAAGAAAATAACAGTGCAAAATGCTAGTCCCCTCTGAGTAACACAAACTCGCTTAAAACTGAGCCGTGCCCCTTGGCAGGGCAGGCAGGATGCTGCAGAGGGTGGCTGCAGGGCAAGAAGGAAGGTGGGAGGAGGCAGGGACAAGGAAGGGAGCATTGCTCTTCCCAAAGCTGTTGGAAACAGCCCAGCAATGGGTTTTCTGTCTCAGGGTACCTGGCTCCATGCGAGTAGCCCAACTCTAACTGAAGCTCTGACTCATACATGCCTGGTTTAGTGTCAGTATTCTCACCATCCTCAGATTGAGTAGTGCTCTAAATCATTGTTACTCTTGGTTTTTACTTTTAGGGTTTGATTTTAACACAAAATATGATTACTTTGCTAAGAGAAAATATTAATTTTCCATGCATTCATCACAAAATATTTTTCTAGCTTCTTGGCGTGATGGGAGACCAAAACCACAAAAAGATCCATATATTATAGAATAAGATTGGGGAACAACTTAATGAACATAATAAGAAAAAAAATTCACATAAACGGGAAATATGATGATAATAACTGTTAAGATACATGCATCAGTTGTAACATTTAATTTAAATTGTGTAAGTGTATATATAAAATGTGTTAGACACTAAAGGAATCTGTACAACATAAAAATTAAAAAGCAAACTATATTAGCATTTCAATCCTAAGAAGAAAATGACTGACTATAATTAAGACAAATGACTACACTACATACCCATTTAGAATACAGAACATTATACATTGTCACTGAATTTGGAACATTTTATACTAAAACCTTTTTTAAAGCAGACAGGTGTCATTTCCACTTAATTGTTGCTAAATGTCTTTGCAATAAGTACATGCATTAAATATGACCAATATTAACTAAAATTCTTTTTTTTTTTTTTTTAAGACAGTGGCATTCAGAAGAAGTTAATTTCTCTAATTTGCTTTTTACCTACTAGCACCTACACTGTTGAAAATTCCAGAGGCAGAGAACCATTGCTGCTGCACAGTACACTGGCAATGGAGACTGTTTAAAACAAGAAATGAAGACAACAGATATTTCAGAGGCTACCGACACTCTTACGGTGTAAACGGTAAACCAATTTCTGAGAAAAATTGAGGTTACGTTAAACAATTACTAATGTAAAGTCACAAAATTAAGTGCGAAAAATTGAAATCGACAAATTTTATTTTCCTGTACCCCCTTAAGAAAAATAACTCTATACTACATTTAAGTATTTCAATATGAAAACTACTCAGCATACTTCAATAAAGGAACCTTCTTTGGTTTCACCAAGCACACAGCCTCTCTTTCCCTTTGGCTTCTTAATAGTAAACTGCTAGGATCGCAAGTGACACCAACTCTGCAAGCTTCTCTTTGTATTTTCTTGGCCAAACTAAACAATCTTCTCAGATAAAGGACAGCCGTTTGTAGCCATCATCATCCTCATCAAACCCACTCTCCCCACAGCAGAGGCCAGGGAAGCACTGGAGCATAGCACCCAGCACAGCTTGGCAGTCTCCATCATTTGCTGTCCGTGACAAGCGTGACACAGGAGGCAAGATCAACCGAACCATCTCACCACCTGCTTCAGACTTGCGGTCTGTCAGATATTTCCCTTTAGTAGAATGACAAAACCAGGCTTTGGCAACACAAGGAACTCTCAGACGATTCAGGCTGTGCCTGTGCCTTCTCTTTTGCCTTCAGTCCTCTGTTTTTTTTAAAACTGCGAATTAAGTGAATAATATAACCTACATTTCTGTCCTTTAGGCTGTAAACCATTGCACCCAAAGTTAAAAAAGTAATGTCCAGAGGGCAAGAAAACCCTCACATACTGCTTCAGACAAACGCAGTCTATTATACGCTCCACTTCTGATGTATTTATTATCCGTTCTCTTTTATTTTCTCAAGTATTATGTTGTTGTATCAGTTGAGCAGGCTTTACAAACTTTGCTACCTACTGAAAACACGTTCTGTTTCAATAACTTTAATACCGCTGACTAAACGTCAGCAGTGACACCATTCATATACCATCTTGTCATTAAAAGTGTTCGCGTGCATTGTTTCTGTTTTAAATCTGTTTTTAAAAGCTTCGTCACCATTCTGCGACCCCTCCTTTATCTTGTCATTTCTCCGGTATTTGTTGCAACAAATAACAAGGCCTGCTTTCAGTACCCAATTACAGGAACAATGTTATCCTGTAACTGCATAAGACAGCTTTTCATTAAACTTGCGCTCACCAATACATCACTATTAGCGATGCATTAAAATGTATTTTTAATCTCATTTCTTATGGAAATGAATCTTCCCCAACTACTCCCTGGGTTCCAGCTTTCCCTCATTTGTATATCCTTTCAATATCCATGGTGAGGGAGAGCAGGAGGGGATTTTCATTGATATATAAAAGGAAAGGCGCTTGACACTTTTAATTGTTGCCCACTTTATTATTTGTAGACAAACCGTATGTGACCATTAGATCAGAGATAGAAAATAAATTACTTCAAAACTAGTATTTTCACTAAATCAAGTTCTTCCTTGCCTCTGCAAATCTATACTGCCCAACTGAACAAGTTGATTCTCAGGTCAATTTCTTCTATGCTGTCCACTTCAAAAAAAGGGATGTTTTTTAGAATCACAGAATCGTCTAGGTTAGAAAGGACCCTTCAGATCATTGAGTCCACCCATCAACCTAACACTGTCAAAACCACTACTAAATCACATCCCTCAGCACCACGTCTACCTGTCTTTTAAATACCTCCAGGGATGGTGATTCAACCACTTCCCTGGTCAGCCTGTGCCAATGCTTGATAACCTTTTTGGTGAAGAAATTTTTCCTAATATCCAATCTAAACCTCCCCTGTGCAACTTGAGGCTATTTTCTAACATCCAAATTAGTTACTCACATAGAAAACATCTCAATTTCTTCTACAAAGAGAACCACAATTCCACTTACTCGCCTGTCCAAAGATTTGCACTTTTTCTTTACTTTCAGGGTTGGCTGTGTTTAATCATTATGAAAACAAATCCATTCTGCTCCTTCCTTGATGACATCAAGCATCCTTTTAGGGAGGGCAGGGGGGCTGAAACCTTTCCTTCTACACAGACATAGAGGACAGTAAGAGGCATGTGATAACCAACTGTAATCAGCATCATCTGCAAAACGAAGAGCCTGAGGAAGTACTGTCACTATAGTACTTACAGAGACATCTATTCACAGCAAAAATGTATTACTTTTTTGAGTATATGTATATATCACATAATGACTTAGAGTAAAACAACAGCACTTCAAAACAGTACATTTATTTACACATCCCCAACCACACTGTCCATAAATATACTATCAGTACAATTTATCACTCATACAACCTTCCCATAAGTAATGTTACAACAATCCTATAATCTAGTGCTTTAAGACTCCACACATAGTCGCATACACATATTAGAGTTATCCTGCTATCTTATTTAGGCTTTAGAAAGCCAAATATAGTGGAGAACCATTATTTCCTATGCATGGGCTTTTCTGTGCTAACAGCCTAGACTCTTACTAGAATTTTAACACTCTATCCATGTGCTTGAGTATTATTCATATCTTATCCACACAGGAATATCATAAGTGTGAATAACTAACTGTACTCGGAAGCACAGAAAGCATGGCAAGGTTGGTATTAAAAAGTTGTTAATTTTTCACTGTACAATATCTCATATAATTTTAACAGAATTAAACTTGGTACAAACAGTGTGCACAGTTTTCTCTGCAAAAGGATACAGCATCCATCAGATTTTAGAATACTGGCTGTAACAGAAGTAACTGCTAAACACTCTTCTACTTCACACAAAAATTAGAGGCATGTGCTGAAGAGTGCTGACTCTCTGGGATAAAGTTTTCTAAAAGAGTACACCACTCCTCCGATTCTTCAAATTATTTTTAACAGACAAACTTGCCACTAATGCCAATACTAAGATTTTTCTAACTGTTTTAATTCTAAGGTATATTTAGTTTTGATTTCTAGAAAACACAGTCTCAGCAGAACTTTTCCTCATATTTTAACTAGGAAAATTTCTAAACTCTGGCAACTGTCCTCTCTAGCTGTCCTGGGCAGCACACTTACAGCTTTCCTGAAAAAGCCTTCACTAAGCTCTCAGTTCCAGCTCCATAAGGGCTAGGAAAATACTAATAACAATATAGCAATAGCAATTCAGGCAGAGCCTTGCTTTTCCTAGTGTTCATGAAAGGAGGCACGTAATTCAAACTTCACATACAAGTTTTGAGAATGGGTAGCTGGTGGGGACAATTATAAGAACTGCAGTTCTGAAACTTGACTTTCTAAAATGCATAATTCATCTCAACAAAATCACATCACTGGCCCACTAAAAACATTAGTTTACTCCTTAGACAATGGATGCTGCTCATCGCTCCGGTGCAATTTTGCCTCACACCAAGAATTACCAGGGGGCAAACCAACAAGGTGTTGCCAAACAACTGTTTCAGCTGTCACTTTTCTAATCCTATTTTACAGTTATTAATGTTCAAATCAAGATAGCACATACAAATGTAAGAGCGCCAACTTCTAAGAAACCTCTTACTTCTAACATAATTATTTTGTTACACAAACTGTGGAATTGGAAATAACATGGTGAAGGAATGGATGTTGTCTGTTTCTTGGCACTAACAAGAAGTTAAAAAATACCTCTACCGGAGAGTGGAAAGAGACAGAAAAAACAAACGCTGTTGGTTCCAACAGAGCAAAAATGTAATTTATTCTTACCCACCTGCTACCACCTAGCAGTATTGTAAAATAACCTCGTATATATTAGATGAGGAACAGCGTAAGTCACCCATCCTATCACCCATCCCGGATACTGGACAAAAGTGTGACTGCTGAGTTTAAGAGAGCAGCCCACATCAAAAATAAATTTCACTAAAACATAGCCCAGCAAGATCAAGCTCTCCAGTAAGCATGCAATGGATGCTCCCCACTGTGAAAGCAATGGATAACACAAATTGAAGCAAGTCATTGTTTCGATTTCATTTTTCCATACGCTGTCCAACCTCACACCTAAGTCATTTATCCAGTTAAAATCTCCCTTTTGGAATACAACTCTGAATCTTTGAAATATGTTTTGATCTACAAAAACTTATTTGGTTTTCAACTATTCTCTATTAAATATTAATTTTTCATGCCCTGGAGACTTCCAGTTCCCTCTTCAAACTGAAAAAAGTCCTGTAAAGCATACTATTTTACATCAATATCATAATTCACGTTCAGAAAGGTTGCTTAGCTTTTCTGCTCCCTCCTAATCACAACCAAATTGTAAACAAGCACCAGTTATGAAAGGCAAGGTCATAGTACGTGTGAGCTGCTGCCCCCACCAGTCAGGGGAAACGGATTTGAAAAGTATTCAGACTGTCCCCTCTTGCTCTTCTTCTCCAGTCACATCGCTTCCATTCACGATGCTCTTGGGACAACACAGAGCACCACTTGTTAGAAAAGACTGAAAGCACTTGACTGCAACGACATGGAAAAAGGAGAATCGAAAAAGGAGAAGACTGACAAAATACATGGAATTAAAAATATATAGACAAATGAAAAATAGGACGAATGGAAACAATCCATTATGTTGATGGATCCATTAATTTTACTAGTATTTACATCAGTAACCTTCAATTCCAGGAAGACAACTCAACAATCAGAAATAAAGAAGAACTAGGCTAAATATCCGTAATCCCTAACCTGGCTAAAAAAACCAATCACCATGTAAAATGAGTTAGAAGAAAATTATCACAGTTCAAATCTCAGTATTTTTATAGATTATCTGCGGAGATTATTACTTGTTTTAGTATTAAAGCCACAGTTGTTGAGTTACTTGACTGGGATTCTGGAATGTTCATGTCTACTTAGTAGCCTCACATGAGTATTTAGGAAATTTAAGTCCCCGGGTTTCTACGTGCTGTTCTGTTTCTTTCTGCTATATTTTCAAAAAAGGTCACAATATGCAAAGCTCTTAAAAGCTATGCAATATATTTTTGCCTCAAAAAGCCCTAGCTATCTTTGATTATTTATTGCCTCTCTAATAGCTATTTGAGAATGACCTTTAAATTTAAAGATCTTACCCCGTGGGTATCTACCATATAATGCTGAGATTAGGAAGATGGAGCAGACGCAAAGAAACACTGACTGATTTGTGGCTGGGTGGGAGCCTGAGAGTTTCCATGCAGAACACCATGGCTCCCTCTAACTACTTCTTGAAGCAGGTACAACCTTTTAAACTTAAAGAACTCAAGTAGAGACCCAAATTAGTTTTGGACACGGCACATTAGAAACAGAGAGGAGTAAGGTTATTGATCAGCCAGGAAAAGGAAACCTCAGAGACACGAAGATAAAAAAGGACAACCAAAATTAGTCAGAACCCATCTGATCAGCTCTTGGTTATATCTTCATAAATTGGGGGTTTTGTTTTAAACAGAATGTATTACAGGGTAGAGAATTTATCTCTAGGATTGAAATAATATTTTCTGAAGTTTAGGTAATATAAACAGAACATAAATTTAGAGACTGAGCATTAACCGGAACAGATCAAATTCGGACATTTATGTATTTCTTGAAATAAAAAAATAACGATGTGCAACCAGGAGAAAAAGTAGGTGTTTGAAACCATGTCAAAAAAACCCCAGAAAAATGGTTCTTGCTTTTCTAACTAATCTTCCACTTCACAGGTCTAAGAAAATGACTTTTTATAGGAAAAAAAAATAAATCAAAACAATAGAAATCAAAACTAGCAAAGGTAAGCATGGCTAAGCTGCTTCTCTTTTCTTTCATGTTCAGTCCTACTGAGAGAAAAACACTAATCAGAAGTATAAAAAAACATTGCTCCAGAAACCAATATTTGACAACACCACAAGAAGAAATATCCTCAAAAATAAAGCATAAGGTTTCAGGCAAAACATTCTTAAAACACTTAAAACTTACACATTTCCAGAAGTTCCCACACTGACTGGAGGAAACTAATGCTTTGTGGTATCACACACATTAAAAAATCATTATATCATTGAACGCATCACGTTGATGAAAGGCTTTGTTTGGTTATGTTTTGTTCAGTTTGCTTCAAGGTTTCTGTAACATTTACTGGATTAGTTCCAAGTCCAATCTGGAGTTCATCCCATACACCCAGATGGTATCTCTGCATGTGACAGGGTGGGGAGGAAGGACGTCCTCCTTCAACCTCAGCTCAGGAGCAAGCAGCTCACATTTTATGTAAGTCCTAAGAACAACCCTATACAGAATACTTCTTTCAAACAAACAAAAAAAACATTGCAGCAGAATTACAGTGCCTTCAGGTAATCGAACCTGATAGGAGGAGAGCGTTAAAGGCCTATTTAAAATCACACATCATAGCACCAAAACATGTTTGGACTATAACACGTGTTTCTGCCTTGCTGGTATGAAATTTAGTGTATGTGCTCAAGCATTTGAGCATTCTCTGAGGGAATGTAACTCATAAGCATACGCAGCCTAAAAAAGTCATGACTTCAGGCATTAATTTTGTGAGTTCTGGATGAGTTTCAGATTTGAAATCTTTAAAACCAGCACTGCAGAACGTCAAAAAGACCTCAGAATGGATTCATGCCTTTTTCTATACATAATTGTATCTCCTGTGAATTACCAAACTAACAATGAAATGAGTGTGAATTGAAAGCTGCTCATTTTACAGCCTATAACCATAGGCTTCAACCAAGATCCAGATCTTTAAAATCAAAAGACCAAAATAAAAACAAAAGAAGAAAAAGTGTCTTTTCTATTCACTGTTGAAAGTGAGATTACAACCAAGATGGTTATCAAAGCTTCTGATCTACTACAGAAGCAAAATCTGGGTCTAAATTTAATGTTAGAGTTATATTTCTTTAAGTGTTAACACTAAAATAATTATAAATATGTCTTTTTTATTAGGGTTCAGAGCCAAGGTTTTGCTATCAGTCTTCTTAACTACTTCTAGGAGGTTGCAAGAGTTACCAAGACAGGATACCAATCGACTGGCGCAAAATACTAAATTCACTTTCTAAATCTAGTTGTAAATTCACAGAACTCCAAGAACAATGAAATCTAAATATAACACAATGTATGCTAATATTGCCCTAATTTTGAAAGAAAATGATTAATAAGAAAGCAGGTCAACTCAAACGCAGCTAGAGATGTTGTTGCAAAGAACCAGAAAGAACTGAAGAGACTGAACTGAGATAAATCAGTTTGTCCAGTTATAACAGCACAAGACATAACCTGAACTTAATTTACCTGCACGAGATTATTTTGTTGTCGACAATAAAGGCAGCCTGAATAATAAACTTAACTGTGAACAATGACTTTCTGTTAAGCAGAAAGTTTCTACACAGCTTCTTGTAGCCATAGTCAAGGAACGATGCTAATTATCTAACAAAAGTTTTGTGCCACAGTAAACAGTTACATGGCTTTTGTTTTGTTTTGGTTTTTTTTTTACGTCTTGCATAAATAAATTTTAAAAATGTGGTTTTCATTTAAAAAAACCCAAATACTAACAACAAAAGCACATATTCCCTACTGCATTTGAGATTTCAATTCTAATTTTGAACATTCAAATATTCCACCAGGCAAACTGGACAGTAACAGATGACAGCAACAAAACAAAACAAAACAAAAGATTTAATTTTGATTCAATCTCATTCTTTAACCTAGTCACAGAATATCTTAATGCCTTTTATGTTCACATGGTCATATTTCACTTTAAGGAAAACTGGCCAATATCCTGTTAAATTAAAAAAATAAGCAACCAGGGAATGAAGGGCAGTGCTCAACAAAGAAACTATAACAAAATTTGGGCAAAATCTTTAGAGTTCAAATACAGACGTTCTAAAGTAATATCCTACAGTTATATTTTTTAAACCATCACGTGTTTACCATAACAATCTATAATTAAAGATTTTTAATAAAGTGAAATAATATAGCATAATTTTCTTACAACTAGCATTTTCACATACATGTAAAAATAATACTGTTTTTAAATCCTGCCAGTCAATTTGCTTATTTGGAAAATAGACTGAAAATGTAGCAAACTGGAGCTAAGCATTCTCTCCCTTTTCTCTTTCATGTTATATGCCTTTCAGCAGTATTTCTTAATAGAGATGAGAAATGTGATTTTTTTGAACATATGTTAACATATTGTCTTCAGTTCAGCACACAAACACAGATGCACACTTGTTTCATGTGAGACTTCTGTCCTCATTAGTAATGCTTCTGCTGCCTTCCCTTCTACTGCAATGGAGATACTCATGAGTCATGTTGAGTACTTGCCAAAAAATCAGAAGTCCAGGGCTTTCCATATCATTGCTGGACTGCATAACGAAAAACGAGCCATACTTCCTTAAAATTCCAAGGTTCCCCCAAAGCCAATGGGAATTCTGCTTGCAACAGTGATGAAGGGTTGGACCAAAATGTATATAATTAATAATACTAATGAGCTACCACATTGAAAAGCTAAAAAAACTTTTTTTTTTTTAATTAAAAAATAGCAAAGTTCTTTGACTGCTATACTGCAAACATTATTAGGAGGCATGTCAGAAATGCCTGTTAATGCCTACACCTTCATTTTTCAATATTTTGAATTACCTGTAACAAGAATGTTTCCAATAATATAACAGAAAAACCCCCAAACCGGCAGCATAAACCAAATATCCACCTGAAATCTCAAAATTTTCTGTACAAGCACATTTTTTTCAAATAATTACTTTATAAGGAAGCAAAACAAAAATAACCATGGTCTTGCTGGTTTATGCAAGTTCACTTAAATTCTACTATATGAAAATGAACAAGACATACTCAGTCCTGAAAATATTTTAAACACTGACATCCAAAGCTATATTTTTGCCTGATATTTTCCCATCTTTTCCACATCTGGAATCCATGAACAAGAGGAAGAGGACAAGGGGTAACGGTTTTAAATTGGAAGAGGGGAGATTTAGATTAGATACCAGGAAGAAATTCTTTCCTGTGAGGGTGGTGAGACACTGGAACAGGTTGCCCAGAGAAGCTGTGGATGCCCCATCC
>JAOXNO010000004.1:195709-210411 GCA_028565335.1 Limnodromus scolopaceus
AAGGCCAGGCTGGATGGGGCTTTGAGCAACCTGGTCTGGTGGGAGGTGTCCCTGCCCATGGCAGGGGGACTGGAACTTGATGATCTTTAAGGTCTCTTCCAACCCAAACCGTTCTATGACTCTATGACTATGATTGTGATTCCAGCTAGTCTGAAGATGCAGTAGTGCACGGAACCGCAACACAGGAAAACAAGTTTGAGCACAGAGAATCTACTTCATGATTTAGCCACTTAAATACAAGGCACAAGCACCTAGGAAAGAAAAGACCAGAATGCACCTTAAAAATCATGTTTTATTCACAGAACATTACTATTGATGCTTGTTTTAAAAGAAAAAGGGAAAACGTTATTAGGGGTAAACCAGGGTTAACTGATCTAATTGCAAAATGAAAGGAGGAGGACGTAACAGCTTTCCTCTATATAAAAAAAACCTAACGAGAATATATAGTTGTGGAGATACATTGACAGCCAGAGCAAACTACATGCTGTTTCCAACTCTATAAATACATCAGCTGCAGTTATATGGAGATCTAGTTTGAATTCTGGCTTTACTTCTCCGTGGATAACGCATTATTTCAGAAAACAGATGACATGCTGCTGCTGAGTAGTGGAGCAACATGGCCATACTCCGTCCTCATCATGGCTCATTAAGATACTTGCCTTGTTCACTACGGGACTTTGCTGTTAGCTTCACTGTTAACCTTAGGGATTGCAGAAATACTTGAGGAAATACCAATTACTTGTTGGGAACTGCTAACTAACTACATGTCATCAGCCACAATATGCTGTCAGGGAAATTTTCTCAAGGATTTATTCCCTCCTTTAATACAATATTGCAGCCTTTGCACTTTTAGTGACCTCTGTATTGTTTTTCCTATCTGTATGATATCGCCCATTTTCTAATGGCATCATAAAGTAGAGGACTTGCTGGACCTCTGCTGAACCAGCTGCAGCTTGGGAGAGGTATCTGACAGCCACGTGTAAGCGCAGGCATCCCTATTTTTAAAAAATCATGGTATTTAGATGGGGTTAAGAAGCGCTTTTAGCTGTGGCCTAAAATAATAGCTTGGCTCCTAACTACCTATAATTATTGAAAAGAAAGTTTATCCCCTAATACTTGATATCAGAACTAGCAATTAGTCCCCTTCACCATTGCTTTGCTGATACTCTTCCAGAAGGTATTTTGCTTCAGTAGCACAAAAAGATGGGGACATTGATCATACTGACACTTCTACTCACACAGCCACCTTACACACACACACACAAAGACGCACAACCACAGATGTTCATTTTTCACTCAGAATTTTATTCAGGAAAAACAGCTGAAGTAAATTGTGCGTTCTTTTCCTGACAGACCAAATATGTAAAGAAATACCCAGAGTTAGTATATGAAAAGTAATAAAGATGTAACAACGCAACAGAGCAGGAAGGTAAGAGCAGAGGCTTTAGGTCAGCCCTTAGTTCCTCCAGCATCAATACCGTCTGCAACAGCAACTAGTAACAGACGCCTAAGGACAAGCATAAGAATAGGACAAACATACTGTGACAATTCCCCCGTCATAGTCTCCCAGCCTCTGGTAACCTGCGGCATATGGACTCCCAAGCCAGAAGCATGATGACAGCATTTAACACACTATTCCTCTTTGAATTTCTCTGAATCATTAACCCATGTCAGCTTTGGACATCCAGAGTGTCTTTTGTCAATGTATTCCACCATTCACTATAAACAGTTTGCTTTCACAGTGCTACCTTGATTTTAACTTTTTTACACTAGAAGATAAGCAATGACTAATTATATTCAGCTCATTCATGACCTCACAGACCTCTCATACTGCCCTGTACATTAATCCTTTATTTTCTAGGTAAGAAAATCCTACACACTTTAATTCTCCCTTAGTGGAGTTCCTTTATTATTCCTCAGAACCCCTTCCAAATGTGCTAACATGGACCAGTTACACTCAGTGTTCAAGATCCAAGCACACTATGGAGGTGGTAGCGATGATTTCTAATAGTTTTCTTTATTATTTTTATAATTACTAATAACTCAATACTTTTTGGTAAGCCACGGCTCGTTAAATTACCATTTCCATAGGTGACTTACAGTAACCCAAAATCCTCTTCCTGACAGAAAACAGATACAATTAATGTTGTTATTGTATGAAAACTAAGAGTTGCTTTTCTTCAGAATCAATATTTATATTTAACCTCTTGAATTTCATCTGCCACTTGAAATCCAAATCTTTCCCCAAACAAATTATCAAAAGGTATTCCTCATATACATCACATTTCAAATATCTTTTCAACAATGTTAAAAAAAAAATGTCTTGCTATAAACTTATTTTTAAACAAAATCAATACCATTATTACGAGAGCACTTTGCTATGATTTTTATTTTTAAAATACAGGGATTACTAATGCAGTAAAATTCATAAAATAAGATGATCACAAAAGCACAATTGTATCAATGACCAACCATCACAGACGTACCTTTCCCCCTAAGAAGCTTCTCAAGCCAGGATAAATCAGAAGAAAGGAGCTACAGATGCTCAGCAATAACATGGACAAAATTTCCAGCTGTACTTAAGCAATAACCTTCATATACTGCCATCAGAATCAAAGGAAAGCAACAGAGAGATAAAGTATCTCCATAAATCCCATCGAAAATGCTGATTCACCACCAAAACAGAGTTTTTTTTAGTTAGCAACATTTACAAATAATATCAGTGGCAAATAGTATTTCAGCCCAAAAGATGAGGTTGGAGAACTTGTCATCTGTTGATGAGGATTGTTGCCAAGACACCTGAAATCTAGTAAACAAAGTACAGCAATATCTTCCTTTAGATACAATGAAATGCAGCCTAAATAGATTTAAGACTAGACATAGTTCCCTTCAAGGACATGATCTTTCTAACGTTCTCATAAAGGTTTTTACATGAGTTAAATGAAGAACACATCTACGTAACAGCAAAATTGAATTTAAAATTCAAATTTAAAATGGAGCTCTAAAAAAAAAAAAGAAACCAAAACCAAAAACAAAAAAACCCCACAAAACCAAAAGCCAGAGATTAAGTAAAGCACAGCCAGAAAAGGAAAATAAGTAATTGGTTGCGAGTTCCCAAGTACACAGAAAATATGGTCTCTGAAAGTCCTGAGTTAAAAAAATTTAAAAATCTTCAAAATAATTTAATTACAATAGCATGTATTTATGCTTATGTTTATTAGATTTCTTGTTTTTCTATACACCATCTTCATAAGCCAATGTAAGGTATCGCCTGGACAATATTAAGTAGCCAATATTACAGTGAAAGTAGTTTTGGATAAAGGTCTTTCATTTATAGCCTGTGTGTGCTGTTTTAGCTTTGGTAATTTTAGTATACACTTAGCACTTATGCAACTCTAGCCACAAAGTGGTCCCCAAAGCCCTTGAAATGAAGAAAAAACCGTCACTGAAACCTTGACATTATATCACTCTTTAAAACCCTTATACATGTATAGTTGCATTAAAATTCATTATAAAAACTGTAGTGTCCAAAATCTACCTGATTATAAAAAAATTCTTTTATGAAGATCCTGTTAACCTATTGAGGGCAGAGATAAACAGACTAATCTGTTCAAGACGTAACAACAATTCATTACTCATAGTAGACGGAGCTCTCTTTTTTCATTACAACAAAATTTCCTTACCATTAAAAACCCTAATAAATAAAGCTCTGCAAAAACCCTGTTGAGGAAGTTTAAGGCATTACTGCCTTCAGCTGTCTATCCCACCCTTCTGTGGAATCATAGAATCACAGAAGGTTTGGGTCGGAAGGTTATCTAGTTCCAACCCGCCTGCCATGGGCAGGGACATCTCCCACTAGACCACGTTGCTCAAAGTCCCACCCTGTCTGGCCTTCAACACATCCCTGGAACACAACCCATCCCTGGAAGATGGGGCATCCACAGCTTCTCTGGGCAGCCTGTTGCAGTGCCTCACCACCCTCACAGGAAAGAATCTCTTCCCAATATCTAATCTAAATCTCCCCTCTTTAAGTTTAAAACCGTTACCCCTCGTCCTATCGCTCCACTCCCTGATAAAGAGTCCCTCCCCACCTCCCCTATAGGTCACCTTCAGGTACTGGAAGGTTGCTATAAGGTCTCCCTGCAGCCTTCTCTTCTCCAGGATAAACAACCCCAACTCTCTCAGCCTGTCCTCACAGGAGAGGTGCTCCAGCCCCTCTGATCATCTTCGTGGCCCTCCACTGAACCCATTCCAACAGGTCCATATCCTTACGTTGGGGACTCCAAAGCTGGACACAGTACTCCAGGTGGGGTCTCACCAGAGCAGAACAGAGGGGTAGGATCACATCGCTCACCCTGGAATCTTCCTCCTACTCAGAAGATTAACTCCAGGTAGTACAAGTATAAGCAGAGGACATGCACATGCTTCAGCCATGCTAGCATTCTCTGCCATACAGCCCTACCCACTGCCGAAAATGGGTTTGCACTAAGCTGCCAGACTGACCTGAAACAACCACGGGAAGAGGAGGCGAGGCGAGGCGCGGGCATGTTTCATTCTGCTGCCGGAACGGTACCAATTCAAACCACCACCGGCTGAGTCAGCGAACATGAATCAGAGGTTTAAATGGCACGCCATACCGAGAGGCCTACACGAATCTTAGGAGGAAACAGGGAAGTATACATATGCCAAAGTGACACAAGTGTTTTGTATTTGACGGTCACCATTTACACACAGTAGTGAACACAGACATAGTGGCATTAAGGCAGGCTACTGAAATAAATAAATAAAGGTCACTCGCTCTCTGTGCTTGGCCCCGCAAGGCCAAAGCCTCACCCGGGCTCATCTGATGTAATCATTTCATGCAATAGATGAGGAGCAGTCCATCGGAGGAATAGTCAGCTCTTCTGCCCCAATACACAGTCCCTGTATTTGTTTCCCCACAATTAAACAACTAATGAGAACGCACATGCTATATAATCACTTAATACACCAAAAACCCATGGGTTCAGCAAGTGTCTTTCCTAGGTCAGAATAAATTCGCCTGATCATCGAAAATGTCATTTGTCCATTGACAATTCTAAAATTAGATGTCATCCAAGAAGAATTTTTAAATAATACATGCGCAAGCATCAGTAACACTGGAGATACAACATAAGGATTAGAAACCCTCACCTGGTACAAGTATTTGAAGACTTTGCTGGCTAAAGTGTATGAAATTCAAAGCAGTGTATGTTCCACGACTAATACACTTTGTTCTCTTCTGGGGACATTCTATTATACTTTGCCAAAACACTATCATATTCTTCACTTAAATATCTCATAAAATTGACTTCTTCCATTACTAAAGGAATTTGTGCTTATTCAAATCATTTACAGAAGGGGGGGGGGGGAGCGGCGGGGAGGAAGAAGACAGCAAGCATTACCTATTTCATTTAAGGAAAACGAAGAAACAAAAAAGCAATGCTGTCAAGACACAGAAATGCCCTGGCATGATTAACGCAGACATCTCTGAGTTTCCCCTTCTCAAAACCTTTGTGTCTTGTCACTTCTTCTAATACTTCTGGTTGCAAAATTTAGACTGAGAGCTTTGAAAGCAAGGATGAACGCCACATATAAAAAGTGAAACTCTTTTCCCTGGTCATCACTGCCCTTAGAAAAGTTTCATTTTGATCTGAATCACCTTTCCTTCGTTCAGAGTCACACAGTGATTAAAACGAAAAGCCTTCAGCTTTGCTGTAACGTTCTTCTCAAGAGGGTTAAGTTTGGCAGCAGTCGGCATAAGACTGTGATAAAATCCCGAAGATCTCCAGGCACTTCTACTGCCTGAAATTGCTTTTCCTAGCCTCCTGTCAGTGCAGCTGAAAGCACTAAGGTTTCTTTATGTTCATCCTACATATCACAGTACTTGAACAAAGGAAAAGTCCACTGAAATTATGGATGTAAAAGTGAGCGGTTTTTAATATTTTCTCGAGGCTGTGCTGGGGCACAGAGCCATTAACAGCTGCTTCTCCATGCACACACTGTTCCTTTAGCACTTAAAGCTCATGAAGCTCAGAGGATTTTCCTAATATCAGATCGAGAAAGGAGTCATTTCATTTAACTAGAAAAATATGTGAGTAGGAAGCTACTCAAATATCCTTCTAAATTGCTTTCACCCCACAAAACTACAGTAATGGCATAGACATTACTTAGCAATTAAAAATGCTTAATGACTGCAGAGATCTATGTATAAATTCAGTACATACTAAAACAAAATTAAACACGTCTATGTTAAATTAGGGGGGGAAATCAGATTTTACTTGAGCTTCATATTTAGTTTAGCAAAATCATGCAATCTTTGGAAAATGCTCTCTTTAAGAAATGTTCCAGGTAATGTTGCAAGTGACAGGAAAACACTACCTCAGTGATGCTTCCATTTCTGTAAAGGCCTAAAAGTTAATCAGTATCTAGTTAACAAAGGAATGTTTGGTTTTGCCATTCAAATGACATATGTAAAATATTGTAATTAAAAAAAAAACCCAACAAAATAAATCTAATTCAGTTCTTTAGTAGAATGATGCACCACTCCATCCATAAAACACCCTCAAGAAAGAAAGACCTAACGGGGTGAGGATGAAGAAAAAGGCTTAAACTTATCCTTTTGGTGACAGTGACAATAAAACTGAAAGACCTGCAAATTAGCTGATCCTGGGGGATGGCTGGGGAGGCCACTGCCACCTTCATTGACATTCTTCCCCCACAGTAATGTTGGCCTCCTGAACCTCTGGCACTGCTCCTTGGCAAAGTCAGCTCCAGGATCACCGTGTTGCTAGGCTCGCTGCAACTGAGTTTAGGAGCTGTTAAAGGGGTATTCCCACCACCAGCAGTGGCCTGGGTCGAGAGATATAGATCCTCAGCAGTCAAGCAGCAGCAGTAAAAACAAAAAAACAACAACAAAAGAAACCACACCCCAACCCAAAACCCACAAACCAAACCCCGATACATGAATTTGCTTGGCTACAACTGTTATACAGAAAGATGAAATAGTTTCACATCGAGAACCAACTGTGGGACAGTATTAAATCTGATGCATTTCCCATCGAATCTATACCCTGTTGCAACAACTATTTTTTGTTTATAGTGAAACTTAATTTGTCATACGGAAGATGAAACAGCTAATGAAACAGCTAATCATTACATCCATATGCTTTTCTCAACAGCCGATATTGACCAGTAAGTTATTTCACCAAAAAAAGATGTTACCAGTTTTGCTGAGTGTAAAGCGTGTGATTATGGATATTCAGTTGTCAGACACTACTGAATTAAAAATATTATAAAAAAATATAAATGCTATTTTTAAAAGGTCTTCATAAACTGTATCTCTGAAAGGTGGCTCAACAAAGCAAACCACTTCAATCTTTTCAGCAGAGGAAGCACAAAGATTCTGCACAAAAATAAACCTGGCATGATATCTCAATGTTTTACTGAGTACAATTACAAAATGGATCTTAAAAAGAAATAGGGAAAAAAAAATAATCTTACTATAAAACAATAAGTAAACTTTTAAAAGACAGCATTGTGTTTTTCATTACTACAATTTTTCCTTCCTCTTGAAGAACAGTGTTTCAAGGAGAAATTCACTTAGCCATTCCAAAAAATAAGGAAACACATAAAATTTGGTGAAGAAAATATTACTTTTCTGGTAGCCCTTTTGCTGCTGTTACAAAGGGTTTATTTTTCACTTCTCCTTAGGCTGAAGACATGAGGTTCCAAAAATGGTAAGGCAATCGACCTTGACACAGCCCCTGTTACACTACAAGCACAAGTATTCAAGAGAAATGTAACGGCACAACATAATCTACCTCCACAAAGAGCTTTATATGTATAAAGATATTTGTTTTGCTTACCTTTTAGACATATCTCTTAATCTTAACATTTTTATTTAATATTTTACATATGTTTTCTGCTCATGACTACTGCATTTTTTTTAACTTTTTTTTTTTTAAAAGGAAGCTAAAGTTTTAGCAACTCTCTCAATGTAGCTGTATAGAGAGAGATTTCATTTTTACCTATATTATCAACACTGATTTTATCAGGTCAATTTCTTTGGTCAGTGTCTGATCATCTATTTACTAGGCTTTTCATAAATGATAAAGATCTTTACGCACATGAAAATGGGATACGTATTTCAGATGCCAGCCTTAAAAGCCTCATTCTTTAATCAGATTTTCATACAAGAACACGAGACTTTATATAATGACAGAATGAAAATCAAAAGTGACAGACTGGGTGAGTGGAATTCCTATTGGACTTTTTTTGTTCATCAATACGTCCAGCCTTTTGGAAGAGAATTTAGCACCAGCTGGAATCCTCAGACAGCATTAGTAAAACAGTAACAAACCTCCCTCAAATAAAATTTTAAATCATGAGTTTAGAATACACTTTCAAAAAAATGAAACTTACTAAATTTAAAAATTCATGTGCCTGACCATCACGTCAAATCCTGTCATCACGGAAACAGCACAAAGAAACACAGTATTTAACTCTACTGAGGATGCTTGACAGATTCCAGGAGACCAGGAGACTGAGATTTAGAGAGTAAAGTGTGACTTTGCTAATTTGCCTATCTGGACCCTGAATTTCAGTTGCTGTATTCTTGCTCCAATAACGTTAAGCCAACGTTTCAGAAACATACGCCCCCCCCAAAAAGGGCAAAGAACTTAGGAACCTACGATTTGTTTGTAGGGTACTGGATTTCTACCATATTCTCTCCCTCCAAGGACAGCCTGAGGAAAAAGGAAATCTTCAGCCCCAGCTGACAACTCCACAAGCGCAACACAACGGTAGAGAGAAAAGTATTGCTAACTCTGCCCTTTAGGGCAAGAAGCCAGTGGGCTGCTGAGTAAACCTTTTGCTGCAGCTTCTGAAGTGAAGCTCCCTTTCTGACCTACCATTTGCTGGAAAAAAGCTTCAAGTTGCTGCACACCAGCTCCGTTCAGGTGAAGTTATACAAGCAGGGTTCAACTAAGGCACTACCGATATACAAATGAGTTAGGCTTGTGTATTTCTACATATTTGTGGTTACAGTACCACGCTAACAATACATCTACTGCCTCCAGGCTGTGTTGCTTGATTTTAATAACAGGTTGGTTCCACTTCAAGCATTTTCTAGAACTTTTCTTGAATTTCAGGAGGTCCCATAGAAACTTATTACCAGGAATGCCAATGAAAAAACAGAAGCAGTAAGCAGTCAGCTCCGGAGCGCAGATATAAAACTATTTTATTGGTATGAAACCAGCCCCATGAGCTGCGAGAAATGAGATATTTCATTGTTCCTTGTCTAAGCCTAGCACGCTGAGGACCTACTAAGCAGGAAACAATGACAAAATAATGACAAAACTAAATGAATCCAAGCGTGTTTGTAAGAAGAGATGGGGTTACACAACCTTATAGAGCAGCAGTCAGCCAAAAAGAGCCTTCCGAAATAAACAGCAACTTTGCAAAAGAAGGCAGCAGACACATTCCTGTAGAAATGGAGCATTATGAGATACGTGCAAAGAATACTACTCATTTTTCCATAATATCTATCAGGGCTAATTGCCAGCAACAGCTCAGCTTAGCCAGAGGAATGTTTCAAGTCATATTTCAATATGCTTTAAAGATTGTGCAATGCTAGAACCCAGAATATAAACGTTTAAGACAGCAAATAAGCAGCTTTGGAAGTCCGCGTTTTAAATCATTCACTCTTGAGTCCTAAACCAAAAAAAAAAAAAACTTTCACAGAGAACGGAACGTAACATCAGGGAACTAAAGCCAAGGCTGGTTTTGATATACATAATACTACTTTATTCCATTGTTTCAACTTTCTTACAGGTTTAAAAAAATGTACAGGGGTTCAGAACCACCTCAAAAGAACAAAGAATACATAATTAAGGGAGATCTAGAGTCAAACCACAAGTGTGCAAGCGTGGTTAGCTTCCATTACGAAAAGTAATAGGCACGATCTTTACATATGCATTTTGGTGAAAGAAGGAATAATAGTGCAGTGTTAAAAGGCACCAATAATCAATAATTGGGCCTTTTTTAAAAGCCAATAACCATCTAAGAAAATTACATTTGGTTCAAAATAATAATTTAAATATTGTATTGATTGGCATGCATCTGAACCCCTGGCAATTTATTACACAAACCTAATGTGCACCCTTGCAAAATAAAAAAGGTTTCATCAGTGGACCTGAAAATCAGTTTGGTACAAAAGGAAATACTGAAGCTCTTTGCCTGTATTTAATACTAAACTGTCTTGTTCACCTCCTTCAAGAACACTTGTCTAACAAACAGCTATTCAACAACTGCACAGAAGTATTTCTCTTAAAGCAAGTGTAATTTTTTTAATCCTGTAGCACTGACCTATTCCATGTGCTATGAAAACATTAGGCACAGACCACAATTTACATTTTCTCTAAAAAAAATACAGTATGTGCAAGCTAGGTTCACAGAACGGATTGACAGCTACAACAATAAGCTATTTAGACTTTCCAGAGAAAAGGGTTAGTTAGTTTTAATTTTCTAAGCAGTGATGCACACTGCTGTGTGCAATTATCATATTTGTGTTAGGATTATCTGTGTAGCCAATAAAGGAAAAGCTTTAGTACACCCTAAAGGACACTACATCGATAGTGTGTGCTAATTTAACAGGATCAAGAGAATGAAAGATTGAAGAAGTCATTGTGCATGGGCAGCTGCAGTTACTCAGCCAGCCAGGAAGAGCTATTGTTTTCGGCAGGAAAAATGGTTTGAAACTCAGTTTACCTCGTAGATGCCCTCAAACTAAACCACTTGGACATGATGGGATCTGGGGATGCACAGTATGGGAAAAAACAATAAAAAAAACAAAATTAAGAAAAAGGGAAATGCAAGGGAGAGCTTCTCTGACAGTTGTACCAAAATGTGCCATTTTATCCAAAAGCGTCATGCCCAGTGTAGGTTTTATGATTGCAGACTGTTTGTACAACTGAAAATTGTACAAGATGTGAGCAGAGATAGAGCTGATTATTAATCTGCAATATCTACTATAGTCCTCAGGTACATAATTTATGGATAGCCACTTACTGTGTTGTTGATTGTTTCCTCTTAAATATATTTAAATTCAGAAGGCTACAGTATATTCTGACACAAAGATAGTAAGACAACTTTTCTACAAGGGGGAAAATGTAAGGTAGTAACTAACTAATGTATTTTATGAGGAACCTCCTCTGATGTGGTAGTTATTTCATGCCCTTTGGAAGATTTTTAGTTCTGACTTTCTTCATTGTCTCCATCGAATTGCTCTCCTCACAATTTCACAAGAGCTATATTCAAGTTCAGCCATCCCTCTTACAGCAGCCTTTTCCTTTATCCACAATCACTTTTAAAACTCACTCTAACATCATAGCAAACTATTCAAGTAAACATTTCTCTTCTGGCAAGTTTCCAGATACAGCAAATATTATCAAAACTCCACATTTGATTACATGCGCCAGTTTTCTTTAAATGGAGCAGGAATTAGCCCGTTTTCTTGGTTTAGGGTCCCGTACATCCCTGTCTTTTAAACACATACAAGATGAACATATTGTCTCTGACAGTCTCCGCAGTCCCAGCCTGAAAACGCTGTTGGAGAGGCTATATATCACACAGTTGCAGAAACTATTGCTTATAGCAAGCCATGTCGTTAAGAAGGAAAGTGCTGGGTTTTCCAACACCCTAGAGCTCTCCAGCAGAAAGTATATGATATAAGGGAGCCACAGCATGTAGAACACACTGGTTATCCGAAACAAAACCATGGCATAGCGGCGATCGGGGCTGTGCCCAGTCTCCCCAGCAGCATCCACTTCATGGCTAGGAAATCGAGCTCTCCGATCATTTATCTCTTTGGTGTGCTGCCGGCAAATTTTAAAGATGTGGAAATACGTGAAACATATGACAAAGGCAGCAGGAGCATATAGTAAGCACACGATAAAGCCAGTAAAATAGGCATTAGTTAGCCAGGAGGTAGCACACCATTCAAAAATATCTCCATGGTAACCAGGTTTTCCCCAACCAAAAAAGGAAGGCAAGAAGATCAGACAAGAGTATATCCAGATCAAAACGATGCAGATTCTCAAGCGACAAGGTGTGACCAGTTGATTATAGGAGAGAGGCTTTGTTATAGCGAGATAGCGATCCACACTGATGCAAGCAAGACATGCCATAGATACGCTTTTGAGCACAGAGATGATATATCCAAAAACTTGACAAGTCAAGGACTCGTGGACACCTGTCGAGTAGTGGAGCAGTGACAAAGTAGGAACCAAGCAGCTAACTCCAACAAAAAGATCAGCATAGGCCATGGTCTGAATAAAATAGCTGGTGGTATAATGATGCAGAAGTGGAGCACAGTGAAAAACAAATATCACAGTTAAGTTACCCGCAATAATTAAAAATGTTAGCAAGACAATAACAACTGTCTCAAGGATACAGATGTCAACTGCATTGTAGTGACCAAATCCAAGAGGGCAGGAGAGATGCTCAGATCTGTTCATAACACTACTGCTCATATTCAGAGTCCTCCATTCAATCCATCGGGACTGGTTCATGTTTTGTGATTAGGGAACACTGCAATCTGAGCCTTAGCGAGCAGATGACCTGCTTAACAGCAGCTAAACTCTGCTTCAGCGTCTCACGATCTCTCTTTGTAGACACTGCCAGTGCTTACATTTGAGAGGATTACAGTCCCATAGCTGTTGATGCCTCCTCAGCATCAGTGCATCACCTCTGGCACACCTTAGCTTTAAGGAAAGAAAGAAATAAAGAAAGAAAAAGAAAAGAAAAGGAAAAAAAAAAAAAGCCAGAAAGAGAAAGGCCACTGATCAGCTCCTCCAGTGCTCTTGACCGATCTTTAGCAAACACAAGGCACTTCTAAAACAAACAGGTACTGTGAAATACAGAAATAAAAACTGACAAAAGAAAGACACATTCATTTTGCAGGGAAGGAGGGGGGGAATCTCTGACTGCTTATTTTCCTGAGAAAGTCATTTACTTTGGAATATAATGGGTTGAGGAAGGGAAGGAGGAACCTCAGTACAGCTCAGGTTTCCTGGACCAGCAGTTATTGGAGACAATCTTTTTAATGTCTCAATTTAAATCACAGACTGACTGGAGAGTAAAGGAAAAAGTTCATCATCTAATGCTGTCTTTTCTGGCTCCATTCAGGAGACGGTACTCCATCTTATCCATGCTATTCATTGGAAAGGTAAGGAAAACATTTTTGTCAAGGTTAATTCCAATAGACTCACCACTGTTTGGGTATGAATAATGAATTTTATTTGGAGGGTGTCAGGCGGGGGACAAGGCAGATTTGTCCTCTGACTCCCAAGAAAAAAAACCATACATCTCACATACAATGAGGAAGATCGTGTCTATTCATTTAAAAATGAAAATAATTTAAGAATAGAATTTGGAGAGTTATGTCAATATTCACAATTCCTTCAAACAGTTATAGTCCATTACAATTATCAATGCCAGAAGCATAACTCAGGGTCCCCACAGACAAAATAAATTCTCTTGGATTTAATTTCAGCAAAGGTAATTTAAAATAATCATCTTTGGAAACTCTGCCATATCTGCTACAGTGGATCAGTACACAGGAGTTCATAGGTATATCCATGATATTGCTCACCTCTGTAGCAACACCTGAATCATTTCACAAACCCCCATACAACGAGAACAGAAACTTCCATCTGCATTCTGCTGTGAAGCTAATGAAATGCTGATTTGACTAGAAAAGCTGCCATTGTTTACTACTCCATCATTCTGTTATTCAGCTTCATCTTCTACGTAGTTTTAGGGCTTCTATATTTATTAGACGATCAGCATAATAAATAGTTGCTTTAAAAAAAAATGTTCTTCTAATTGCAGGACATTACCTTGTTCATTTTATTTGCAGTTATGGAGAAAGCAAACGTTAAAAGAAAGCTTCTTCTGTGTTCAGTTTTAGGTAAATGTTGATTAGTTCAGGAATCATTAGGCAGGTAATAAATTGTATACAATCATGTTTTTTGAAAGGCCCCTAAAATGTTAAAATCATCTTTAGTCCTAGAGTTCCTGAGACTAGAAGGCTGGCAGTGAAAATTAATGAATCCACATAAAATGATCTCCAAGGTCATTCAGATATTAACGCTGGCATTTGCTTTAAGTCTCTTTAAAAGTACTAGAATCTCTCTGATGTTTCTGATAGTCTTTTCTGTGTCTTCAGGAAGAATTTCAGATACTAGAAAAGAGAAATTCTCAATTCTGTTGCAGCAGTTTGAGAGAAAGCATTCTTTTTGGAGTTAATTTCCTGTCATGCATCGCCACGCCGTACAGAAAGTCCTTTTGATTTTATAACATCCCAGAACATTTCCGGCTATTCATTCCCTTCGTCTATAAGCAACAGAGCCCATATAGAATTACTACTTTCTCTAATTCTTCGTTAAAGCAATATAGCGATCTCTCACCTACACGCATCCTTATCAGCCGCTAGGATGAACTGCTTGACAGGGGAGTCCTAGTTACTGTGGTGCGGCTAGAGCTTCTGTCGCTATTTCTCTCCTTCCCCCCTTGAAATTATTGCTTGCACCTGAGTCCGCTCCTCCTCCTCCTCCTTCTCCTCCTCCTCCTCCTCCCCAGCCGATGCAGACGAGCCGGGCGCTGGAAAGGTGACTGGCTCC
>JAOXNO010000004.1:211385-294169 GCA_028565335.1 Limnodromus scolopaceus
CGAACGGCACCGAACGGCACCGAACGGCACCGAACGGCACCGAACGGCACCGAACGGCACCGAACGGCACCGAACGGCACCGAACGGATGCTTGAAGTCCATAGGACACACAGCCCCGGCTCTCCCTCCTCCCCCCAAATAATTTAATCAAATATTTAAATCGTGTCCACCCAACTACGTTGGTTAGACACGATTTAAATGTTTGATTAAACTGTGTAGGTTGTGTATACTTGCCATGGTTTGACACAAATTTTGTCCGGCTCAAAAGACAGAATTACTGTCCCTTAAAAGTTCGCTGATTTCATACCTCAGGCAGATTTATTGTAAAACCCATCTGCAACCGGTTTCAATACTGTACCAATTTTTAATTGCTCCAACTGATCGCAAACATTGGCTGTAATACAAATACTTGTGAATAACACATTATTTTCCAAAGCACAGACTTTTAAACCCAATTATCTGATCTCTCTATTCATGCAAATGGATGCTGTTATTCCCTGATTAAGGACTCAGAACTTTTGTTTACTTTGCGCCTCCTAAAAATAAAACCAGTAACAGAAGTACAATCATCAAAGTTATCTTACATAGACACTCCATACGTCCTTAGACACAGAGAGAAAAAGCAAATTTAGATACCAAAATACCAACCATGAAACACTATTTCGGGCTACAGATCAGTAAAGTACATGTGTCAAGAACTGTATCGAAGGCTTTAACAAACTAAGTCATTAGAAACCACAGTGATTTAAATTCTTCTAGTTCCGAGGCAAACCACAGGCAAAATTTTAATAAGCTGCTCCTGGGTTAACATCTTGTATTTCGAGTATAGCCTGGAGCAAATATCTAAGGCTGAATGACAAGTGTGTAGAAACGTGAAGCAGCATAAAATGCTGAAGCGTGAGAGTGTTTTGCCATACTGGCATGCGGTAATTCCAAATTCTTCCATCGTAGGATTTAAGAAAATATTAAAATCACTCCAATATCTCAGAACTGTAACTGTCTGCAACAACAGATTACAGCTTTAAGCCAGAGCTCTCCATACCACGGGCGGAACAATAGGAAGCAATTTTTATTCCTCCTCTTCCCACTCCTCCTATGGGGGAGGAGGAGGAGGAGAACAAACAACAGTGTGTGCACAGGCATGGCAGCAACCAGTACTTCTTCCTCCCCTCCCTTGGCCAGTTCGTGGTGGGCACTAGGGACACAAAGGGCCAAAACATCTTAAAATGTACATTAGAACGTCTCGAAGACAGAAGGGCACGTTAGATAAGCAAAGGCGAAGCCTAAAACTAAGCGGACCACAAGAACAACATGTTCAGTGCATCCTGCTCGATACAAGATTGGAATATTGCTATCTACTAAAGCTTCCAAATGTTACGGTCACCACCGAGTCACCTTGCTCACAGGTCGGATCCAGCTGATGTACAAAACTGCAGTGCCTATTACTCTGCCCTCAGAGCACCAAACTCTGCTAACAAGCACTTGTGTCAGCCAAACGTTTCGGGCCTCGCACAAGAAACCCGGCTGCTGCTAAAGCAGGTAAGAAAGAGGTAACAGAAAAATCAATGGCAACCTCTGCTGGTTGGTTTTCAATGCAGGTAAAATGCTTCCCTTCCATCAAATATAATTAAAGGGACAAAGTGATACAAAAGTAAGGAAGTTTGAATTCTTTGTGGAAATATGAGCCGGCTTCCTTTACTATCAAAAAAAAAAAAAAAAAAAAAAAAGTCATGCTGCAAGCTGCCACTGGCTTTATCACCTCGGCTACTCCCGCAGCCCAACTCCCAGAGGCATCTTCTAAGAAGAAATGCAAACTGCAACAGACTGACTGCACTAAGCGGCACTGTATTCCATGGGTATTTGGAGGCAAGTGAAAATTAAAGCAGAAATCAGCTAGTCCTGACGAAAACTATGCAATTACAGACAGAATTTTACAAGATGTGGCAATACTGAAATGTTGTATCAGAGACAGCAGAGTAAAAAGCTATACAGAAAAAGTTTTCTATTTGTAGATTAGAGTCACATTAGAGACTCTAGCATAGTTTTAAATAAAACTTGCTTTGGGATTATTTTTTTTTTAATTTGCATATAAAGATAAGGAAGCAAGAAAGAGAAAACAGTTATGCTGGAAGAATTTAATGGCTGTCACCAAGGCAGTATTTTACACGGTGCAAAAATTCCATAGTTGGTTATGTCCAGCAGAAGGACTAAGGACTCCTTCCAGATGAATAGAAGGAGCAACTCCACACCTTCTTTATGAATTACATCAGCTAGAAACAACAGAACTACCACCCAAAACAGAAGACTCACACCATCTGATCCTGCTGAAAACAAAGAAGATGTAGTAGGAGGTCAAGTTTTGTTTATGAAAAGAAAGCCTTTGAAAGCAGTGGTGATGTGTGTGACCCTGGAAGGAAGTAAGATAAAGCTTCTCTGGCAGAAAAAAATCCATACAAAGGTAGATCTAGAAGCTCCAAGCATGGAAACAATCTATTACTCATTTCTTCTGTTTGTAAGGGAATAGGAGTATTTGTTTGCTAAATCCCTTTTTGTAAGGCAACAGGACTGAGAGAAGCAATTCCTGCAATGCACAAGTTGCACCACTCATTTCTAGTTTGAAGTCTTTCAAGACTCTCCAAGTTAAAATATTGGATGGTCAGCTGGATTAAATGGACAACAATAATTTCTGTAAAAATCTTTTTAAAAGACATTGATTAGAGCAGGGAGACACAGCTGAGAGTGTGGGATGAAGAACATAAGAGTTATTTACTCAGATGCAGACCTGAATGACGATGTTGATATATATACCAGCTCCTTATTTTCTCCCCAACTCCTTTTTTTTTTTTTTTTTTGAAAGTATTATTTTCTTTTATCAACTTTCTCCTTAGCTTATAGTACAACAGTGTTTCCTCAGTTTGCTCTATTTTTATCCTAACTACCTCTGGCATTTGCTTGTTCGCTACATCGTATGGACACTCTGGCTTTGTTTTTAATGCCTGCAGAAAAATTCTGTTCTATGGAGCTTGCGGCTTAAAGAGGGAGAGGAGGAAGAAAAATTAGTAGTTGCCTTAAAAATGGTGTGTGCGTGTGTATGTGATTGGTTTGTTTGTTGTTTTTACAAACTAGTGTTTGAAGTTGCTCTCTGAATCCATATTGGTGCTATATTTAAAGCAGAGATCAGTTTAATTTGTTATTTGAAATATAAAGTCTCTTCCCAAAACCCATCCACAAGAGCTCTCTATTTAAAAACTGCCATGAAAAGCTCTAGCTTACACAGAATACATAGAAATATTCACCTGAGTGAATGAGATAATATGAGATATATAATGCATATAATATGAGATACGAGATGTGTGTATATATAACTATTATTTTTTATCAAAATAATCTTAGACTTTTTAAATGCTTTATGTTGGAAGGCACCTCTGGATATCATCTTGTCCAATGCCCTGCTCAAAGCAAGGCCAACTTCAAAGTCAGGTCCAACATCAAATTTAAGCCAGGTTGCACTTGGTCCTATATCCAGCTGAGCTGTGAACATCTTCAAGCATGGAGTTTTCACAGCTTTCAACATTTGACCACTCCCACCGTGACTGCCAGTATCTGCTCTGAATTTTTCTTGTTGCAGTTTCTCTTGATCATCACCAAGACTAAACACACTTGGGCCAGTGGTTAAAACCCAAAAGCGTTAGTTCTCAAGGAAACTACAGCATCTTGTAGAAAGTTTAAACCCATGAAATGTCTCGCTACCTGATAGTCTCTCATTTATCAGTCTTGCTATCACAGACCAGTTTCCTTTCCTTCTTTCTCCCACCCAATGATGACAAAGAATGCCATAAATCATTTAACAATGCTATGGCCCTCATACTCCAGTGACTGCAAAAAAGACCAACTGACACAAGTTGCACAGCTACATTTTTGAAATACAGATGCTCTTGTGGACCACTTACCTCATTGCCACAGGAAAAAAATAATCTCCAAAGCCTACATAAGCCTTTTCCACATTAAAGGCAAAACTGAATTTGATGGCAGCAAGAGAGTAGGCTCTATAAGGTGGGGAAGAAGGAAGAGGTTGGTACCATGTGGAAGAATGGTTGGGGGGAGTTCAGGTAAGAGGCTGGAAGGGGACAGTAGCTTTCTAAAAGGTCACGGTATGTGAGGGATGTGGAAGGGAGCTAACGATCCCTTTTCCTTTTACTATTACTCCAGCAGGCTCTGCTTCAGCCTGCTCCTCTGCTGGACTCAACAGCCCCAGTCCTTTTCCAACACTGCTTCTAATGAGGCAAATATTAGCCAGTATCATGTAAGTGTTAGGTAATTCGGATGCTGTGACACAGAAAAAGAAATTGGCAAAAATGTATTTTTTTCTGTGTTGTGGTGGATCAGTAGTGAAAGATGGGCAATCACATTTGCAGGTTTATTGTGCCATCCTTTCATACTGTTATTACATCAAACACTTCTAAAGACTGCAGCTTTTAAATTAGCCACTAACATTATTCATGTATTTAATAATTATTAAGCAACTTTTTGGCGTAAATTGCTACAATTTCCCTTTAAACGTTACTACTATGATCTCATGGATTAGATGGTTACTTTTCTGAATTTTACATTAAAGAACATTTTTCTTCAGGAGGAGCTTCCCTCAAGATTATATTGATGCTCCTATGACAAATGGAATTCACTTTACAAGCTCAATTTGGAGCAACAAATACCATGAAACTTCTGTGCCTCAGATCAACAGAAATAAAACACTCTGCAGTAAACTATCTATCAGGAACTGAGTTTACTTCAGGGAAATGCTGTGAAGTTCAATGAATGGTGATAATTTGCATTTTTCAGGAATTAAACATAGCATTTGCTTTAAACAAGCAGCACATAAAAACAGTACTCAAGCTACATAAGGATGCTATTTACTAGCTAACCACATATGGTAAGAAAAGCTCGAAAATGAATTAAAATGGACAATGGAAAAAACAAGAAAATGTCTTAGGATGGTATGAAAAGCAAAAAAATTAAGATATCTGCCCTCAAACAGTTTCATGTGTCTGCCACTAAAACTAATCCACCTGCCCTTAAACTAGCAGTAGTTAAAAAAAAAAAAAAAAAAAAAAAAGAGTTTACTGGCAAAAGAATCCAGGCTTACTACCTACCACCGTTCCAGGCATCCCAATGGAGGGCCCTGGTTTTTGCATCGCTTTTCCTCCTTTAGCTCCTGCTTTTGACTGCGTGACTAATGTTTAGTTAGTGGTTTGTGCCAGTGTACTGACAGACTAAAAGAACGTGCATTTCATTGAAAATTGTCCCTCTGCATTTCAAGTAGTATAACAAACCATGTCCTATCCGTGCAGCTGCCCTAACATAAACACAGTTTCTATGCATGGAAGTACATTAGAGTGAACAGAAACGAACTAGCTATTAATTACACTGCTGTCAAGATACAATTCAAATTTTCACCTGTTAAATCACAGAACAAAAGATAGCAATTAAAAGAACTGTAAATGAAGAAATACTGAAATGTAGAGAATAGTCTGAACAGTGCAGGTAGTATTACCCTTTCTTTTCCTGCAGGAATAATTTCTCATATTTTAAAATAATACTTAAAATATCCTTTTAATATTGCATTCATTTAAACTTTTTAGAGCATGTTTTGACATAGTTGTGTTTTTACTAACAATTTTGTCTATGTCAAGCCAGGAATTATGTTCCATAGCTACTGGCATTCTAAAAGCATATCACAACTGGGCAACAAGAAAGTATATGTTCATAAGGATTCCCACTGGCTTGGCAGAAGCATAAGCTCAGTCTGTATTATTAATAACTCCATTTTAGCAGAGCTAGAATGAAAGATTTTAAGGCTACAAAAAAAAAAAATAATCCCAAAGACTATGATCACCTACTTTGCTTTTTTTTTTTTTTCACATACTGCAAGCCAAAGAGTTCTCTTAAACTACAGCATGACCTTTTAAAAGGCAACAAATTTTGATTTAATGAGTTGAAATGATGAATATTTTATTGTAGCCTTGATTAGGAAGCCAAGTTCTAAGGCCTGTGCAAAAGCAACTACTAAGATACAAGGATCAAAATCATATATGCCTGTCAGTTTTTCAAAATCACAAGTTTGGATGCAGCAAAGAATAAAGTTGTAGTTCACGCAAATGCGACTTTCACTCTTCACTGTCTTTTAAAAACAAATAAACAAGAACAGGTGCACCCAATATTATTGCTTTAAATTCTCCCAAGAGCATCACTTCTATTTCATGCTCAAACTGTTCCTCAGAACTCACAGCCAAGGCCACACATCCATAAACTACTGTGTGATCAACACTGCATGCGCTTCCAAATCCTTCTCAATACCATACTTCTGCATGTCACAACAGCAAACCTGTATGACAAAAACCTCCCCACCGTAACGTTCGGCAACTTACTTTTAATTTGTGCTGAAAGCTACAACACAGAGAACATTCCCATGCATAATTTACCTTCTCAAAAATAATTTTAAAACCCTTCAGAATCATCCACTTCACTCCAATTGTCTTTTCTAAAAATTGGTAACTGGCAGCTGACATTACGTGACAAATTCACAGACACGTGGCAGAAACAGATTCAAATCCACTTTTCATGGACGCAGTGTAGGTTAAATGGTCACGGTACATTCTCCCAGAGCATCTCATCTAATCTAGATGGGCTGGCTGGAAGCACGTGCTTAGTCACATGGACAATTTACGTTTTGATTTGCATACACAATTGGCACATTCCACCCTAAACTTTTCCTTTAATAGATTTATAAAAATAGTGCTTCCTTCAAGGAGACAAGAGGTGGCCCAGAAAAACACTGAACAACTGGGATCACTCAGGAGGAAAAGTCATAGCTTCGAATGTTGGTGTAGGCAAAAATCAGTGAAGAACTGAAGATTCACTATTTGAGTTAGTGTGAGATCTACTGAGGAACACATGGTACTGACCCCAAATCTGGACTAGTAAATCCAATTCCACTGTTTCTTGACAACAACAAAGCTGAAAACAATCAAAGTAAATTGTGAATTTTAGAAGACTATCTTTAAACAAAGTGTTACTCAGTATTACTATTCCACTGCTTTTGCGAAGAAATGGAAAAGAGGAATATGGAAAGGATATAGCATGAAAACTATTTATAAATTGAAGCGTGGCACAATTTCTTTATATGGATTTTAAGCTCAGCTTCATTTAGACCAAATTTTCCTCCCAGCTGGAACTGGTAAAGGGGTATCACTTATATTCTTTTACAGCATGGAATCTGTATCAGCACACACTTTGCATCAGTAACCATATATGAGAAAGAATCAGGAATAGCTTCCTACCGAGAGAGGTCTAGAGGGAAAATTTGGTAGCAGTTGAAGTAGACTGCTGGGTAACTCACAGACATGGAACCCAGCAATGATAGATATGTTTGGAAAATGCCACTGAAAGCAAGAGTTACTGACTTATTTCTTCCCAGAGTTAAAAATTAGCTAATTAAAATTTATAAAATCATCTCACATCTCAGAACTCTGTTTCAAGATTAATAACATCTAAATACATTCAACTTCCAATAACTAGCAATTTTTGTCTTTGATTGTATTAGATAATGAGGACATTTATATTTATAGATAGAAATTGGCACATGTAAAATGTTATGAACTGAGAAATTAGTATTTTTTTTAAAAAGAAATACCAAACCTTACATAATTTGTCATCTATAAGAAAAAAAAAAAAGAAATGAAACATGTTTAGTACTGATAAAGTATATAAGTTACATATAAAGACAGCATTTTTAAGAGAATATACAAGTCCTTCTGGAAAGGACACTAATAGAGAATATAGAAGTTAAGTCTGTAGACTAAGTTTAAGTCCAACTTCTTTCACGAATATTAAATTCACACATAAACCTTTCCCCTCTTCTCAAAACTATAGTTGGAAGCTAAACGTCAATCTCTTTATTCATATATTTTTAGAATATATGACATATAACTTCCCAAAACTCAAAATATCAACACACTGTACTAAATACTGGCCTCTAAATAATTAACAATATGCCTGGGAAGAGCCCTACAGGAATAAATGGAAGCACTGGGTCCTACCTGCTATGTTTGTGTAGGACACTAGTGGCCATCATTTTTATATGACCACTAGAATTAACTTGGCTTGAAAAGACACGCAGCATGTTTTCTGAACACCCTTCTTCCCAGCATGTCTGCAATGGCTGCTGCAGGAACAAACTGAGCATAATTTGTTCTCATACTTTTAATGAAAAATGAGATAAAGAATAACATGACAAAAGTGGAGTTACTCACTGCAAAACTTAAATAGTCATCTTTAAAGCAACCTTACAGTAAAGAACAAGAAAACAACCAAACAGAATTTTTCTTTATGCTTTCAACAGCATAAAGAAAAATGCTTCCCGTTATCAGTAGCAGTTGCCTATATCTTATTTATAACCATTCCATATAATGAAATAAAGACATTGGAAATGACTCTAACAGTTATGGTTTTCTAATACATTAACTACAACACATAAAAATGAAATCCCAACAGCAATTTTCTACAAAGGCTTTATACAATGACTTGCATTAATTTTTCTGCATAAGTTATGAAAATACTCAGTAGCCAAAAAATTGCCATGGAATAAGGCTAGGTTTAAAAAAATAAAAAAATGAATTTCAGCTTATGTTCTAACCAAAGTGCTCCCAGGGGAAAAGCTTTGCTACATTTCCTTTCCCCCTGAAAGAAGGTTCTTTATAAAACAAAGCAAAAAAAGTGAGGAAAAAATGGTTACATTCAAAAAGCTATATTTTATTGTTATGGCAACTGATGTGCTAAAAATAAAGAAATAAAGTTGTTATGGCAACTAGAATTTTAAAGGCAGTCAAAAGTAGAATAATCAAACATTCTGCTGGCTTAAAATATAACGTCTATGACTCAATTTTCAGCAAGAGCTTCAGAGACACGTAGTGGTTGGGTTTTTTTGGATTCTGCTTTGGAGATCACAATTAGAACAAGTTTCAGAGATCTCTACGGAGTACAAAAGAGGAAATCAAGGTGAACAGAAAATTAGTCATTTGAAGTTTGCATGGTCAGTAGGAAGAAACGCACACCTTATGCCACTTAATTAACGTCCTGGCAACCTTACCTAAATCCATAAAATGTATCAGCTTATTCTTAAAATAAACAGCAACAGGACAGTATTTATGTCGTTACAATGATAGAAAGGTGCTACATAACTAAAAGTTACTTAATGATTTTAGATTAAGTACTGAAAAAGTTACGGAGTACCAAAATTTGCTTGTCTGAAGCAGCAGAGTTCTGCCCCTTCATATGTACGGAATCAAAGACAACTATAATTACAAGATCATAACATATTTAAATGTCTGGCACGTGCTCGATTGTCATTACAGGGCTCCTAGCTACACAAGCACTTCCGCAACAACCTTAGAGAACTCACTGTCTCCCATCCAACTCTCGTTGAATTGTCAAAATTGCTACTTTTATTAAAAAAATTAACAGAACTGTACACTGTGAAGTGTTCCAAAGCCCATACTCAGATAAGCCTTAATTAAGATGAAGCAATGAGTTTAATAGATACTTCAGAGAATTATGACTAGAAACAGTAGTTCATACTGGAAATATTTGCACTGGAACCATGTACGTAGTATGCGCTAACATCCCAGTTGTAAGTTGATATTGTAACACAGTATGTGCTTTGTGTTTTGTCTTCACTGCAGTAAATCAAGGTTCCTACCGGTGTTACTCCTAACTCTTTCCTGACCCATACAAAAAGTCTCTCAGCCCAGTCCACGAGAGCTTTCAGCATGCAGGAGTAGCATGGCCAAGAATACAAAGTCAGGTTCGTCCTTCACTTGTGCTCAAGGGAAAAGAATCAGATTAACTCCTTATTGCAGCACAAAAATGAAGAGATGAACACTGGAAATTCAAACAACACACCAGGGAGTGCAGCACGGATAACAAAGACAAATTTAAGTATATTTCTGTAGTTTTGCTTCCCTGGCCTCAGTATTAATCCTTGAGGCTAGATACACAGTTAACTCATTCCATCTTAAGCATTACCTGAAGTCACAGGTATTTCACAGATGCAAACAATGTAGTGAAATACATTAACTAATCAATCTGTGGCAAAGTCAACAGCTTTTGTAAAGGAAACTCCATGTACACAGTCACTATACATAACTTTTCATCAGTCAGGACAAATCTTAGACATATGAATATCAAGGCTTAAAATCAAAGTTTTACAAGTTTTCCGTCTAATGCTTAGCCTAAAGGAGCTAGATGCGTATTTTCAAGGTTTGTTCCTGGCTCAACCAGCTACTGAAGACAAAAGACATGGTGTTCTGAGCTTTCTGTGAAACCAGTTTCCTTGTTGTATAATATTCTAAACTTAATCAAGTGCATGGTTACCTGAAATGTAAGTCTTTGAGTTCCAAGAAAACATGCAGCAGTCTAAATATCACTCAAGTGACAGGTACGTAAATCCATTGCTTGCATTCAGCATCCAGGGTCTCATTTCTTTTTATATCAGGTATAGCCATTCTGCACTGATTATATATATATGTGTGTGTATATATATATATGTAAAAGCATCCCAAAAGAATATTTATACTAACATTTTCAGGCACATTTTTATCCCTAACATATGTTTCTGTATTTTCAATTTTCCATAAAAGAAGAATTTAAGAGCAAGCATTTTCATAGAAAGGCAAAGGAATTCCTGGAAGGTGTGACAACAAAGTCCAAAAGTGCTTTCTGAAATTACATTTACAAATTCATGAAAGCAAGGTGGCATCATTCCAAAAGGTACCCCTATTTCCTTTGCCATATAGGTAATAAGAAGCACAGTTAATTAGACTGCAATGTGACATTAATGCAACTGAGGCTATTTGAAGGCTAGCTCAAAAATGGTCTCACCTGCCCCTTCTGCCCCAGCTAGTGACTACACAGCCACACAGCAAATCAATCTCATTGCTGTAACAGAGAAATGGGGGGAAGGAAGTTTTCTAAATAAAAATGTAGAAATTACTGTGATGTACCAGCCTTGCAATCGCTAGGCAGTGTACAGAAGAGACAGAACACGCAGTAAAAGAAATGTCTTCTGGCAAGCACACAGCCTGGATAAGGCACAGCCTGAAACCGCACCCCATGTATACGACAATTTAGTTTCAGATTCAGGTTGTAAATTCTACTATCTAGTCAAAAAAGATTGTATTTTGAAACTGGATTGCTTTTGAGACAAACCAGCCATATGAAGATGGCTTTGTCACATGCAGCATATGATTAAAAAAAGTGAAGCTCCGTATCATCAATATTCAGTTGTCAGTTTAAAAAACAACTGATGAAAATTCACACGGAAAAAATTCTTAGCTGCCAAAATATTTGGGTATGTCCACAGAAACACACATAAAAGATTATTAGAAAGAATATATGCACTAGCAGACTGCAATTGATCTCCTTTTGGTTAGTTTACCTCAGCAGCTGCAAATCTGCTGGCTGATAGGGGAAATTACTCATAATTGGTATGAGCATACTCATCACTACAAAGGGAAAAAAAAATGTTTTAACAGATCAGGCTGTAATGAAGATCTATAGGTCTCTCATCTCTTCTGAAGTGATTACTGTAAAATGCAATACTAGCTCAGTCCCTTAGAAGAATATCCTAAAGAACGTATGAATAATGCTGTCGTTTGTGATTTTATCATAAAGAAGTCATATATAAATTAAGGTAGAAAATGGTATCAGAATTCACCCCTATATTAAAATCCAGTTTGAATTTAAGCGATGTATTCATCACTCCTATGTGCTTTAATTTTTCTACACATGCAGCTCAAGCCTGTCTGGTTTCTGTTACTATTTCCATTATTGTGAATTGCCCACTGCTAGGGTAAAAGATGCTTTCATAAAATGATGACCACCAGTACTGATGTTAACAAGGACATTTTAAGAGACTTTTAATACCATCGGTGATTCTCTGGAGAAATTAAAAAAAGCTAGATATAAAGCATACTCGATTCTTAGTGTTTCTCTCTAAGCGAGCGCTCTGTTTAATTCCTACAGCATCAAATATTAACATATTGAAACCAGCAATTAATACTCAGGGAAATGCGGTTTGCTCTCTTAAATAAATGTATTTAAGATTTTTGAAACATTAACTTTCATAAAACAGTCACAGGAAATATTGCTTATTTTAAAGACTGACTTTGCAGCTTTTTCTGTGTAAGCAAGTATAGGACCCCAGGCTGGGTTTTTAGAGAAAGCAGCTCCTGATGGGTTGAAAAAACCTTTCAAAAAATAAAAATCACGCAACACAGAATCTACACGGAAGTTGCCCTCTGCTTTAATCCTGACAGAAACCATTCCAAATACAAATTACAGCTAGTAATACAGATTTTCAAGAGGCATAGTAATTTTTAGTTAGTCACTGCATTTGCATATGCAAGCCACGTGCACATGCCAACGTGGCAGTTCAGCAACCCAGTGACACACAAATGGCCTTCTTATTTCAAGATCAGACTGAGGCTGGCCTGAAATTCTCTTGCAGAAAAACATTACTGTTTATTTACATGTGCAATAGCAGAAATCCATTAGTCTTACAAACAGGACATTTAAAAATCCAATTACTCTGATTTCCAGTGCAGTCTTCTGATTTCCAGTATGTAGATACTATATGGATAACATCACCTAATTCCTCTCATTTTAACTGCTCCATTATGGTAACATAAAAAAAAAAAACCTGTATTTTGTCTCTTCCTTTCACCTTCAACAGCTCCAGCCCTTGAGTAATGCAGCCTCCTGAATGCCAGTTATGCAACCTTTGTTTGAAAGCAGGGGATGATTAGGAAGAAGTAAGTTAAATGAGAGAGTATTACTAAGAGAAGGTTGATTGTTTAAAAAAAACCTAAAAAAATAATAATTATGCTCTCAGGAATTGCAGCTCTCTTGCAATGGTAATACATACATAACAATTTGCTTCATCTAAGCTGTGCCCTACACTGTAACAGATAGATGCATGCACACAGAATGAATATGCATTGCATAATGACAACACACGCTGCAGACAACTTCAGAAATGATCCAATTTTACCCAGTGGTGTAGAACACCATTGTTTAAAACGCCTTCTTACTACGGCTGTTCTTTCAGCATCAGCATCATTACTGCTACAGGAAAACTGAGCATCTATTAACAAACCAATAATCAAATTAAACTAGGATACCTATTAATGTTTCATCTAGGAAAGAGTATCATGGATTTTTAAAATGAGCTTTGAGGTGCCAAGCATTTACCAGAACCACCAGTTATTACCGCACACTCCACTGTAAAGCAATAGCGAGACATTGAGACATCCCTGCTCCACTTTACCTAAAAAAACTTTTTATCTGCATCAATGTATATATATCTGCTGTCTATAAGATGTATCAATTTTAATATCAATTCTTCCAGTAACCATCATTAAACCTATTCAGGCCATAATATTGATATTACCCAAAGTTTTATCATTCCGTTTGAAATGATGGGCAACTATGTTCCCCTGTATCTGTAGATAATGGATTATAAATTCACAGAGACAAAACAGAATGCAGTCTCCAAGAGGGAAAATGCAAATCTCATTTGCACTCCACCCATCAGACCAAATGTGTCAATTCATGTGACTTTCAGAGCCAGTAGGACACACAGGGACCCAAGAGCCAGGAATTGAGAGTGTCATTTCAGTGCTATCATAAGCAGCTATGTACAGAAAAGAAATCCAGAAAAATTCTTAATGTGGCAGAACTTTTTATAATTTTATGCAGGCTCTGAAAAAAATACTATTAGCGTCATTTTCCACTTCAAATATTATACCTAAAAGTTAAAATTAAGAGGACATGAAAATAAAAATTACTAATGGATGCTACTTCTTTCTTTCCCTGACAAGAGCTGTCAATAAATTGAAGAATTTCTTTGAAGATGAAGAGTGAGCACAAGATTTTTCCCTTTTGTGCACACAAAATTGAAAGATTTTCTCCAGGTGAGCTCTAAATGAATCAAAACTTGGCAAATTAAATTCACTTTAGGGACACTTTATTCCTCAGTTTGTAAAAGTAATATTAACATCTACTATGAAACTAAGTACCCCAGTATATTCATAATAAACTAAACCTTTTATCTGAATTTAGTCTGAATTTAAATGAAGCTATTTAAAAATTAAACTTCTGTCAACTTCTGCTCTACGGAGGCAATATTTTTTCACTAATTTCTAATAAGGTATTTTCAGTTCATATATACTTTATTATTCCACAGTATGCAGTTCTAAAATAATTCAAACAAGTGGAAGACTGCCAACACTAACAGCTCAACTTACACCAAAAATGAGGCAACCTATCAATCCAACCAGCACACAATTTTTTCTCTGCAAACACATTACATTATAAAAATATCAAGAATCTACTTGCCATTAAATGAATAATCTCAGTTTAAGAGAAGAGTTAAGTAGTAGCCATCCCATCCTTACCCTTTCAGAAAAGGTGGAGAAAAGTAAAACTTAAGAAGCTGCCTATAGATATTGAATTTAAAAGAAACATAAAACTCGAGAAGTTGCACATACATCTCGAAGCAATCAGTTCCTCTAGAATTATTTTGTTTAATATCTAAGGATCTCATTCAAAAAGCAATAAAACAAGTATTAGTTATCTCTCTTTTTAGTGAGCTGAAAATAATCACAATTTTTTTTAAATGATAATTGATCCTTATATACTAGGATCTTTTATAATTGATAAGCATATAGCTATGCCGTTTTTGATAACTAATCTCTCTAGAAGTTAAGGGAGACGATTCCTGCTTAGTAGAGAGAAGAAATAAAGACGCAAATAGAAAATTAGAACAACAAATATATAATAGATCAACATTTCTGAAACACTTCAACTTTTACTGCTGGGAAATTTGTTTCTAATATTTGTAATCACAAACCAGGTAAGGTATCATCTTCTAAGATTTCAGGATGCTTTCTTGCAAGAGGGGGAACCTTTATCATTTTCAGCAGGCTATTTGCTATAAGCACATGTCAAAAGAAAAGATGCTAGCCGTACCGGTTTTGGCTCTGGTCCAGGACAGCAGTCTATTTAGAAATATGACAGTGCTTCACTTCATAGACACATTTTTGAAAAACTGATGCAAGAAGAAACCCACAGGTTCCGTGCTACCCCGGATACTCTCACATCGTTTGTGACCAGCCTGCTTAACTGACACAGCTCTGATGAAATGGGTCACTCCCCACCGTACTGGGCAGAGAACATACAAGTTACTCCACGCTATGCAGATGCATAAACTCCCCCATTTTCAATTAGGACAAACAGATGAAGCATTCTGAACACAAATATTTGCTACAAAAATACTCTAATGTTTCAGTCCATTAACCAACCTGCTGTGGCAGCTGGTGAACAGTCATCTTTTTAATTAGACACCCTTACTGATTAATTAGTCTCAGAACACTGAGCAGTGGAACCCTGCACGATGCCATTGGGACAAAAAAAATTGCTCTTCCTAGTGCTAACTTAATATCCTTTGGTATTGCTGCAAATAACAAGCTTGATTAATTTTCTACTCAAATTAAAATAGCCTTCCTATGTAAGTAATTCTCTCAATCCAGAGCTAAACTGTTTCAACCCAACAGTTTCCCACAAATAAATAAACAAACAAACAAACAAACCACAAACAAGGCATCAAGGTGCCAGTTTCAAAGTTAAATGCATTTAATCCTATTTGCATAGACACAGTGGCTCATTTGTAATCTCCACTTTCCATTGCAAACTATGTGAGCAATCTAGCAATAAAAATAAAAAAGCCAAGTAAACATCAAGTATGAAGCAAAGATACAAATACTTTTTCTTGTTTCAAGAGTTTTGGTAATTCCAAAGTGTAAAAAGTAAACATATTTCTACATTAGATTTACATGAAAGTTGATCTTCAGTCCTTTGAGATGAGTTTGCAGATAGATGCACTAAGGAAAATAGATGATTAAAGTTAATTCAACACATGGAAGACTGTACTTAAGCAGATGATGAAACCTCAACAATGACACTTGCCATTTTTAGCTATCCTATTTCTAACTTTTAATTTTGGACAAAAGACCGCTATTATACCTTTTGGAGAAAAGATGATACAGACACCCACTTGTAGGACTTCTCATAGTCCTAACACTATGAAAAAGTTTCTGAACTCAGAAAGCACTTATAATAATGAAATACAGCTGTTAAAGAATTTCAAAGATTTTTCTCTACTGTAGCTCTTCCTTTTCTGTAGAGGTTTGTAACAGAAGTGTTAAGAGAGATCTGATGACCAGCCAGTTTGAGAACTGCAGCAAAGCTACAGCACGTCACCTCTACCAAAGCAGGCTGGAAGCCACAAAATCACCCTCAATGAGGAAAGAGAGACAAAGGGCAGCAACGCCATCTAAGATTAAGATTTACACGAGCTGAAGCCAGCAGCTTCTGAGGGAAAAGACCACACCATGAGAATTGTTTGGCTAGTAAAAAGTACCATCAACTCGTCAAAAAAACAGTTTGTTGACACTAACCAAGAGAAAGCCAGGAAGTGTAGGGATGATTTTATAGCCAGCATCCCTTGTCCTCCACACCACACACAATGGATCCTGGCCAAGGCAGCTGAACACGTGCACCGCACCGCAGGGCTTGTGACTCCATGGATAGGAGAAAATTAACGTGAAATGTGTAATTCCATCCGTGTATGTAGACTGCTTCCATTTGTCATCATTTACTGTCCTTTTCAGCAAACAAGTGCTAAAGTTTAATGTAGTATCTGGGCCTGTATAACTGCTTAACCTGAGAGGTACCCAGAAATCTGAAACCTTAACTTTCCTTTTTTTCTTTTTACTTTATAATGAGAGGATTTGTCTTGTAGGAATCAGAAATAATATAAGTGTTTCAAACAGAACAGATGAACTACATTTATTAGCTCCATATTGATTGGATTTCATTTGCTTTCGTCTTCTGCAGCAATGGAATGTACTTTCATATAACTGGTCCTTACTCCATGAGAATTATACCTCTATGTGATTAGTGCCCAATTCCAAATTATTATATTACTTAGATAAATTGTTTTTTATGATATGGCAATGTTTAATCACCAAATCAACGCCTCTCATATTTGCTTCAGGCTTCGGATTTTCTTAGGATTTTTACTCTTCTGTTGAGGGGTTTGTAATGTTATTGGCACAGATGCAAAACACCATTACATAGTCAGCAGACAAAGCTATTTTTTGGCCAACTCTTCTGAAGTCTGATCCTGTAATTAGTTATTAACTCTAACTGTTCTGGGCACATGCTCGTATTACCAAAGGAAATTATGACAATAAAAAAATAATCTTATTTTTGGTTCTCGTGTAAATCATTTGCAAAGATAGCCATACAGTCTTTCTTTACGACCTTCAACTCAAAGCAACCAGCCATTTCAAAAATGGGCATTCACATTCATATGCAAACTTGCATTGTTTTTGAGTAGCATAATACTATCAACATCTACTTTATCTGAAACCAGGTTTCTTTTTCTGATTGGACTTTAAAAAAATAATAAATTTAAAACAAGTTTTGTTCTCTTAAACCAGAACAGCAGTAGCATTTAAAATTAGTTTTCATATGCTGTTAGATTAACTTTATACATACAGTTCATTTCTTAATGGAAATCAGATTGTAAACTGAAAGTCTTTTACACAGAAATGATACATTTAACAATCATAAATCCTACCTTAAAATGGTTCATCCAAAAGTTTTCAAACTACAGAATGTGAATGACAGCTTTCTTTTTCTGCTTTCGTTATTTTACTTCTGCAACTACATACAAGCCTGGCAGGTATTACTTCCTAAACTTAGGAAAAAGGACTTCAGTGTAGGTAATTTCAACAGTAATCAATGACAACACTACAAAACAGGCACCCAGTCTGTAACATGGAAAAGGATGGAAAGAAGCCTTGCCCTACAAATTCAGCAGCGAGAACACATACAAGAATGAAACCATCTAAAATACAAATGCAGAACATTAACAATAGGCAGCATAAGATGTAATAAATAAAATATCCATCCCAATTCAGATGCAACAAGTATTCTACAGTAAGCTTCTGTATGTCTGCCAACAAGTGACAGGAGATTTCTAATGATTTACACAGTGACAGTGCCTGGCATCTCTTCCGAAAGGGACAATGTGGAGGAAGGGCAGCAGAGTGGGGCAAAGCTGAGCGTAACTATTGCTGAAGACAATTACCAGGCTTGGCTTGCCACTGGTCAGTTTATCTGAGCTCAAAATGTATCTTGTCATGGGAAAAATTAATCTGAGCACCTTGAGAGGAACCAGTGAAGCTGAACATGAAATAATGTCAAGTAGGCAGGAGAAAAAACTCTATCAATGAAGTGACCTCAGCTTATACGTGGTTTTCTACTTACCTTCTTTTAACAAATGGATCTGACACACTTTTACAGAAGCTCTATATACACATACCAGTATTACCCTTTCATTATCATCACACAAGCAGATTTTTCTCACTCTCATTTCCATTTGCATTTTCCTTAAAAATACATAAAAATATGTACTTATCTCTGCTGGTGCATCTTTTGTTTTTCCCTTTCTTTTACTGTGTCACATGCAGCAGGGTCAAAAGCCTACGGCACACATGCCAGAAAGGTAACTAAGGCAGATTTTAATTGTCATACAGTACAGATTTACATATATGTCAGAAATGAAGCAGCTGCCAAATCACAACTCCTACTCTCTAAAATTGTATGCAAGACCTACTATTGTGCTCCAGTCAAAATTTCTGAGAGGCTCATGGTAATCACCAAGCTGGAACTCAGCAAGAGACGTGAGATACAGCAAGATAGCGCTTGACAGGAAGAAAGGATTTGTGAGAGCAGAAGTATTTCTTTCTCCCTTCCCTCCTGGAACGCCAAACTCAGCTAGAGACGGGAAACGTATCAGTGTGTGAATGCTCGGATACAGGAAAGGAAACACAGTTCACTAGATCACTCTTGACAGCCTGTTGACCTCCAGTGTGGAGGACTAGAAGATGTACCTTTTGGAGAAAATAAGCACAGCATTGATTTTTCTAAATAAGACAGAGATTTTATTGTGCTTTCTGTGCTGAACTGAAACACTAAAACAAGCCTCGAATTACTCTCTCCTACAGAACACATTTAACAAAACACTCCTCTAACTAAGAAATACTGCGGTAAATTTCAGAGCTCTGAAAAATATAGTATAAAGATGGATACATATCTAGAATAACATGCATACCAGATCTGTTAAGCGATGCGTATGTGTTGGCCAATCTAGTATACTATTTCTGCACCAATTGCATGCAACTGGAGTAGAACAACAAATGCGTCTGTATCATGGTCTCTAAAATATACGTAAATGTTGAGAGTCTGCTATCATTCAGTTCACCACAAGGAACACGTTTTTGGTGTACCAACAATTCTTGTCCTCCACGAGTGAGCACAGTTTCACCAAGAGTTAAACAGCAACACTGTAGTAAAGTTCCAATTTTTACCAGATTTCTCCCGCATAAGAGGTAGTCATATATTGGGTATTATATGTTCAATACTAGTAATTCCAGCGATTAGGTTCATCTTTTCAGCTATGATAGTAAAATGACAGTTTTCAAGATTTCTTCCTCAAGTTAGCCCTCTCAAATTTTATTTAGGAAAAATTTTGATTATGAGAACTAAAGTAATCAAAGATACTTTTGAAGTCAAGGCTTATTCAAGTAAACTGACTGCTAAGTGCTTACAAGTACTACTCTATAGTACACAGTCCAGCCTGGTTGTTTTGATCACCGGACAAACAACACCAACTGCATCTATATAAACTTACTTTCTTACAAATCCCTGGATGTAGAGATTTTTCTAGTGATTTCCAGATACCCTCTTTCTCACTGAGGTACTGCAATTGGCAATTTAGCTAAATGGTGCAGGTAAGGCTGGATAGCCAGAAAGGGGAAAGGGCTGGGGTGTTGGGAGAGCAGGCTCTTGTGAAAGAGCAGTTACCGTGAGCTAGGAGATAGAGCAGCACGGTGCCGTGAAAGGTTCGAGGGAACTAGGCAGTCACAGGGAGCTGTCTGACATTTACCATGTATGAGGAGGTAAACAGATAGTCTGCAGATGTTAATACCACCTCCTACTTCTTGAACCTCAGCACACTTTATTCTCAGGACTGCAAGTGCAGAATACTGCCACCTCTAACCACCTAGGAACGTCTTTCAGAAATACACTCAGGAATGCACACGCTCACAGAATGTATTACTGAAGCGGTCAATACACCCACAAAAATATCCAGCTTCCAGAAGTAAGCCTAAACAAGAGAGAAATGTTAAGCAGAATGACCGAAATAGGAGGAGACAATGAATCTGTGTAAATGTATGCACAAACTGAAAGAATCAAGATGCAAGCTATCTATTTGATGGGAAGAATACATAATTATGGAAAAAAAATAAAGTATGTGTTCTTGGTATATTGCAATGGTAGCATACAAACCATGGAGAAAAAATAAATCAGTTCTGCTGAACAATCATTAGTACCCATGTAACTCTGAAGTTTAACATGCGTATTATTGTTGACGCACATAAGGTAACACTACAAAGATTTTAGTAGGATTCAAACAATAATAAATACATGTCTATCAGTCTCTCCAAAATAGCTTACTAACACATCAAAATGAATCTGAAAGAAGTTGTGTTCACAGACATAAATATCAGATAATAATGCATAAAAAAAAAAATTAACTGACAAGTTTTTCTGGAGCATCCAGTATTAACTATTCCTAAAAACAGGCTAGCTTTGGCTTGGCAGATTCTTTCCTGCTCATTTCTTTTCATGAATCCTTTCATGCAAATGATGTTAGCACCAGCAGTTATATACAGTCAGACTATAGAAAAAAATTTGTGATTTCAGAATAAAAGTTATTTACTTCAGAAAAAAACCCCTAAGTTTGAATAAATGCTTAAGTTCCGAGTAGGATTAATTTTCTAGTCCATAACAGTATAATATTTCATATTAAACACTGTATGCAATATTATCTTCCAAAATATACATCACTGAAATTTTTCCATCATGAAAAGGACAAGTGTAGAAAAGTATTTTTAAGTCATGAGGCCCTAGCGTCAAGCTAAGGCTTGCATTTTAGAAGTTTTCCACTCCCTCCTCCGCTGTGAAACAAACATCTTCCCCACTTTTGGAAAGCAAGAGCAAAATAATGGAGGTGGTTTTGATGCAACATACAGCTGACAGATGTCCTGTGAATGGTTTCTGAGGAAAATATAGCCCAACTACAACGTCAAAAAGAAAAATTTACACTACCAAAACATCCTTTTTTATTGGTAAAGGAAAAAGAAGTCATGAGGACAGCTCTCACTCTGGGGACGCTTTTAAACTTTACAAATATAGCAGGTAGTTCAAATTAAGAGTATCAATCAATTAAGACAAGTATCAAAAAGATATGGCATTATGAAAGGAAACTTTCACTAACAACATCTACCCTAGAACTTTTGTATGGACAGATGATTCATTCCCTAGATAACAAATCCAACACTTTCTGTGAGCAACACATAACATTATCTTAATCCATTTCTGCTGTTATGATCATTTTTGAGACAACAATAACAACAGCAACATTTCTGCTGGTTTTCCTCAGAGTCCATAACTACCCTGCAGTGGCAAGAATTTTAGAACCCCAAAGGGTGAGTTTACTTCCTGATACTGCACAGGGCTTTTGCTACTCTTACACAGTGGTTCTCAATCTTTCAATCACAGCTATAGCAGTCTGGAACATCCATGCAGACAACTTCTTATAATATTTCCTGACTGCACTGGTGACATTAGGACACAGAAGAGATTCTCAAAAGGATTCTCCTCTCAAATTGCCCATAAAGCAAGGAGACTGGTTTCCTGGTAGGTAAAAATGGTTTTAAAATTCTGTTTTAAAATAAACAACAAAACAAGAAATACCCAACTTTTTGAGGTTGTTTGGGTTTGTTTTTAAACTGAAAAATAGAAAATTAAGGCATACAGAGTACAGAAACTGTTGAAAAAACAAAGCAATGAACTTGAGTTTATAAAAAAGGAAAAAACAACAAACACCTGAAACAACAAGCTGATGTGCTTATTATCATCACAGCAAGTGAATAGAAAGCTAAATGTCAAGCATTACTACAGATATAGGTCAGCAATTTCTATTGTTAATGCCATTCAGCAGGTACCCATGGCAGGAGGTAAAGTCACCTAATCACAATTTTCAGTTGCTTAAAACACATCAAACTGTTTCACTTCTTTGCTATTTTTCCACCAAAAAAAAAAACCAAAACCTGCTGCTCAGCGGAATTCATTTTAATCAAAAGAAAAAGAAAATAATCACTTACCATAGTGATGAGAACTCTATATTTATCCAGCATTGCCTGGCTGTCATGGCATCCTGCCAGCAACTGCCACACCTCTGCCCTTAGCGCTTCTGGAACACCACTTTTCACCAGGGTAGATAATCCATTTGGCCTCACAACAAGATTATTGTGCCTGAGAAACAGACAATCATTTGCCCATTATACTTCAACTACAGGAGTAGAAATCAAGATAAAACATATAAAAGGTTTCTAAACTTTCTGTTATTCTAAAAAGTAGAGTCAGCAGCTGGCAACATAAACTCTTCTTTCACTTGTTATGCTAACTAGTAATTGTCAGATAGAACACAAAAATTCTGCAAGGATTTACAGTAAGAACCACTTGCAAAATGTAGCGATACACAAATTCTCTAGGTGTAGAGAATTTCATGAAAATTAAAACAATAAACAGTTGCAGAAATTGAACTAAACTGGCTAATGAAGAATAATTTGAATTGCAATAGAAACCTATGCCATCTGTGCAGACAATTCAATTTAAATATTTGTTCAACATTTATGTTTAGCTTAAGTTAAGAAAAGGAAATTAAAAATAACCTAAGCTGTATAGAGATATAAATTTTGGAAAACAAATATAAGCTAGTCTTAAGAGTACTACCAGAAAGACTGAAGTTCCAGTTTTACACTTCACACCAAGATTATGTTGCAAGTCCCATAAAGCGGGAACGCTTATATATACTCTGGTTAAATTCCACCATTCCAAATAAATCTGCCTATTAGTTTGAGCTGGTCTTTTACTATCTGTTTGTACACAGACCAAGAAATGTAGGAAGACAATTGCAGGATGACTTTTCTTATTTTCCAACACTGTGTAATTAATCCTACAAAAGTTAGTAGACAGAACTATGAAAAGGCCGTATTCAGAGAGACTGAATACTAAAGATGTGTTTTTTCAAAAATAATCCAGTCACTGAGTCCATACATTTAGGATAAAATGACTGCACGTGCACGATACTGCAGAGCTTTCAGTCACAGATGTTTAAAAATCCTTTTTGAGATAATAGTGTTTACTGATGTAGATTAAACCTCGCTTTGACTTATTATGGCAATTTTCATAGCAATGCAGCAGGAAGACTGCGTGAATTGACTCTTTATTCTTTCTAATGTAGGAAGTGCTTTGCTCTGTTATTGTTTTGACCATTGTTATGTTTTTCAACTCTGCTGGTAAGAGAACAGTGAGAGTGGCAGTTTAGCCAAATGTTAGCAAGCTGTGATTAATTGCAAATAACCTGCAATTTGACCCCCGATTTTAAGTAAATGTTTAGAGTACTCATTTTTTGAAACTGGTCATTAAGATGCGAACAGTTTACCACTACTGTTTAAATTTAAAGGGTGCTCTAAAAAAGTTTCTTTTTCCTATACTCTGAGGATCATATACCCATGTTGCCAAATGACTTGAGAATGAAAAAGGAGAGCGTGACTATATAATGCCCTATTTCTTTTAAACGCAGTAATTATTTTAAATTTTAAATGTGTAGTGAAATACAAGTAATTTCAAACTTTGCAATTCATTAGTCAAATTAAAACCCAACTAGTCCCTTTCCTCTTTTTCAGTACTTTTTACAGAGTCACATTTTACTAATGGTCTTGTGATGGGAAAAAGCTAGAAAGAAAAATCAATATTCACAGAAATATTAAAAGGACTAGACAGTGGTTAAGTGGTTACAAAATTATGAGATGCACATTCAGGAACAAATAAATAAAATACATCGGAAACTTAAAGCTCAAGTTGTGTGAAAATGAAGCACTCATAGCAAACTTCAAATCAGGTTAGTTTGATTATTATGGGGATTTGATCATGTGTGTTACATGAGAAACACAGAAGGCCTTTGAGGACTTGGCAAGCAGATAAAATAAAATGAACAGCTAAAAAGGTACATTCCCATAGAAACATAACAGGGAATTTTTCAGCAACACCAAGAAAACAGTACAAATAGCTTATGGCAATGACTAACAGAGATGCACATTCCATGCTCTAATGCCATCTTTACTACTGAACATATTTCGCAGTTGAGAATTAAGCATGCTACAGTACACCAGATTTCACTGGGTTTGTCACATATTTATACAGTTTTCTGGTACAGGTAATACTTTAGCGAGTGTAGTATACTTTAGTATTAAAGTAATACTTCACTCCATGCAGTAAAGCATAACTCTGTAACTTTAATAGACAGCTTCTCAGTTTTGTTTGGGAAACAGCTTTATAATCCTTGCTCTGTATTCTACAATAATGAACAAATATGCAATTTTCCCTCCTTTGTGTAGAGGCCCTTGCATTCCTAGACACTTTCTGACACCTGCTTGGCCAAACTATAACAGAAACAAACATAAAATAAAAGCGTGTCTTATTCTAGCCTTATCCTTTAGCACGTGGGGAAAAAATAGATCATTCATGGACGCTGACATATTTAATCTGTTACAAAAGTGCTGAATTCTCCTGCACAAAATTCAAAGACATAATTTTAAAACATCAAAGAGCGAGAATATGTAACAGCGATGCATAGATTGTGCCCCAACTTGACAAACAAATATTTCTGATAAAAGACTGATGTTTTAATAAAAAAAAACAAAACACATCAGAAATAGGTAAGTACTCAGCTAAACTAGCTCAGCTCGCAAAAACAACTTTAATGCTGAGGATGCAGTAAACAGTAAAATAAATTAAAATATATTAATTACTTTCCAACTGTTTACTGTATGTTTTTGGTAAATTATCCTATTCTTATTCCTGTTTATATTTGTGAAGGAGACTTGGAGCAATGTTTCTGCTGAGTCAGTCCGCTAGGCTACAGTGACATTTTAATGAAATGACAAGAAGCAGTTAAAGTGCAAGAAATTTTTCATCTAAGCGACAAATCAGCACACCAGTTCTCCAAGTGGAAATGTTAATTTTTGTTTATTTAATTTTTTTACAAGTGCACACACATTCCACTAGCATATGCTGCAGTTTTCGAATCACTAGAAGGTTTTATTTCAATCTATTTTTAGTCTTCAATTTGTTAACATTTTTCATCTGTTCCTCTTTCCAAGTTTTGTTCTTAAAATGTAACATAACACTATTCAAGAATTCAAGTAGTTTATACACTTAAATTATTAAATTTAATATTGCTTGTGACACTCCTAAAGAAAATGTTTGCTACTGCTAGTCTTCCAGCTGGCTGCGATCTCCCATTTCTCATCCCATTTTTAACTCATTTTAACTAAAGTGTTTTAACTACTAAATGATTCTCTGAGTTAAGTTTATAAGTTATGTGAGGATTTCAAAACTGTTTACTCCAAAAGTCTTAAATGTTTTGTCTCATTGAATAGTATACTCGAGTAACTTGTAGAACTAGCTGGTTATGTGAAATTTGAAAGAACGAGCTATGGGCAGTTCTTTATTTCAGCAGGCTGGACAGGAGCCTAGATATTTCTTAATGGCAAAAGTTAAAATTAAAAGAACCAACTGATAGATGAATTTTAAAAAAAAAAATGTTAAAAAATTAGCATCTTCCAATGAAACTGCAATGCAGATTGAAACAAACCTGCCACGCTGTTCTTTAAGTACTCAAGATGGCCTTCCTCATTCGCCTTGGGGTGCCAGATGCAAAACTGCAAACAATTTATTAACGTTCTCTTGGTACGTCCTTTAGAACAGGCTTTGGAAAGTTCTAAACAGCTCCAGAGCCCATCTGTTTACGGCCTTTTCAAGTGAGGAAAAACCACTCATCTATAACGATCAACTGACTTCCACACTTTTCCTCAGTATTTTCTTAATCATTCACGAGGTCCATAGCCAGAATATTTGTACAATCATTCAATTAAATATTTGTGATCTTTCATTAAGGTCAGAAGCTTGGATGACAAAAGAGTTAAAAACAAGCAGGAGGGAAGGGTTCTGCAAGGAAGGGTTCCATGAAGCTCAATAAAATCTTGTGATGTCTCCTTTAGTAACCTTTGCATGAGATCTCCATTAAAGATGAGGTCAGCAGCAAAAGGCTGTGGTTCTCCAAAGCTACGAAGTAGCCAAGTAAAGGGGAAAATTGCCCAAATAGAGCCTTAAAATGCTTTTCAGCTCTCTTTTTGGAGTTATGAAAAGGAACCTTTGCCAATTCCAGATTAAGGGCCTCTGATTATTTTTGTCTCGGGCAGCAGGAGCTATTACTTACAAAGGGAAAGGCAAATAAGTGCTTCTGGCACTTGCTAATAGTATAAGGTCTCTCAGAGGCAGCAAATACACAGACTTTTTCCTCTCTTGGCAAAGTATATGCTGCTACTGAAGTACTTAATTAAACCACAGAAATAATACTGTTGAGAACACACTCTAGGCTTACAAATACTCTTCATTTTACTCTCCAACAGAAACAGTTTCAGTGAGGTAACAGTCTTTCTAGAATTCCTTTTCAAGTGCTTACATACAGCACATTGAAAAAAAAAAAAAAAGAGTGCTTCTAAACCAATCAATTAAATGTACGTCAGCTAGCACAAATGGCTTCGATAGGACAAACGAGTTGCTCTGTCTTTTCTAAGTGCACTAAGAGGCACTGAGTTTCATGAGACCTTAACATCCAGTCTCACGGACCACAGGTGGCCAGAAAGTTCTGCATCTGAAGACTGACACATGCAGCATGAGCATACACGAATGTATTCTCAAACACTGAACAAAAGACACTGTCAGACACTGTGGGAGACACGTCAAATAACTGCAAGTTAAAATAAAGAGGATTTACCAGCCCCTTTTAAACTAGGTTTTTAAAAAACACACTTCAATGTGGTTTGCATTTTGGTTTTTAAACCATGTAAGCTAAAGAATTTCAAACGTCCTACTCAAGAGCATATAGTCTCATAAAACAAAGAAAAGGTTACTATTTAAAATCTAAATTGAAGAAATGAAGCATTACCATCTGCCCAGTAATTCTCCCCAGGAATACAAAATCTTCTCAGGACAATCCTTAGACACATCACCAGTGCCACTGGAGAGTTCATTATCACTCTCTGTAAAAAAAAAAAAAAAAAAAATAAAAAAAAAAAGAAAGAAAGAAAAGAAAAAAGAAAAAAAGGCAAACAAGAAAACAAAAGCATGCACAGATTTACCAAAGAGAACAGACATTAGAGATGCATACATATAGGTCTTAGACAAATTCTTCTCACATACCAGTTTTTAAAACCACAAAAAGACATAGAAAATATTAGTGGAACCGTAAAGAAAGTTTAGCAGACTTGACAAAACAGGTGCATTAATAAAGTTTCCATAAAGTTTAAGAAAACCAGACTAGGGAATAATTCACAGCTCTGTTACAGGAAAAAGGGCTGGGATCTAGAAAAGCATTATGTGAGAAACTATCCATTTAATGAAATTTCACAATGCAGTATTATCTAAAAGTCACATCCACTCCAGACTTCACACAAAAGAACTCTCTTTTAAAACACAATAGATAATACTACTTCATTACACTGCATCCCTTACATGCCATTCTGCTCTTATGGGGTACTCTGATCTCACTCAGAATCACACTCAGAGCCATAAAACAATTTATTTCTTTTATGAAGCAAGGTCATGGATAAGCAGTAAAAACACCATTATGACATTAAAGGTCTTATTGCATGAAACAGAAAAGAATGCTTCAAAAGGAAAAGAAACCTTCTAAGTATTAAGAATAAAACACTTATGGAGAGTATACGTCATTACACGACTAATACACAAAACCAGAAGGGAAGATGTGAGCCAGAGATGCTGTGCTCAAATAACCACCCAACCCAAGTAACCATCCAATTTACAAGCAACTTATGGGTCTATGCAGCTGTCCACAGCAAGTTGAAAAGTCTAACTCTTTAGAGTAGCTCCTCACATGAACATGGTTTTACAGTTATTTGGACTTTTACAAGTTTTATCTGAATAAAATACTGCTAAAAATTAAACACGAGTACAATTTCAACACCACCAAACATTGACAGGACTCCAGTTTCTCAGCACCTTTCCTATGAAACACTGCAATGGCCCCATTATCCTCAGGGGCCTCTGAAGCTATGGACAGTTTAGATGTTAGAGTGTCTCCAAGGTCGCTCTTTCCTATGTACTGGACTGTCTCAAGAAGCTAAAATAAAACAAAAAAGGAGGACTAAAGATACTTCTACTCCCAAAATCCCTTAGATCCCTTAGATACTCTCTTCAACACAGCTAAATCACATCTGGTTGCTGACCTAGCATCATTAGTTCCTCAGGTACATTAAACACTTCACCTCCAAGTTTATGTACACAACAGTAGTAGTTCAGGTAGAGGAGGATCTTCAGTACTTGTACAATTATCCTCATAAGTCTTTATCCTTGTCATTCTCACTTCAATTACACGTTTCTAATTGTTAGCCTCAGCAATTGTCAAATACAAGTCATCACTAAAAATATCATTAGTGCTTGAATTTGACAATGAACTGTGAGGACAAAGACAGCATATACTATATTTCAAGGAAACAGCGAAAATGCTGCCTTAAGAGAGAAGCCTACCAGAAAACTCTTTGTACTTCAAATTGAACATTAGATTAGTGAAACCCTTTAGCTTGGAACCTGTTTGTACAGCTTTACAGACCCCAAAATACAAGACCAACCTGCATTTAAATACTTCCCCATATAATTTAAAAAAAAAACCAACCAAAAAAACCCAAAGCCAAATCCACCCACATTCATCATACATCCACAGTTTTAAGGTTTCCCAATCTTGTGCATTCATTCACTAGATCTAAAGATGGAAATATGAAGATGAAAAAAACCCCAAATGTATTATTTTAACTAAAATTTGATATCACTATAAAAAGTTTCATAGTAACCAAAGAAACCCATTAAGTTCCAGTGGACAGAATATATTCAAAGGATCAACTTCACTTTCATTTTAAAATTACAAAAAATGTTGTAGAGGCAAATCTCCTAGCTTACCACCTAGACTTCGTAATATTTTTTAAAAAGTTAAAGCATTTAAATGCATTACATTCTTTAAATTCTCTCCTCTCCTGATTTGCTTAACTGGATTCAAAGAGATCAATTATAAATGCAGCCTGTATACTTCCCATGGAAACACAGGAAAAAAAAATATTTGAGGAAACCTTCTCTAGATCGAGTACATTGGCCATTCAGAGACACAAGATACGTGTTAATGATACTGGCCCATATTAAGTACCTCAAGAAACCTGGCTTACACCAGAAATTTATCGTAAACCACAATTTCAGAGAGGTTTCACATATTCTACGTTAAAGGAAGACAATTTTGCACAAAATTCTGAAAGGAGAGACTTGAATTACTTTGGAGAGACTGAAGAACTACAGTGCATCTCTACAAGAGCTACTGCCTAAAACATACACCAACAAATTTTGCAGTCTGAAACAAAATCTGTTTAATAAAATTCCCACTTGGTCCAAAACGTTTAAAAATGAAGCTACACTGAATACTTTCAGAAACAAAGCACGCTAGTTGTTACCTGATCCAAACCTGAGCTTGCCAAGGGAATACTAACATCAGAGAAACGCAACAAACCCCTTCTTTTCTCACTACACTGGTATTCTATGCAAAATTCTTCGAAGTTCTTAAGGAGATCAGTGTTACATAGCATACGTATTCCAGCAAGATATATCACAAAGCTGCAGTGCTTCATCCCTGAAAATTCTTTCATCTGGAAGGCTTAACAGTATTTTGAATGTATTATTCAGTTATATGTCAGAAAATCACAGGCCTTAATTAGAAATGCCATATGCTCCCTTTCAAAAGATGCTAACGTCAAACTTCAAAATAGAACAGGGTAAAGGATAGAGAATAAACAGCTTTAAAAATCTCTACTTTGTTTCCACTCTAAAGACTATTTACATATTCTAACCTGTGCAAGCACTTAGGTGCAAATTAAGCAGGAAAAGAAAAAAAAAAAAAAGGCTTTGGAAGGGATATTCGGATATTCAACTGTAGATGTTCTTCTCTGAGGTGTACTTGTATTCATTCTTCTCCACATTCTATAGCATCTATAAACCAGCAGCATTAGCCAGAGCACGATTTTATCCACCCTTATTCTGCTGGGAATGCCACAGTTCCCTTCCTCTAAATGTATTCTGCACTTCTCCCTTGCTCCTTTATTTGCCCCTGACCTCCCAGAGCCACTCCACTGGACAATAAAACTTATGCCTCATCAGAACAAGAGAAGGATGGGAGACGTCTCAAGGGAGCAAACCTGAGGGACTGGGTTGTAAATGTGTGGACACACAAATAGCCCTTTAATAATACTTAGGGGAATACAGTAAGTCTCTCAGGATTTTTGGGTTGGTTGGTTTGAATTGCAATGAGATTCACAAAATTCACACACACCCCAAAAAATATCACTTTGTGGATGCCTCATGAACCAGTTCCCTAAATTCAGAGTCTCTGTTTAAATCAAGCCTGAAGGATCGCACTTCCACAGTGAGCATCACTCTGCATGGCATCAGCATAGAATCATAGAATTCCTTGGGCTGGAAGAGACCTCTAGAGATCATCTAGTCCAACCTCCTACTCCAAGCAGCTCTAGCTAGATCAGGTCACTTGGGGACCTGAGGGGGAGGGTAGTCTTGCACACCTTCAAGAAAGGAGACTGTCGAATCTCTCCAGACAACCTATTCCACTACTTAACAATGCTCATGGCTTAAAAACAAACAAACCAACTAAAAACATCCTTTTTATCTAAGCACAATTTCCAAGGTTCCAAAGTGTGTTTGCTGCCTCTCAGCCTGTTGTTACGCACCTCTGAGAGGAGTCTGGCTCCATCTCCGAGTCCTCCGAGATAGCAGTTGTAGACAGCAGTAAGATTCTCCTCTGCATTTTCTTCTCCAGTCTGAATCAAACCTAGTTCCCTTAACCCCTCATTCTACATCATGTGCTCCTGCCATCTCATCAGCTCAGTGGCCTCCACCAGACTTGCTCCAGTGTGTCAATGTCTGTCTTGTATTGGGGAGTCTGAAACTGGACACAGTACTTCAAACACAGTCTCACAGGTGCAGAAGAGAGCGGATGGTTCACTTTCCCACACTTACTAACTGGATTCCTGCTAATAGAGCCCAGGGTGCGCTTGGCCTTCTTTGCCGTGAGGGTACGCTGCTGTCTTGGTTTCAACTTTTTGCCTGCTAAGATCTTCATGTCCTTTTCTACAAAAGTCGCTTTTTATCTGGTTAGTGTCCAGGCTGTCTTGTTACACGGGGTTATTCTGTTGCAGATACAGGACTTTGCTCTTGCCTTTGTTGAACTTCATGAGGTTCCTGCAAGTGCCTTTCTCCAGCCTGTCCAGGTCCCTCTGAGTAGGAGTCCTGCCCTGCACCATTATTCACCGCTCCCCCCAATTTGCTGTTGTCCACAAACCTCCTGAGGATGCACTCAGTCCCATCACACAGATGATTAATCAAAGACATTAACAGCACTGATTTCAATACTGATCCCTGAAAGATACCCCTATGTACTGGCTGCCAGATGGACTTTGCACCATTGATCGATTCTTTCATCCCAGCAGCCCAGCCAACCTTCCAACCACATTATTTTTCACTTATCCAGTCTCTATCGCATTGATTTAATGATAAGGACACTATGGGACACAGTGTTGGAGTCCTTGCTAAAATCAAGGTGTACAACATCCACCGTCCATCCCTTGTCAACAGCACCGGTCACCTTGTCACAGAAAGTAATGAGGTTGTTCACAATGATTTGCCCTTCATAAATCCGTGCTGGCTTTTCCAAGGAAGGTTCCAACGAACCTTTTCCAAAGGTTGTCCTTCACCTGCTTAGAAACTACTTTTGGGAGTATTTGCTCCGTAACCAGTCCGATAGACTGAGGTTAGACTGATCTGGAACTTCCTTCTGGCCCAGTGACATTTGCTTTTCTTCTTTTGGACATTTGTCATTTGCATGAGATAAATATGGAAGTGTCTACAGGTATCACTCAGGCTGGGGGAGAATCTCTGGATGATAAGATTTTGCATATAGTCTGTTTTTGTTAGTATACCTATAGACAAACATAAACATGTATAAAAAGTGGACTCTCAAAAATCTGTAGGGACATTCAACAACAAACTAAAAAAAGAATCTAACTAAAAAGAAGATTGGCAGCCTATTGGATTTGGATATACATAATTTTGTGCCTGCTCCATTTAGAAACACTCATTACTTCAATTATTTATTATTTGAGCAGACTCTTCAGAATAGGGCACAGACAGTTGTATTTTAAGTGGTCCAGCACTAACATTTATTGTGTAACAATACTCTATTGACTAGGCTCAATTACAACTTTCCCTGTCCTTTAAAAAAAACAGACTGCAACTTGCAGAAGTATCACTGTTAGTAAAAAAGTCCTCTTGGCACTTCAGCAGCACCTTTAGCAAAATAAACTACGGTTTATTATTCTTGGTAACTAATAATTTGGAAAATGCTTCCCGAAGTGGTCCATCTTCCACATAGCAGAGGTACCTACTTAGTTTGCATAATAGCCTGAAAGACTGTTTTTAGTGGAAAATAAATAAAACTTTCAGAATTACAACAATTTCCTTCGATATGAAATGGCAACAAAGTTGGTCTGGGTTGGGGAACACATGGTTCAGGTTTTTGTTTGTTTGGTTTTTATAATAAACTATTTGTAACTGAACAAGTGCCACAGAAGACCACCCTATGCAGTAAAATGGCTGTACACGTGAAAGGCTTTGACTATCTCCCAAGATACCAACAGAGTGATCAAGACAAGCCTTGTAAGACAGCTCCATTAGGTTATCCAAGGTCTTACTTTTTAACTTGACTAAAGAGAACACAGATCTTGATCATATAGTCCCCTGCATATATTTGTCTAACCCAACACTACAAACCTCCAGTTACCTCCCTAAGCGGTTCATCCCAAGGACTTCATTACACTTACCCGTGGACTATACCCCTCATTTCAAACCTAATTCTTTCTACCTGCAATTTATGCCAACTACCTTTTTCTCCTCAACAATTTTAGCACATCTCACTTCAAAAAAAAATAGATCTTTTTCTTTCCTCATAGGACACATTCTCCAGACTTCCACTCATTTCTGAGTTTTTCCTCCTATATTTTTTTTTCTCAATGAGAGGTGTTCAAACAAAATACTGAGACAGCAAGTTCAGAACAGAAGAATTATGCACACAGTAACTTTTTATTACAAGCAAACACCCCACAGAAAAAAAAACATACACAGAAACACAAAATCTTGGCCTCTTCTTCCCCCTCAGTTATTTTGATAGAGCAAGGCTTTTGAGCCCATAAGTACAGAACAAGAAGCACCCTTAGGGGGTAACTCTACTATTCACAGCAGCTCTGACAAGTTGTGGAAAGACTGTAACAAAATACTGTGAGAAACCAACTCAGAAAAAAGTCAAATAGCAGAGATGTTCCTCTCTGATCAGGTGCAGATCTCTTTCGAACAAAAGTAATCAACTATGTTTATTGGTATTTTCCATTTTGGGCTTGAGGAAATAGATTCTGTTTAAGAACTCTTACTCACGTCAACAACAACTGAAGTATTAAACACACTTAATGTTTTTAATCTTCCTGTTTTTACAGTGAAAGAGCGTTTTGGTTTTTTGTTTGGGGCTGGCTGGGGTTTTTTTTTGAATGGGCATTTTTTTGCATCTTACTTCAAAAGTTTTCCTTTACACAATACTCCCCTTATCCCCATTTAACACCAATTATATAGCTACAGAGCTACTTTTCCAATAGATTCAGTTCTCTTTAAAGAAATCTACTAGCTCACTTGAAACATGACAATGCCTTAGAAGTTGAACTCATTTGTCAGTTAACAAAAAAGGCAGAAAACTATACTGTCGTTTCAGAGAGTTCAAGCATAAAAGTAAATAAGTGAAGTACATCCTAAGATGAGTAGAAATGCATGAATATAGCAGATAAAAACCAACAGGCGGGATTTGAGTACTGATGTGAAGAAGAAAAAAGGATTTTTAATGAGTTTTAATTGAGAAGCTGTTACAAATGAAATAAAAGAGTAGGTGGAACTGAAAAATAATATAGTTGGAGCAGCCTGAAGGAGAAGGAAATCAGGTCATGAAAATAGGTGGGAACAGAATTTGAATACTTCAAAAATCAGAAGTTTGATTTTTATGTAGGAGAAGAACAAAAATGAAGGGGGAGCTGAAGTTGGCAGCATATTATCAGGGCAACAAGATATAGACGTTACTGACATAGAATCATTCCATACATACTAGATAAAAGAGGATCGTGAGAAAGGCCACAAAAAAAGCAAGGTTCCATTTATAAGGTAACAGGAAATTATAGAGCATGAACTATAGCTTTGCCAAGGAAGACAAGTGTGAAAAAAATTTAAGTCATAAAATTCATTCTAATATTAAATAAGGTAGATTTTACCTTAAATAAGGTCAAATTTTTCAGTGCATTACAAAACATTTTGATGAAGACAAAAAGATTTCAAAATGCCTTCCAAATGATATATTTATGAAATTACAATCCTCAGTATATTTTCTAATTTAGAGGGAAGAGCAATAATCAGAAGCAGAAAAATATGGATTTATGAATATGAACAAAGAAGACTGGCAGTAAATTCTCCTCACAAGAGCCTTCTGTTTTTATTTAAGTTACATAATTAACTTGAAGAAAAATTAATTTGGCAGCTACTGAAGTACATATAAAGAGAGTAAAAACAAAAAAGAAAGATACCTGAACTCTTCACTAAAAGCCAGTAATGGCAAAAAATAGTATTTTTATTCTTTTTCCTTTTTATGAATTATAAGATACGTATTTGTCACTTAGAATCATTCAAGCAAAAGCTAATGCTGTCAAATCTCAAAGTTTTGATTACCTTGCAAACTTAATTAACTTCTCTATGTAACCAAAAATCTGGATCCCAAGAAAACCTTACATTTGATAAAACACTGAAAAAGGTGGAAAAGAATGGGATTGGATGATACCTGTCTTCCACCCACTGCACACAATAACGGTTTTCACAGGTTATACAGAAGTCTGTGCAAAATCTCTCAAAGGACCCCCACTTCTACTTTTAAGCAATCCTGTTGGTTGTGTGAACTGGCTAGCCAAACCGACAACTTCTTTTCAACAAAAAATTCTGCATTTAGAAACATATCTTAGTTCTGCATCATACAGTTTCCACTCAGGCCCTGCATTACTGTTACATTAAACAAGAATCATTTAAAAACAACAGCAGATTACAAAAATACACGTTAACTGTGCATCCAAAACTGAGTGTAGAAACATGTGCAAAGAGATGATTCTACCCTCCTGTACTGAACATACAAGTGTGCCACCATGACATATCTAAATTTGATGTACAACTGCCTAAAGCTGAATAAAACAGTGGAGAAAAATTATCACTTCAGTAGTTTTGCTCCCACACAGATGACAAAGCCAACTAAATGCTGCACAGTGGAGGTATTCTTGTAAATACAAACATCTTCCACATGTACTTTGCTGTTTGAAAGCTGACAGCTTTGAGAACACACAAGAAAAATCAAATTTGAGATGCTGTCACAATTCTAAGGCAATGCAATTCTTTACTCCATATTAGTAATTTACAAATTTGTAGATTAGTACCTACTGCCATATTTGATAATATCAAATGCAAAACAAAAAATCAACGTTATAAACACATAAAAATTATATATTGCCTGGCATTTACTTAAAGTGCCAAGGCAGTATTCAAGTCACTTTGATTACAAAATACTTAGACTTAACAAAATACTATAAAGCTAATGACCAAAACTAAAAATACAAGAATCTCACTCTGAGGTTAATAATTATTAGTAAAAAGCAGGGGGAACTGTTTGTTGAGAAAAGTCTTTTTCATCATCTTTATATAAAGGTGGTTAAATAAGGTATTTTTTTAATGATATGCAAAATCATATGGGCATAGTAGTGGCAGCTTGAGGCCCCACAAAACCATGGCACTTGTAACTGAAACCTGAGAAGATCCTCTAGCAATAGGAAGATCTAATTCCTAGTAAGACAAGAGGACTGCAAATCCTTTTTTAAATTACTTTCAAACTACCATACTGTTTATAGGCAAACAAGGAAGATAACCACTACCAAAATGAACCACCCAAAACATTCAAAATAATCCGCAATTGCTTCCAGACAAGATGCAAGCAACAATTTATGTTCATTTATTACTGAAAAATGTCTATTTTGCATCACAATCTGAAGTGATTTTATGTAAGCTAGAAAAAAAAGGACTGAACTCAAAAAACAGATTTCACCTATGTATTCAAGGAACTGAAAACTCCCTGAATTTGAAGTAATTTTTTCCTAACATTCTGCAAGAATAAACCTAAGTTGTCAATGGATTTCCCTAGAGTACCAGGCCAGAATTATGGAATTGTATTTTGCCTTGAACTTCACAAAGTCAGCATGAGCTACGGATTTTATCAAAGAAAGAATCCCCACCTACAGTGTGTTCCCAGATGCAGCTTGCAGGAGTGTCTTGTGGATGCTGGAGAGGAAGAGGGGAATAATAGCTCAGAGTAAGTTACACTCATTTCTCAAGGGCCCAGCCTACAAACCCAGCTTACACCTGAACTCCCAACAGCAATCTGGATTAAAGGACAGGAAAGAACCTGAGCCTCAGGAGTCAGGTGGCCTTCCCTGTACTTCCATCTCCCTATAAACCTGCAACACAAACAACCTTAAAATTCTCCAGTTTTCCATTTCTTTTACAACTCTGCAATTCCATTAAATAATTCTGTAACCCACAGAAGTGCTTCAAATTCAAAACATTTCAAATACTTGCCCTTTAACAGAAAGGCCATTCTTGCATGAAAAAAATTAAATACAACTAACTATCAATAAGAACTGCCACTATACAGGGCACATTGAAAAAAATACAGCCTCCTGCACTCGGGTGGGTTTTTTTATATACCAAGGAAGGGATCATATTCTTTCTGGAAGCACAATAATAGCTGCAAAAGTCAACTGAGTGCATTTTTATTAACAAAAGTTAACTTGTAAGGCATGAAAATAACCCAGTGCAAAAGAATGGATAGCAGAGTCCATAAAATTACATTAGGCTCATCAAGAATATTTTTATTTTAAAGCTATAGAACCGCATTCTTCGGAAGTGCTTGTATTTTAAAACTCATCTCTTACGGAATTGCAGCAAAGGGTTCTTGTCTGAAGATAGCCACTAACCAAATGACCTCGTGAACTTAGGATTTATAAAGTTTTAGTTAATTTTTACAGAGACAGCTGAAAGGCTCCAATACGGATTTAATTGATCTTGTTTAACGCTCACCAACATTACTCTGTATTGGATTAATATAACAAACAGTTGCTGTGAATTACATGAAGCTATTTTTAATTTGGATAAAAATGCAGAGTTGACTGCTTTCACACTATTAATGTCATTCTTCTCATTCACACAAATATCCTCATCGTAAACTTCTATTTTATCACAAAATACTCTCAATAGCTCTATTGACACTTAAAACACCACCTCCTCTAATCCTTTGCTTTTTGAATCCTGAAAACAGCCTCCACCCACCCACAACATTTGACAGTGTATCCTAATTTAGTTTGGCTGATCATTTCCGATCAGTTAGTATTGCCCACTCCTTATCTACTCTGCGCACCATCTTTTTGTGCTGTGCAATACATCACACTCAGATGTCTTTGAAGCTTTCCGGGTCCTCTATCCTTTCATTTCTATCTTCATTGTCAAATTTCACCATCTCCACACTGAATTTTCATACCTCTTACCTTAATTTTTCTATTGTATAATACCTCTTTTTGTTCTGAGAGTTAAGACAGCTAAAAAGAACACAGAAAGTTCTACTCTCTGAAGTTTGTTATTTTTTCTCTTTTGTTGCCCTTTCTTACTTGTACAGCTTCCTACCTATACATAGTTTCCTCTTATTAAAGACCAATAACTGAACACCGAAGACATTTCGATAGGATGCTTCTTGGTTTAAGTGCACTGCTCACGGATCAGTATCCACTATGCTGTCAACTGCATTCCTGCTCAGTTCTCAGCTGTCAGAAAAGTAATTTGTAAACCATTAAGAAATCTATTGCTGCTGTAAATAAAAACACAAACCCAAACAGAACTGCATTCCTGGAATTTCTCTGAGAGTGCTCTAGAGGCAATCTACAACTCATGCTCAGAAACTTCATTTTGAAGACTTGGTAGGCATGTTATCTTTTATCTATTGTGAATTGCCTCTTTCAGGATGCCTGCAAAACATGCCATGTTTACTCGGCATGCAATTTATGGATTGGAACAAGAGCTAGTAACAAGACACTGGGGACCACATAAAACTTCAGCAAAAAAAAAAAAATCTTCCAAGTCAGTCACAACCAGTTTAAAGACTATTTTCTGTTTTTCAGCAGAATTGCTCCCACTTACAGTGATTCTCAACCTTCTAACATTATTCCGATTCAAGAAGAACTCTAACAGAGTTATCTAGAATTCTCCTGAAATGTCACATTATAGTTAAGGAAAACAAACAAAAAAAGAATTAAAATATTAGAGCAAAAGGAATTTCATGTATGGTCTAAGCAAGAACTGCTGCTAAAAGAAGCCAACATATTCTTCCCCTTCTCCTTTGTTACTTGTTTCTAGGACTACATTCTCCTTGCAAAAGCTTCTGCTGGAAAGCAATTGTATCCAATCTTCAGGCTCACACATGCAGCCAGCCACTTCATCCTGCCACACAATGACACTACAATAAAAATGCTCTGTGCAGCTATGTCTTTTTAAATAATGCAATATACAAACCGCCACTTCCGTACATGTTCTCACTTATTCTTAGTGCTCCAAAAAGGAAAAAGATTAGTTCAAACAATTGTGCTCTTCACCTTGTTACAAGATTCTACTCAAAATTAAATATTAACAGTATACTTTTCTGCTTATTGAAAAAAATGGATACTTAAATTGGTTTTATTTGAAACCTTTCCAGAAAGAGTAAGAATTTCCTCATTATATATTTGTCTCTTTTAAAATTATATTCTGAATTTAATAGAAAATTTCTTATCAAGCAATATACATTCTACGTTTTGACATGAAATCATTAATATTAATTATATTTTAAAAATTATTATCGCCAAAGCAAGGAACTTTAGATGACTGGGTTGCCAGAAATATCTATTATAATATTAATAATTTTTAAAAAAGTGAGGTTGATCTGAAAGATCTCTAAGTAGCTATTGCCCAATCTTTGCAAAGATCTTAATATTTTTATATAGCTGTTCAGATGAAAAATAAAGCTAAAATGAGAAAAGAATATTAAAAGCTATGAATGTTATTTAGGGAATATATGATCTCAATTTTCTATAGGCAGTTGCTGTGCATTTGAAAGGGACTATGCCTAACACTAGTACAGTACTTATTTTAAATCATTATTGGGGAGGGGGGGAATCATGTTTGGCCTTTCATTAAAACAAAAACAATAAAAATATTGAAAAAAATGCCTTTTTCTTATGAACATCTTTATTCATATATTCATGACATAAAACATCCCACTGAGCTGTGTGTATGTACACACACACAGAATACACAGAAATCAGGTAAAGTGCAAATGAGGCATGCATTCTTACAGCATTATACAAATGAAACTGCAATGTATAGTGCTTCTGAAGTAAATTAGGTATTATTCTCTGGGCATGTAGGATATATATGAGGATATGGAAAAAAAAAAAAAGTAGAACAGGTAATAATTCTCAATATCTGTAATGGGAACACCAGCCTCTGATCTATGAAATAATAAAGTCCTTATAATGCACACTTGCCCTAGTCAGGTTGCAAGCAGAAAAAACCCCAACTATATGGCCAGGTAGCTACCATCCTTAATATTAAAGAAAAGAAAAAGCCTTCTTCCAAGGCTAAGATAAGACATTGTAAACTCAAGGGTTTTTTTTTTTCCATCATCATAATTAGTACCCTGAAAAGAAAAAGAAAGAAAAAGAATGAAGAGATTTATTTAGAACAACTGCAAATGACTCATTTAACCTGCATATCCACTAGGATAGATAACTTCTAGGCAGATAACTCTAAATGCAGTTTCCATGAGAACAGAGTCGCATCATGATATTTTTAATGTCTTCTCTTAGGAAGTAATCTACATTTAAAATATGGAAACTAGCATTAGGAAGCTAAACCAAAGTTTAACTTGGGTTCATACCCCAGTGGAACACTTTTACTCTATAAAAAAATAAAGCCATTCTATAATAGCACCAAGAGGATGATACCCACACTATTACTAATTGTGCTACATTCATCAGATTGTGGAACAGTACTTCACTCTTCCCAGTAAGAAGCAGTATTAAGAAAAGTATTCAAGTAATTACTTAAACTCTATCCTATCAAATAAACTCACAGACTTTATATTTTGACTATACAACTCAAACGTCCAGCACGGGAAAGAACACCCGCAGATGTTCAACTACGCTACCCTGAACCACAAGACCCAAAGGTCAAATCTGAAATAATTCTTGCTATGAACAGTAAAGCAACCACAAGTATCAATTAAATATAAGGGCTACTTTAGAGAAAATAGTATTTTTACAATTCAGAAGTGGTACTTGATACAAAGTAGGGAATAACAGTGATAGTCAATGCCCATCCCACTCCCTCCAGGAATCAGTAGAAGGTTTTCAATTCACCAAAGAACACCTGGCCGTGGGCTTTGTAATCTGGGTGTCACCTGGGATACGTGGGCCTTTTTGTTTGTAGCTGGAACAGAGTAACCATACCTGTCTGCTCCTGACTGTTAATCAGAGGGTTCCGCTTTGCATTGCATAAACTAATATCCAGCTACTTACCTATAAGTAAGAATCAAGAAGGAATTTTTCTGCTGTAGTGAGACTTTTTATAGTAATGTCAGAACAGTGCCAGAAATCTGAAGAATAACTTTGTAAAACTATCACAAGTTCTAGTAGGTCAGATATCCAGTTCAAAAAGGGCACGTAGAAAGCCTATTCTGAATGCTATGGGCTAACCCACAGAGACAAAGAGAGGACAGTAGGCCAAGGGCCTTCAAAAAACCAAACAAACAAAAAAACAAACAAAAAAACCACCAGTGGGAAAGACACTGAGGTACTGTAAGCTTTGGAAGGGGCAGGCAAATACACTTGGTTCATGAACAGCAGCAATCCCCAACATGACCCTCAACTGAACCAGCAGATATTTTGACAAGCCCTAGTTATAAATGAGGAGGAAGGAATCACACGCTAAGCAGACAATTTGGGGATGGGGGAATTCCCTGTATGCGTCCATTTGGGTTTTGGGGTTTTTTTGCTTTTCTTTACAAATAGGCATTTAGAGCCCATTTCAATGCTGTCCTTTAGCAGCACATTCAAGGCCAATGGCTTCTGATGAAAAGAAAATCCATCTAGAAAAGGTTTTCTATCTTGTAAGCTGAGCACAAGCGCATCAGTAATACATTTTGAAACACACAGAAACACGGACATGCGCTTTCTGCTGCTGCTACTGGAAGATCTCCAAATAATGGGTTGGTAAAAAGCCCATTACTAAAGAACTGCTGCTAGCAGAAAATCACATGTGATCGTTTTGTCCAAAAGAGTTCTATTTCTAATAGACACAAATAGGAAGAGTTAAATGAGTACATTGACAGCAGAAATCTAATAGTACTAAGGGAACTGTTAGTGCTCATTTATTCTTACCTTCTTCTGCCTCATCCTCTTGGGATGATGACATAGGCCCTCCTCCACTTGTCGGGCTGACCAGTTCTTCCTCTCTTGCAGATTCTCTTTGTAGACTGACAACTTCATAAATTGCATCCCCAGCACTTGTGTGACTTTTCCCTTCAGACTAAAACAAAATGTGGGTATGCGTTAGGTCCCCACTGTTGATAAATACAGTTCTAACAGTATGCCAAAACCAACCCCAAACACATACAAACAAATCTCATATCAGAGCTAAACAACAGTTTGGGCAAGACTCCCTTAGACTTCTTTGCAATGGCACATGCAGACTGACAGTAATCAACAGCTCCATTTAAGTTTTACAGGTACAAACTATAAATAAAAGTTTATTGTTTCCAAAGTTGCCTCAACAACCATTTGAAGTATTGTTCAGAACAACGATAAAAAAAACTTCCCAATTTAAATAGCTATAATGAGATGAGGTCAAAGACAAACCGCAGCAAAAGAGAAGAGGAGAGAACGAACAGGAAAAATACTGGAGTAACCGACATCATAGAAACAGGAATCAAACGAGGGGAGGGGGAATGTAATGGTAAGAGTTTTTAGTAGGTGAAGACAAGACTAAAGAGGAAACAAAACCTCATGCTTTTGGAAAGCTGTAAATTATTAAAAACTCCTTGTATTGTTTTACTCATTAGAAAAACAGAAAAAGTCATCTTTCCAGTGAGTATAATATACTCCTTTCAACGGGGAAATGTATATGTCTGCCTGTGCACACGTGTACAAATCATGAATATCTGTCAATCTAAGTTAAATTAACTTGGATATTTGAGTGTGGTATCTGTAACTATATATATTTGAGGTCTGAATATTTCCAGCAGAAATAATCTTGTTCTGTAAAAGCAGTTTTTCTTCCAAATCTGTCTCTTTAGGAATTTGGTAACTTTCAAGGCAAACTACCTCAAAGGGTGGGGAGCAGGGGGAAGTTGTTTGGTTTCTTTTTACTTCAAGTTTGAAAAGTTCAGAGTTTAATCTAAGTCTTCCACGTTCAGTGGACATTCACATGAAAAAAGAAGTTACCTATACTTTAAGCACTGGATACAAGGTTGCGAGATTTAACATAAAATGAGTATTAATTTCTCCTCTGAGTTACAGTTCTGAACTCAGTTATTATTCAGTGATGTACAGTGATTAATATATTTGCAGAGAATTGCATGAAACTGTAAACTAATGACTGTATTAAATGAACCAGCCCAAAATGTTGTGTTGTTTTGTTCTCTGTGCATCTTGCATAATCAGTTAAAATAAGGTAATTTCTTGAACATATTAAAAACATCAAATTAACCATGAAAGAGAAAAGAACACTATTTCAGTATTTCAGTTACAGAAAACTCAATTCGTTTAAAAACCATCAAAATTATTATAAAGTTGGAAGACTCCACAACACCTTTGCTGGAGATGCACATCAAAGCTGACCAGCACTTACAGTTTCAACAAGCTGGTGAAATTATGCAGACGAGTAGCTTAAATAGGGACTGCTTGGACTGACAACATAAATGTTTTTATACTGAGAAAACTTTCATACTATATTTTAGATTAATCATTCAGATCTGCTTACTTTAAAGCTGATATTCCCTGGAAGCAGTGGCAGCAATTATAAGCCAGTTTTGCTGACTGAACTTCTCATGAAGTCAGCTTAATGAACTTCGGAGTGCAAGCATAAAAACCCTGCATTTTATAACATTTAGCATGATGATATTAGAGCCATTATCCCTATTTTATTCTCACAAAATACCATTATCCAGTAACTACAAAGTACTTGGTTGAATCAATCAAGTATTGATGCCCTTAATAGTATTAACCATCGCTATCTATAGCTTTTACTTTTGAGGGAGTAAGGCATGAGGTAGCATGGATTTTGTTGTATATTACAAGCATTACAAGTCTTTACCTCCTTGAACATGTTCTGGTTAACTGCAAGACCCATCTCTATAAAATGCAAATAATTTGGTTATTTGTTTTTTCTGAAGCATGCATTTGGTAAAGGAATCCACCTTTACAAGGATCATGTTCTAACTATGAAAACGTGCATGAATAACACAGTGAGAAAGAAAAGAAAGAAGAACAAATGAAAGAAAGAAAGAACAATCCTAAATCACACAGCAACTTGCATTTATGTCATTCCTCACATCTGACTGCACCTCACCAATCTTGGTTCAGACTATTAAATCTGTCTGAATCCTTCCTCAGAAGAGTTCTGATATTTTTTTTCTGCCAATAAAGACAGGTCCCATTTACCCCTTGCAGGAAAACACCATTTCATGGCTTGATTCACTTTGGAACACCAGTAATGGATGCTTCCTTACTGGAATGCGCACCTTGCTGAGACAGACCAAGTCTAAAGGTTCCTCCCAAGGACTCTGCATGCTAGAACTGAGAACTGGATAGACCACATGCATGAATTTCTCCCCCACAGTCAAACATGCTACATTTGCACAATGACCAACAGTATTATAGTCATGATTTTACATCAGCAGGAAATTATACCACAGGATTCATTGTCCCGCACAGAGAAGCCACCTATGTTTGGAGCTGAGGCTTTTGATATTAATCTACTGTTACATTCCCTGGAATCTACTTAAGATCAACTGCTTTCCCCAAAAGTCCATAAATAGATGATCCCAATGCCATCTACAAAGTTATTTTCCAAGGAGTAAGTAGCGCCCTAAGGTACAGCATCCTCCAGAGGTATCTGCAGGAACAGCTATTACAATACAAACTGTCCAACTGATAATTGGTTAAATACAGACTCGCTACAGGTCACAGAGAGATCCTGTCATGCACAATCAGGACCTAATCTTGTAGAAAGATTTAAAAGATTAAAAGTGTTCCTCTCCTAAGAATTCTGCAGAACAGCTCCTCAGAATTTTACAGCAGGAAGAAATGAATGCATTTCTGCAGGGAGGGGAGGCACATGTGTGTTGTCATATTATAAGGGGTGAGAAAAAAAAAGAAAGTATCCATATTACTCAATTTAAAACGTTACAGTTGTAAAGTGATTTAAAAGGAAAGCTTAACTGATTATAGATAAGTATCAAACAGCTAAGAATGTAAGATTTTCAAATGTGTTTTCTTTAAATTTAAAATGTAGATATTGTCAACATTTGCATATAACAGTTGGGCTTCTCAGATTTTCTTGAATTCTGAGTTGCTACGTTAATCTCTAGAAGAAATACAGAAACAGCATTCAACAAGATTTATTTACTCACTAAGTGTTAAACACAACTGCACTTTTGCCATGTAATATCAACAGAGCTTGGTTTTTTAGACCTATTACTGTGCCCTATTCCTATTCCCTATCTTTCCTATTACAGGAAGATGACAACTCAAATATTCACATTAAGCTCAGTAAAATGAACAGCTCTTTGGTTTCATTAGTCAAAGATGATGGACCACTATTCCAAAGCAAGTGGCGCAGATAGCCTTTGCTGTTCACTTTTTGAACCAATACCACAACATAGGTCTCTGGAGAAAGGAGGTCAGCAGTTGTTGGAGGAGGATACAATTGTGCGTCATACTGCAATGATAAAGGGGCAGACATAAATACTTTACGTACCTCACCCAATGCCAAAACTGGAAGATACTTTAGCATCCTACTCAATAGATAACTATTCAACAAACATTACTAGATGAGGTGGATATATCATCTCTTAGTGCTTGAGAAAGTAGTAAATGCACTCTAATCACACAAGCACAGGACTGGGAAAGCTAACATAGAGGGAATACACAGCTATGCATTAAGATTCATCTTAACCACTTCCCCCCTCTGTAGAATCGAGCAGTGCTTTTACAACTTGACTTAAAAGCCAAACTCAATGGGACTGGCAAACTGAAATACTTCAGAGAAAAGTTTGCTAAAAATGGTGATTTCTTTTCTGCTATTTGAACATTTCATAAAGCTACAGTCACCATCATGAAATCACACAAAGAATGCTAATTTAATAAATCATTGCAACAATAAGGCCCGTACCTCACCTTTCACAAAGAACTGGGGGAGTGAAGGACAATCATGTAGATAATTTTCTATCCTAATCAGCATTCACAAGGGTGAAAACATGGCAGCTTCTCCAGGAATCAGAAGTTACTTTTCCAGATAATCTTCTTCCAAACTTACCTTTTTGAAAACATGGAGAGACCTACCTTCTCAAATACACTGAGAAAACAAGAGTAATAATCTAACTTTCTTAAACCTCTGCATAAGGTTCCTTTGCCTTTAACTGATTATATTCTTACAGTCACCTACCTTCACATTTTGAACTTCAGTAGCCAGGACTTCCCTTTGACACATATTACTCGATTTTACAGTCGTTACCCAATTTTACCAGTCAAATGGACTTGCTTTAGACGTCTGCACACAGGTCAGATTGTATGAAATTACAGAGAAATCAATAGGTAGGTTCAAAATTGTTCAAGCCCACAAGGCCAATGACTTATGACTCATTATAGTTCAGTTTACAAAAGGCATTGAATGTTTATCTATGCTACTTAACCACTATTCCATTAAGGATCTCAGCAATAAATAGTTAAAAGAAACAAATTACTGAGGTGCAGGTGCTATGCTAACCTTTAGAAAGGCCAAGTTAAGACAGACAAAATGAATGCTCCCAGCATCAGATTTTCTTAAAAAAAACCCCACACAATACCTGCTTTAGCTTCATATAAAAAGTTTCTGTGAAGGTTTTTCTGCTGAAGTACCAGAAGCGTTCATTGGCAGGGTACACACGCACAACAGTCTCCAGCAAAAACCGGACTGGCTCTACTACTTCAGTAACAACCATATCCACTGCCACAGTCATGAATACACGCTTATCTAAAACAGAAAAGTAAGCCACATATAGAAAAATTAGTCAAAGTTCAAATTTCTCAAAACAATAAATGGCAGAAGTAAACTGTTGTTTAAATCAAAAAATCTTTCTATACAATTATTGATTCAATTGCACCCATTTTATTTATCTGCATTCTACACTCTACATGTCTGCTGCACAGAATGAGCATATGTGTTAGTGTACCAAGTCAACAACTTTTCAAAACAAAGACACTCTGCTTTAAAGACAGGAGCAAAACATCATGCAAGGAAAAGAGCATTAAGATACACCATTCACATGAGACAAAAGGAACACGCACAGGATAAGGTCACATATTAAAGTGTAAACATACTGCTGAGGGAATATATGTGTGTGTATGGCAAATCAGTGTCAAGGGTCTCCTACAGCATTGTTTGTCCTAAATCCTCTCATAACACTAAGAAATACCTCAGATAATTTTTTTATGTCCATGCCCATATTCTGTCAGTTACAAGAACGCAAAACATTGTACCCCTCCTTGTCCCACTCTCTGGGTCAGACAGTCCTCATAGCAGCAAAACATATTTTTAATGCAAAGCATAGATCAGTAATCTTAATCTATAGTAGCTCCATCCTCCTAGTACTGAAACATAACTCCAACTTTTTCAAGTAGAGAGGAATGCAGGATCAACAAACCAGAGGATGAGACTGAAAGAGTCCAAGTGTATCTTGCAGGTTTACAGTGCAAGAAAAGGGTTGCTGATTCTGGAAACATTCACCAGAGAGAGGTAGTAACCATTATTCTCCATCAGAACTGACAACTTTCTTGCAGAAAGCACACATTTTTAAAATAAACACTTAGAATCGGACATAAAGGATCCAAAGACTCTCTTATCAGACCAAAGAGGCAAGTGGGCATTAAAAATAAATAAATAAAAACCCCACAAAACCAAACCATACCACACACACACAAAGTCCAATCATAAACCAGAAACTGTGTCAAGCTGTACAGTGAGAGTTTTGCCTATATGCTACAAGAAATAGTGTGGTTTGAAAATCCAACAGCAAGAACAGTGACACTGGTTGTATATACTTTAAGCAACTGATGTGAGCTCTGCCATGAGATAGGAAACAAACTCCAGATTTGCATGCAAACCTTTTACATCGTATCAGAGAACATCAAGTCGAGTGGTAAGAAACTGTGCTACATAATCGAGCACTCCAGTGTTTTACTTCCAGCTGCCCCAAGATGAAGGGATTGTAATGCTATTTGTAATCAACTCACCTCAAAACTAAAAGAATGAAAATAGCAATGCCTCAGATTTATACTGCTTTGGTGAGTACAGCAGGTGGAAAACAACTTCTGCATGCTTAGAACCAAAAAATTCCAGTAACCAGGGAACAGGGACATAAGCCCCAAACACTAATATAACATCCCTATATCAGCAACACACAGCTCTCTGAACAATTATGCACATTTCCATTTTACATATGTTTATATAGTAAAGTTCCTAGTCATGGACTCTTGAAACATAATGATGTAGGTACTCAGACATATGCAGCATGATTTCCAGGAGAAAATACATACACCAAAGCCATGTCAGGCAAAACAAATTTACAAATTATATTAAATTACCTTTAGGAGTTTCCTCATTAAGTACTAAAAACATGGGTGCATTAGGATTCCACATTCCAGTAATTACATAAGCCTTCCCATCGGAACTCTTCCCCATGGATTCCTAAAAATAAAAACATACAGGATTCTATTAAAAATCATGGTTTGAGACCAAAGAGATTGAGCATAGGGAGCCAAAATAGTTCTAGGAACTTCAGAGTAAGATTGTGTTGGCTCTAGAGACCACAATCTAAATAAAGAAATAATGGATTGAGAAATGTTATAGGGAAATAGGAGAGAAAGAAGAAACATAAGAAGAGAAACATTGTATAAGAAAATGTATACAAGATAGTTTATCAACATATTTTTTTCAATATTTATAAGCATGAAAGCATGGTGAGATGCCTGCCACTCTACTTTCTAAGCAGCTGAGATGGTTGTTAGGAGAGGAGGAGCTACAAAAGGCTTCATAAAATTAAAGTAGCCCCACAGTATATACAGAAAGAGTCTAGAAAAATGAAAAAAACACTTAGCAGAGTAAGACCTTAACACCACCAACCCAAAGGTCAGGCTGATTTTTTCCCATTCAGCAATTATACCTCTGCCAGATTCTTCCCTGAGTTGCTCAGGCATGGACTTACATTTGTAAATATGCCAATGGAGTGGAATTCCAGATCATAGCAACTTGAGATTTAAAGAGCCAAATTTCAGAACAGTATGCAAATAAAGTCAAAACAGCCACATACAATAAAGTTAATAGTAACAGCAACGCCTCTGTATCTGAGAAACTAATGTTAGCAATTAAAACAGAAAGAAATGAGCTAGTAGATGCAAACAGGCAAATAAAACAGTATTTGTATATCTTGTTAGACAAGAGAACTAAATACTGATAGCTAGAATCATCAACATGAGTATAGAAATGGAGTAGGTAAAACTGGGATAACTGTACAGACACAAAAATAGAATTGTTAGAGTTGGAAGGGACCTTAAAGATCACCGAGTTCCAACCGCCCTGCCATGGGTAGGGACACCTCCCACTAGAGCAGGTTGCTCAAAAAGCCATCCAGCCTGGCCTTGAACACTTCCAGTGGGCAGCCACGACTTCCCTGGGCAACCTGTTCCAGTGCCTCACCACCAAACGTCTGACTGGTTTAACTCAAGCACTTCTTGACTTGAAAATGGTTGTATTCTTATCCACAGCATGAAACTAAATTGATATTATCACAGAAAGTATCATTATTTTGCAGTTCTCTTAGAAGGAACTCATAAGAAATTAAGATTGTAGAAAATAAGCGAATACTTCAAACTCTGAGCAAGAATTTCAATTCAAATGAAGCAAATAAAGGTAAAGTTTTCAGCATCTTGGAAAAAAAAGGCCACTCCCCGATATCCAAATACAACAACTATTTGCTCTAAATGTTAAGGCAAGATGGTTAACACAATACAGAAAGCGTAGTTATTTGTAATAACCAGCTGTCAGTTGACCTCATCAGTGCCTTCAACAATTGAACAAAAACCAGAAGCTGCAGGTTTTGACTTTAATTGAAATGTTTTACCCATCCTATGTAAGAAGTTTGGTTTTAGTTTTAAGATATAAACCCCAGGATTTAAGAAACCCCAAAAAAACCCCAAAACTAAACAAAAACCAAACAGACAAGAGGTTTGGTTGGTTGGGTTTTGTTTGGTTTTTTAAATCACCTCTATCCAACTACATAGATTATTAGAGCCAAGTATTACCATGTCTAGTAAATGCATGTCACTGTTCTTCACATTTCGTCCAGGGCTTAGTAGCATCCCAAAGCACCTGTGAAGTTTATTTTTAAAAAAATTTTAAAAGATAATTAGCTTTTTAAAATGCAACAGTATTTTCTTGAACATAATGGCACAACCACCTACTGCTTCTAATTTAAAGAAAACCTTTCTTCGTAGTTTTCTGTTAGTGTTATGGCAACGCTCAAGAAACATCACAATATATATTTTAGCAGTGACAATGACATTATTTTCCAGAATGAAGATGACATAAATTAGTCTCTGACCTGTGAACAGTTATTCTTAAAGACAACTTAGAATATTGAGCTTAAAGATACCAACAATTCCTATACATTAGGGATAGAGACTGGCAAGAAGAAATTCACTCTCTCCCCAGTCCACTTTAAAAATTGTTTTTCATACAATCATATGAAAAGTTACAAATTCATGCATTCTATAGCTCATAACATCACTGGTATAAAACATCATGTCACATAATGGGCCCTTAAAAAAAAAAATCATGTGCTGAATTTTTATACTTTCATTCTTTTTTTTTTTTTTTAAATTAACTTCTGTATTTTACAGGGCCTTGAACTGCAGAATTCCAGTCCAGTTGTTTAACAAGAAAGCATTCTTGATATTTTTAAGAGTAAAAGGAATAAGAACTCCAAAACATCCTTAAAACACTCACACTTTCAAACTTTCTGAATATCAAAGTAACCACTCAAGAGAACCAACTTGAACTGCGTTGCCCAGGGCCTTGCCAAGTCGTGTTCTTAGCACTTCCAGGAACAGAGAGTGAATGATCTCTTTTGGCAATCTGTTTCAATGCTCGACTCTTTGTATTGAGAGGGTAATTTCCAGGGAAGTAACTTGTGCCCATTGACTCTAATCCTACCGCTCTGCACCTCCAAGAAGAGTCTGGTTTCATCTCTTCCATACCCTCCCACCTGGTATTCGAATGCACCACAAATGGCCCCCCATTCCCAACCTTCTCCAAGCCTGAACAAAGGCAGGTCTGTCATCTGGGCAACCCACTTATTATTTATATTTTTCAGCAAATGTAAATGGTAGGAGATTATTTGAACATTCATAGGTTAGCAATGAAGACAGAATAGTTTCACAGCTTTCAAGCAAGCACGCTGTATCATGAACAGAGATATAATAGCAACTATCATTTCAATAATGCTATTAACTGTAAAAGTCTTAAGAAATGCAATTACTACACCACATAGTAAGTTCACCCCCATTACATTTGGGTATATGATTTTCATTTTCCACCTCATTACACTTAAACAGTAACTTCCATCCACAATTATATTTTTCCTTCTCCATACTCTTGCACTACAAGAAATCAAAGTGGCAAATAAAACAATAGACAACAATTTTCATTTATCTATATAGCATAACACAGTGCCATGTAAAGCAACCAAGGTAGCTAGAATGCTAGGACTTAGGTTTGACCACACAGGCTTCTCTGCAAGACTAGACCAGGCAGAATGTTACAGCAAACTGACTACTTTTTGTTTCTGAGGCAGAAAAAGCTCTGAAAGGGCTATGATTTATTATAGTGGGGGGGGGTCACTAGCTTCTGGTACATCTGCTAAAGAAAAACATAAGGCTAAGATTCAGACGCAGGCAAAATATCTGTGCTTTCCAAAGCCAACAGCTCACAGATCCTAGCTCTTGCTGTGCTTCTCTCAGATGTACATGAGTTGTGATGTGTGCCAGCCAAAATTTTTGGGAATTATGCTTCCAAAAGCGTGGAAGTCAGGAATGAGTAACCCCTGCCTCTCACAGAAGCAGAAACCTCTGATGACCAACAGCCTCCTGCTACTAGAAGAATCAGGGCTTCTCTTCCCACTAAGTTCAAAGAGCAAAATGGGTTCATGTGAGTTCAGAACCCTCACTTGCAAAGGAGCCAGATTTTATGTAAACAGTTGCCAACGTGTTCAGCCTCCAATTTGAGGAGGCTGAACCACACACCCAAAATTCAAAATGGCCTGCACAGACTGTGGACCTCAGTCTTGTCACTTCTGACATGTTGGGTTTTCTGCACTTACAGCCGGATACCAACTGGCTACGTGCAGGTGCAATACTGTGTTTAAATTCAGTTAGTTTCTAGACCCACAAAAAAAGAACTGAAATTATTCTTCACTAATATGTATTTCTCTAGATATAAATACAAATGCTACCCACAGATAAGACTGATGGTATTCAGTTAACATGATAACATGATCTTTACGAGTCCATAGTACTGCTGAGCAACCAGCCAATATTCTGTACATCAGTTCTAAGGATACCAGTCCAGTCTTTACCTAAGATATACCTACATAACTTGGTAACTTTCCTGTATGATTAGTAGCATACTTTCAGAATGAAAGCCTATTTCACTCTTCAGCACAACTTCCTTAAAGCCCCCTGATTATTAACCAGAATTTTCTTCTTTAATCCTGTATGCAACTAAGATCTGATCTCCTACATTGTGGGACTGAACCTATGTAGTGACACCCAGGACTCAAACCTGGGAGACAGGAAAAAACATAATTTCTTTACCTGCTTTGACCTAGATATAAACAGGCAAAACCTAAGTCAAATAGGCCACAGAGGTAGGAAAGGCCAAAGAAACCCAACTGAGAGTAACCTACTCTACCAACTTAACCCAGCCACAGGCCCTGCCTGAACACCAGGAGGTGGCAAGTTTCTCTGAGTGATACCAGGTTTACTCTTCCAGGACCATGAAGAAAGACTCTTTAGACCAGAGACCAAATTTCTTTAACAACATTTTTTTGCATTGCAATTTCCACTCAGAAATATTTTTAAAGACACATTAAATTGCTTAGAAGCTCACTGTCTGATGTAACCTGAATTCATCTTTTATACTGGTTTTGAATTTTAATGTTATGCAGTGTAAGTACATAAAATGACTTACAAGCCTGTGTATGTCATGTCAATTAAATAACTTTTTATTGGCAAAGCTTGTGGTGATAAAAAAAACAACCTAACTGAATATTCTGAACAAAATCAAAATTAAAGCTAATTGCCAAGGAAGTTAGCTTTGCTTTTTGGGGAAAATAAAACAACCATCAAATGCTATTCAGAAATGCTTAAAAGAACTCATAATTCTTTAACTGAATTCTAAAGCCAAAATTATTTAAATTAAAAACATATTGAAAATAAGACTTTTTTTTTAAAGCTAACTAGCAGCAAAAGCACAATTTCACAACACCAAACAATGATGATAAAAAATTCTGTTGTATATTACTTGTCTGAAATTTTACTCTCATTTTTAAAATACAAGTTTGAAAGCAACTGAAGAAATCAATCTTAGGTTCTGGGAGGACTGTGGGGCTTTTTTCTTGATTCTTCTGTTATCTTGGATTACCTTGTCACTAAAATTGAATTCTTCTATTGTTACTCTTTTGATAAGATTGCCATCTGGTGGTGCTTGATATTGTTAAAAATTGAGCTATTGAGAAAGAATTTCCTAATTCAAATTAATATAATACTTTCTACTACTGCAATAACAAGAGTCTAGTGTTAATGAACACATTAACTAAGTTATTTTTCACACGCATGATCCGCTTCTTGTGCAAATACTTTGCACAAAAGGTGAGATTAATCTGTCCAACAAGGATCCCTCTCATGTAATTTCCAGGAGATACAGCATGAGTCATCAATCATTCCAGAGCTCTTCATCACTTGAAGAAAAATAGTAGGATAATTATAACAAAACTACAAAGGAAACCTCCTCATCTTGAAGACTCCACCAAAAAATTGCTTCTTCTAACCAGCATGTTGAGTCCAAACTTGTAGCGTTCCAGTAATCTAACAGATTAATATGCTGCAAGGTTTCACATAGCTCAGACAACCTAACTTGGTTACTTTTACTAAACCTTGAGCTACTGGTAATGCAGGATTACAATAAATGCATGGCTTTGCACTACTTAAGAGAAAGCAAAATCAAAAGCATGTGGATGTCATAGGTATCCTAACACCACATTCAAAAAGACAATTAAAAGGAGAAAAGCTAAGAATCTTACCTTTCAATGGCCAGTTCTTTGTTTGAAAGTTGCTGAACTGTAATCACCACTTTCTTCTCAATTCCCTGTTTAAGCTTGAAATACAATTTCTCTCTATCCTTTGGCACAGGGCTAAAAGAATAAAGAAATGTTTCTTTAGTACCAGTATAGAAAATTAACTGTTAAATACAGAAAAGAGAGTAGCAGCCCACTTAAACTGCTAATGGCTCAGCTCATTTGAGGGACCTTCTCTTCCTTTTTTCACAAGTTAATAAACCAGCACTGAAGAAAACCAGACTATAAGCTCACAGTTAGTAAACTAACTGTCTGGGGGATTTATCAGATAAACGTATCCAAAAACGCATGGGATATTTTGAGGTTTTAGATTATAGAAAATATGCTATATACTGACTAGGAAGCAAAAAATAAATAGGAAACTTTCACAGAATTGACTCTTATCAGCTCTCTCTTCCATTCAAACAAAATCTTGCAATTAACTGTTGGGCAAAGAATACTTCACTCCCATGTCCCATGTAATGCTTAGAGAAGTTTACATTTTCTAAATCTTCAATAAATTTGGAATTTAATAACCTATTAAAAAAAAAAAAAAGAGAGACCACTAGACTGTATTTACTCAAGAAAACTGGTTTGTGTAAAGTTTGTGACAGACTTCCTACTGTCTTCATCAGGCCTCCCTTGAGCATCCTTATCAGAAATCATGTATTTAAAAGCAACTGACTTGAAAAAGGTATCCTGATTTTTAATCTTTTTACAGAAAAGATCCAGAGAAGAAAACTGTAATAGCAAAGAAACAGCTTCCTCGTTATAACAAGTTTATTTATGAAAAGAGGCCAAATCTATTTTACTGCAACATAGTAGCAGTGCCTTCTGCAAGTAGCTATATACTTTTTTCAAGGGGATTTCTACTTTTCTCTTTCCATTCACATTACCTAAAATTCCCTTTTCCATCATCTTCTTTGACTTCTAAGGAAACACTGAAAGTGTACACATCACTATCCGGAGTAGGAAGAACAAAGTCCTTAACATGATCAGATGCTTGTTTGGAAGACCGTTTGAACGCTGTTGAGAAACTATATAAAATCCGGCTGACCTGCAGAACAGCAAAAAAAAAAAATTAACAGTTTTATCAAAAATAAAAGAGCATTTTTAATAGGGAACTGTGGTTTTGAGGGACATAAAATTACTGTCACTTGCCTCTTATACTGAACACAAAACATGCCTCATAACACAAAACATTCAGATCAGATGTTTAATAACCAAGCAAATTCAGTAACAACATCTATTTCTATTCGTGTCACATTTGCTGCTCATATAATGCTCAGTAAGTTAATATAGGAATGCAACTCATCAGAGGACCTGAATACTGTACTTTTCAGGTTGTGTATTTAACAACACAACTTACAGCTTGCTCTCGCAGATGTCAAAAAACAAGATTTCTTTTTTCAACCTCTTATTTTTCCACCCTAGAAAATTCTTTTCTCCCAAACTATCACATACTTCTTCCTAAATATCTAGTGCAGAGTACTGTAAAATGATTCTTTGTAACTAACAAGGTCCAAACTGCAACTTTAGTCTGAAACCTACGCAAACGAGGCCTGAAAAATCAAAATATTTGTCTTAAACTTAAACTTTCTAAATCTTCCCATTACAGTGCACTTCGGCATTTTATTGAAATGCTAAAAGAAAAATAATTAAATTACATTAATATTCATGTTTGACTCGCTGCACATTCTGTGAAATTCATTATATGTGTTATCGTATTTTTCAAGGCAATATATACCATTTCCGTATCTTGAATAACCTCTTAAAATACCACTTGTATCCTTTTTACAAGTCACTGTACAACACTTAATACTTACTGCCTCTTTAATCTCACAGGAGAAAACATGAATCTGGAACTCTTCAGTTCCACAGCTGCTTTCAGTAAATGCAAAACAGTCACTCTCTGAAGTCCCATTTTGTCCACGCACACAAAACAGCACCTTATAGATTGGAAAAGAGGCAATCTCCACATTGTTTGATTGATCTATTATTCTGTCACAGGAAGATCAAAGAAAAAGGTCAGTAAAACAAACAGGCCTACCTAAAAGGCTTTTAATAACCAAATAACCAAACTGTAATTACTACTAAATTCAAGTACACAAGATAGGCAGCAGGAAGAGAAACATCAGGCTTTACAAATTGAAGATGTAAATTTTTCTGGTTGTAACATTGGCTTAATTTCTTTTATACTCCATAACATAGACAAATACAGTATCTCTTTATCATGTGATAAAAATGACCATTATTTCCCTGCAATCATAAAAAACATGGGAGTAGAAATGTAAAAATCAGAGCAACTGTGAAAATGCAATTTGCATACAAAGATCAAAGAAAATGCAACATTACAAAGGAATTAAATTCTGCTTAAGCAAACATTAAGAAAACATTATTTATTCTGTTTGGTTTTATTATTTATACAGGACTATAGAGCTTAGCAAATGCTTGCTGCCATGTTCAGCTGAATATCAATCACTGATCTAAGGGCTTATACAAAATTTTAAACTCCTCTCTAAACTCAGAACTCAAAAGAATATTTCAGAAACTTCAGAGAGAGAACAGGGGTAACATACTTTCCGGTGTATCCCTTATTATCATATTTGAACAGAGACACAAGTAGAAAGATATGTTTTTGTTGACAACTGCCACCATCAACTATGTACTGCATGTTAGATTTGAGCATGTATTTTGTTGCTTCAGAGGAATTTCTCAAAAATAACTGTCTTCAGCAAGAACTGTAGGCACAAATCCAGCAATTCTACTTCTTCGTTTGAGTAACAAAGTCAGAATCCACTTTTTATGTGTCTGCGCAAGAAACAAAAGAAGCATTTGTGTGTTACCTTACAGAGCCTTCTGGAATGTTCGGAACATAAAGTGTTACAGGTAAAGGGGCTCGACTTGAGGATTTCATGTTTGCCATGGCATGTAGAGCTTCTGGTTCATTTCGAGGGGCAGACACCTTTGTGCTACCTAAATAAGTCAGTTTGTTAAACAATACGCTGTCCTCTTCCAGGGGTTCACTGGGAGAAGATGGCCTTGGTGCAGAGATTTCTGAAAATGAAGAAAACCCTTCTTTAATCATTTGTTTTTATTTTTACACATTGTTTCCTGAAAGAGTTCCATAGCAAAATCTCCCGCTTTTTTTAAGAAAGGACCAGCTCCAATAGTAAGAAATTCATTCAGCAGCTTAACGTTAACGTTAAGTCTATTCTGGTGCATGTTTCCAAGTACTGCATAGGGTCAAATTGCCTTTTGATTTTTGGCATTGCTAGAACACAATTTTTCCTTAAGCTCTATTCCCCAGATGTTTTTAAGTTTGCTTATACCTCCTGCTAATTCCTACTCATCATTTTGCATAACGATGCCTCTTTAATTCTCTTATCTCGTATGTTTCGTGTAGAATTAAATGTGGTTCACACTTCAGGATAGCTACATTAACTGCACGAAACCATCAAGGAGCTGGAGAAAGGGAAAGGGTATCTGTTTGCTCCTCCAATCAGCAGAAGAGAAGTGTTCCTTTTCCACTATCACGCTACTATGAACAGGGGCAACATTGAGGGAGCTAATACTTCTGTAATACTAGGATTACAATAAAGGTTAAAAATTGGATTATTTCTACTGAAGAGCAGAAAAAAAAAAAGTATTTACAAGTATTTTTTGTTCATTCATGCTACGGGTTGTGCTCTGTTTGAAGCACATCAGCCTAAAAATCTTGTCAAACAGGAAGCCAGTAGACTGGCTGTATTTTAGAACAGACTGTTCTAAAGCGCAGCATACATGTAATTAAGAGAAGGGTGTTTCCATAATGTATGCGCCGTATATCTTATTCCACCACAAACTTTTTTTTACTTCCCAAACAGATGCTATGGAAATTATCTGATACAATGCCACAGAAGTGCTCCGCATACTACTGAGGGAAAAAGAATCCAAGGCCCACAGAGATGGCCATAGCCTTGTATTCCTAATATTTAGGGGTGGGTCAGGGTACCACAATCATTCCTAGCAAATATCAGAACTAAAGCTGTCCTTACTGATAACTGGTCATAAAACCAAGGCTGAAAAGTTTACCAATTTGCTCAGGGTATATTTCATTTGTAGGTAGTACTGTCAATGATTACCACCCTGAAATTTCTCATAGTCCATCACCAGCATCTCCACCTTGTCTGTAGTCTATTTAACAAGTTACCCAATACCAACTCCTAATTCATCTAGGACTGAAAACAAAACGAAAAGTATCTTGAACAGAACAGCACAGAATATAAAAAAATCAGAAAGGGAGAGGAGGCTCCAGTGTATTCTCCAGTGCAATTTCGGAATGAAGTTCAAGAAAGCTTTATATTAATATTAAGGTTAACTTGAAACTGCATAAAGAAAAAAACTGCCATATATGATTGAGGGGGAAGCACTCTAGCAATACCTGTAGTAGAAGGGTCTAAAACAAGGTGCAAAGACGGCTGATATGTTTGACCTGCTGACCTATCTCCAGCTGCCTGGCTGCAGGCATCACTGGAACCTTCTTGAAGAGCAGTGAAATCGTTCTGGTCTTTTTCAGAATCCCGCAGTATCTCTTCCATTGCCTTCTCCAGCTGATCATCTCCACTTGCAAACACCTGTAAGCAGGAGGAAACAACATTTTTTTTAAAGCTACTTGTAGCTTTACTTTCACTATTATTTTTCAAACATACAGTCTTACTAATAACAAATGTTAAGAAACTTTGCTAAAGAAGACAACACACTAAGCACCTATAAGGCTGTATAATATATAAAAGACATCCATTTTACTAAATAGAACTAATTATGCCATGCTTCTGATACCCACTTCACGGAACATTGTCTCTTTTCCTTTTTAATATTTAATAATACAAAAGTTAGACATTTTTATATTAACAATCAATAACCAGTAAGAATTAAGTAAGAACCAGTGTATTTTTATAAATTACCAACTTAAAGTACAAACAAAAAAAGCTTAACATTTACTTTCATGTCAACTTTTCAGGTGTGCAGTATTAAAAAATAACCTCAACGCAAATGAAAAGCTGTGGGCAGTTTAAATTACCACAATAAAAATAGTTACATTTCTTTTTCTAAAGATTACTGAGAATACAAGAAACAGCATTGTCCAAGAAATCCAATTTTTTTTAAAGATGTCCCGAATAAAGCATCTTTTCCCTTTGTAATTCAGCTCATTTTAACTAGTCACTCATGCCTTTGTGCCTAATCCTTGTTTATTTCCCCTTCCTCGAGGTCTGCTCCTGAACTATACATGCCCATGGAAAACAACAGACAGCAGAATTTATTCGTCAGAAGAATGTCAAAGGACATTATAGACTTTTATCTATTTCTTACATAATTTTTCATTTGTAGAATCAGAGTTTCACAAGGTGATTAGTTTCATTTTCCAGGAGGAAAGACACAGGGAGGACAGGGAAGAAAAGCACAAGGAGGACAAGTAACCTGGCCACAGCTGCATTCTTCCTCCAGAGTCACATATGTTCAGCAGTTGAGCCAGATACTTGCATTCCTAGTTTCACATGGCAGTCACCTACTCTTCCTGCCCACCACTCACTGTTGACAGCAATTTTCTTGTGTTGTACAGGACACTAATATCTACCTCAAAGCTTAGCACTAAGGCACACTGGAGCCAAAGATCTCAGAATCAACAAAATTAAATCAAGTATAATTCAATGTCTCTTCCCGTTACATATAATGCATGTGTTATCACCTGCTAGTCCATCAACCATCCATCTAAAAACTACAGACCTCTCTTAAAATAGCAGGTTTGTATGTTTAGATCCTCCATTCAGAACAAAGAGATCAGACTTTGTTACAGGTTTCTCTTAAAGAAAATTTTACTTTCTTAGTCATATCCAATCCATTTCATTTGTCCCACCCATGGGAGGGGTGCAAGTGTAAGGAAACGGCAAGAAAATTGTAAGACACGTTGCTTAGGGAAAAAAAAAAAATAAAATACAGCATATAGCCTTTCACAAGTACTATTTTTTCAGATCAAAAAAAAAAACCCATGGCCAATAATAGATTTTCCTCATGGATTCTACCTTTGGTTCACCTGCCTCTTTCCAGACATAATTACTAAAGCAGCAGCTAGTGTTTGATACAGACAGAAATAATTGGTTGTAAATAACTGCTGGACAGTTATGCAAAGACAGACTAAGTACTTATTGTCATTTCAAGGGGAACAAATTCCTATTGTTCCAAGTGGACCAAAACCAGTAAACAAGCTACTGCAACTGAAGTGGGGAATTTTGTAATTAACCAAATCAGCTGTCACCAAAATGTAAAAATATTCTGCTTTTTAGAGGTAGAAAGCTTTTAGGAAAGGTCTTAGTCATGCCTAAAGTAGCACTAAGCAAGAAAACTAAATTAAAAATTAAGAAACCCAACTTTCTGTGGCCTATTGCTATGCAGCCGAATTACACGCTTTTAAGATAACACTCAGAGTCTCTGGTCCCTAAATAAAGAATATTTCCCAAGCTTTTATCTGAAGCTCATTCTTTGAAAATCATTTTTTTACTGATGTATAAATTCACAAAATGCTAATAAAGCTGACCCTTGAAGACATTATTTAAAGAAAAACTGAACTGCCATTTTTGGACAGATTTGCTTAATCTGAGCTGTTAATTTCACTGGTAATTACAGTCCTAGAGTTGTCTCAAGCCCAGACAATTGTTTTTAATTAATTATTCAAAAGAAGTTGAAATCTTTTTATCAGTATAAATCTTACTACACATTTAAAATAAAGTAATAGTAAACCTTTAGCCGAGGTTTTTCATCTTTTCCACAGGTGTCTTCAGATTGCTGATGAACCAGGACAAATTCTTCATTAATTAATGTGGATACAGTGTCAGAAGTCCTACTGTTTTTGCTAAATGATGTTTTGACTTCCATCTCAGGTCAAAAGTTTCCTCCTGCCACAAAAGCCTAACAAAGAAGCAAAAATATTAAGTAAATTGTTTTGAAGCTATAAACAATATGTTAATAGGTATAATACGAAGTTATTGCTAAATAATATAATACCTAAAGTTATATGATTACACTATATTCTTCAAACTCTGATTTCATTGGTGTTTATATGAATATATTATACTATATTCTTCAAACTGATTTCATTGGTGTAAGGAATCTTTTTTAAATAGCAGGAATGATTTTTAGCAGGTGTGTTAAAAAAAAAAATCTATGCATAGATAACAGCCACTGCTATGAAATTATCGGATAACACATGAGGAAGTTTACCTCAGAGCTTCTACTTCTCCTGTTTTTAATCTTCCAGAGTTTGCTCCCTCTTCCTGAATTCCTTCCCTTTGTTATCCCTCATTCAGGTATATTTCTTACCCAGAGTATCACACAGGTTGTGTGAAGATACAGGTTAACTGAAGACGAATTTTCCAACAACTGCATATCAAAGTGTGTGCTAACCACATGAAGACACATTTAGCAATGGATTATGTTAAAATTGTTTTTAATGCTTTTTGTATCTATTGGTGATGAAGTCAAAGGTGATACTAAACCACAATCACATCCTTCTCAGCAAATTTATCTGAAACCACCTACAACAGAGCTAACATTAACCACAATACTCTAAAAAAAAAAAAAAAAAAAGAAAAACCCCAAAACCAAACAACAAACAAACTGTAAATATGGAAACCGAGAACAAGTTCTCCCCTGTCTACACAGCAAAAAATAAATCTAGAAACAAAAAAAAAGGGCAAAATAACAGTCAACCTGTACTTTACAAGCTCATAGAAAAATACAGAATCAAAACCATTTCTAGCACTTCAGAATGAGGACGGCTACTGCAGGTATCCACCAAATAACGACAGTATCACTTAGCTTAAATTCAGAATGTCTTCCCTGATTCCTTAGGGAATTAAAAGCTAGAATGAAGAACACTGTATGACTTTTCATATTTTAAACGGATCTAGGTTTTTATATTTTTTGTGTTAAGAAAAGTAAAAACACTTTCAGATAGACTTGATAAATAGCATGCATTTTCAGATACAGTCTATTTCCATATCAGTTTCTTGAAAAAGACTATTCTGGCTGAGTGCTGGGAGTTACTACGCTTAAGACTCATGAATTCGGAATAGTCACATATAGGACAGGAGAAACAAACTGCTATTGTCACCTTTGCAAGGCTTAAAAGTGCCCAAAAAGAGGCTCAACCAAATGTCTGTTGTGACTGGTGGACAAGGACAGGATTAGCTACACATTGCTTTTCACAGTAGTCCCAAGATGCAGAACTGTGCCACGCTCTCTTGTCAGTTACAGTTCCAAAACATCAAGTGATGAAGAAAAAAAATATAGGTCTAGGTATAGGGAACCACAAAAACGCACTTAGAAGACGACATGCAAGTTCTCCACTACTCTAAACAGGCATTACTTAATGTGCTAGCCCCAAGAGGCAGTTTAGCAACTTCAGACCAAAAAACAAATGTGGGAACTAGACTGCTTTCAATACAAAAAATATTTCGTATCACTTTTGACACTACAGCCAACACGCTTTTGCTTTTTACAGAAAGAAATAGACTTGCCTTGTCATAACCACTTATACATGCAAATCTACCAAAAGATTTTCCCTCTCCCTAACCTAGCTGACTTGTAGAGCACAGAAACTTGTTAGAAGATTCACATTATAAAACCGTTACTAAACAAAAGCTATAATATTCAGAGTAATATTCATTACAAATTTGGATTAGTAGTTTAGCATGCTCTGTTGTCTTCCATATCTCCAGACTAAGCATGAACTCACAAGCAGGAATATTTTTCAGACAGATGATGTAAAGCGAGCTCCACCCAAGTCTAAGTAACAGACTGACCACTGAATTAAGTTTTGTTTCAGTGTTTTAAAAAAATCTTTGCTCTAAAGATGTTTGTGGCAAAAGAAAGACAAAATACATAAGATTTTAAGTATGCTATACACAGTTTATTAAGTCCATATATTTTTTAAACAAATGTCACATTGTAAAAATGTTGCTGAAGAGCTTGTGTATAACTTGCAACAAACAGCAGTTCTCACTAAAAAAATATTAGTTTCAAAGTAAATTTTCAATATAAAAGTGAAGATCCACTATAATAGAACTCTTCAATGGTATTGAAAGAACATAAAATTTTGTTCCCCAAATACAGCATATCCTGAGTAATCGTTAGCTCTGCAGTTATACTACCATTGGAGAAAACAGCAGAGGATGACTGTCAGTCACATCAGGAGCAAAGCTCTAGTCTATCAGCAGCCTCTCTCCCTCCCACCCCATACCCACTATTGCTGAACTTCCTGAAGATGACGAAGTCTCACCGCTACTTCTAGCACATTTGCAGAAAGGAGACATCACAAGATAAGCTACTCTGACAATTTTTTTTGTGCTTGATTCTATTTATTTTTTGTGCTTACTTACAGGAGAATAACACAGGAACTCCAATATAAGACTATTCTATTATATTAATTATCAAAACACAAATGCAAACTGTTAACATTAGCTTATCACCAGTTCTTTCTGCAGTAAAGTAGGAACTTACAGGCATACTGTGAACTAGGAAAAGTTTTTGGTAGCAATATTTTAATAATAAAACCAGGGAAAATGTAACATTTGTAAAGCCAGAAAAAATTATGGTAATGCAAGTAGAGAAGCACACTGATGTACAAAATATTTGTTCTTGCCCTGTGTGGATAAAGGAAGCATAAGAGAATTCCTACTTTCTAAATTTTAATCAGAGAGACAAAGGAAATATTATAAACATTAGATGACTGCAAGGAGTTTCTCATTTAGATCAGACACTTAAAAGCATACCATACACATTCCTGCAACCACGTTTGAGTTGCAAGGCCTTTAATGTCCTTAGGAGTATACTCCATGCTTGTCTTTACAATCAGCTTCAACCACCACGTCCAGTGCAGAGACATACCTTTTTCTATATGGAACTACATTAGCTGAAAAAATCACCACCCCAGACCCCCTAATTCCAGCCTTTCATTCCAGCCTACTCGAACCTGCCATCAGAATTATTCACATAAATGCCCTCTACCTCATTTCAGTCAAAACAAAGTCAAATTAGTTTCAGTTTAGTAGTAAAACATGAACACTGACATGTGTTGGACACTCAGGAAGCAAATGCCTCAACCAGAAGAATGGAGTTCTGCACTATTTAGCTCACACAAGCAGAGTTACAAGAAAAAGTCTACAAACCGCTCAGGCCTTCTGCTAAGACAACCTCTCGATGTCCATGCGAGAGAACTTGTCATGTGACAAATTAATAGCAGTACTCTATATCGTTCATGGAAAATGTATCTATTAAAAATGAAAATCTCAGAGTGAATACTGTTAATTTCCTACCCTATACTAGTCACATGGTATTTAGAAAGCAAAAGCGTGCTTTATGATCAGTCTTTGATCAAAAATAGCTTTTAATGCCAGAGACAAACTAAGTACCAAACATTACGATCAAGTAATTTTTCAAATTAAACAACCTGAATGAATTTCATGTCAGAGTTTAAGAACATAACTGAGTCTCACAAAGATTATTGAAATTTCTACTATCTTAAATAGTAAGCTACTTAGAGGGAAAAAGTTTCTATTTTTACATTATAAAGGCACATGATCTAATACTTCAACTAAGCACTTCTGACTACCTGAAAGAATCGTGCAGTAAGGTTAATTGGGGAAGGGATGGAGTAGAACATCTGAAGGGTTTTTTTTATTCTTCAGTAACAAGAAAAGAGACACGTGCATTCTGGACTTTCCAGTCACCTCCAGTCAGTAAATGGTTACGTCATTTCCCTTTTTTTGTTAGCTATAGTCCTATAGAGGACTTACTCCTTTTTAACTCATTACTGAGTTGTACACTTGAATTCCCACTTTTCCTACAAAAGGTAAGGAACAAATAACAATGTCACCTATTAGACACGTGCAAAATCTAAGAACAGACCTCTACTACGAAACTTATAAGTCCCTTTTTTTTGATGAAAGGCTGAAAGTTAAGAATGTAAGAATTTATTCTTGATTGCATTAGTCAGAACATATAGGCAGCCTACAATCACGTCAAGTTTATTCTCTGAAGTTAGCAGCAGACAATCATGGAGGGGAATACTGTCTCATAATACTGATGAAAGGCATTTTGCATTTGCTTTATGAGTTTAAAGTTACCGGGAGGGCAGTAAGCAGCAGAGAGGGGTTGACAGTCAGGGACAGGAAAATCAGCAAACATAACGCACCTCAGCTACTTTGGCACGAAGCCCAGCAGCTTAGTTTAAGCTGATAGTGCAGTTCAGTTCCAAATAAACGAATGCAGCCAAGGTGTGAATACATACACCTTCTGTTCTGCCAATCCTGCTCCAAAAATTAAAACCTCAGACCAGATGGTAGCTTCCCAAACCACCGGAGCCAAGAGTCAGTACTGCTCTTCCAACAATGGTTCAGAAAGATGACAACAAATTGTGCTCTGGAAGTTCTCTTCACAGTAAGAAATACTGGGAAATATGTACTGCTACCGCAAGGAAGTAATTTCAACAAAAGAAGCATCTTGAATAGTCATGCTTGTTCCTATAGAGAAGATAAATTTTTCTCCACACTTTGATGAACAACAGCACACAGAAAAACAAATTCAGAAACCCAGCAACAAATACACAGGAGAAAATTCCCCTAAACTCAGCTAAATAAACACAAGTATGATAAAAGGATTAAAAGTTTTAAAAGTTTTAAAAGTAACAATTTGAGAAAAGTCTTTAGACAAACAGATTTTGAGACCAAAGGATTTTAGAGATACAAAGTAATTAATCAGACATAACTACTTTTAAAAAGAGGCAGGGGGAGGGGTGGATCTTGTTCTAAAAAGCATCTGAAGTTATAGCAGTATTACAATGACTGAAGAAAAGCGGTTGCTTTTCTCTGTGAGCTTCATTGTGTAGTTTTGGTCAATTCACTTCATCTTTCTGCTGCACCTCAGTTCCCAGTGGTTTACTTACATGAAGTCCTGGATAAAAGCTAGTTAAGTGATAGTACTTGGAATCGAAGTGTTTTGGGGCCAGAGACCGGAACTTACTACACACATGTACAGTACTAAGCTATAGGAGGCCCAAACCTAGCAGCTTCCAGAAGGCATTCCAGGTTCACTGCAGCTCCCTTTACAAGGTAGCTTAAGCAGCCAAAGAGCAAGAGAAGCTGAAGAATAGCAATCCTGGAAGACCCAGGTGGATTCAGCACTGTGTCAGAGTAAGGAACACAGGACAGAAAAGTTCCTAATTCCTTCCCTCCCTTACTCTTCCACATATTTCATATTGAATCTAGACTTGCAAAAACATACCACACACAGAAAGACAAATACCAAGGTAGTGATGTATGTCCACAGGATTGCTGGGCAGAGTTGCTCAAGACAGGGCACTGCTGGCAACACACAGCCACTGTAACAGGAGAAAAAGAATCAAAGGAAGGGTAATTGACTTTCCAGAAGGGAGCTGCTTCGCAGATTTGATTAGATGCAAGAACCTCCTCATCAAACCAGTCCCCAAAAGTAAATATCAATTTTTACATGAACCAGTCTTCTGAAGCAGTTACCAGACATTTTTTGGTTTATTTTCAGTTTGCACTCAACTAAGTATTTCAAAGTTACTGCTCAAGTTCAGTGTTGGCTCAGGAAAATGAAAAAAAAAAAAAAAAATCTTTTCTTCTAATTTTGTTTCAGCATTATAATGAACAAAAAACCAAAACCAAACTGATAAAATATAGAGCTATGAAATAAAAGGGAAAGACAACAAAAAGGCAAGACAAATGTTGATCTATTTATTTCCAGTAAGCAACAAGAAACATGTTTTAAAAGGAAGCTTCCTGCCTTCTTGAAAGAAGGCAGTCAAGAGCATGCTAATTCATACTTTTATCAAACAAACAAAATTGGGTTCTGTATTAAAGGCAGGCTTTCAAAGCCATATACTTTGCCTTATGATCTCAAACCTCAAATAAGATACTGGTAAATAAGTTCTACCTATTTCAGAACTAAGGTTCCTCAAGGGCATCCCTGGGAACTTTCTGAAGAGGAAGACCCAATACAGCTATGCAGAGATTCATCTTCTGCTAACAGATGTCTGAAGCACAGATGTACACAGAAAAGCATAGTTTATTCCCTTTTTTTGAACCACACAATACAACACATGACAGCAAAAAGCACATTAAGCTAACTGAACCTGTAATCACAGATGCTACGTGACTCACATTTCTAGCTTACTGAAGTGATGTGGTTACATTCTAACTTGCCACTTAGGGAACTGGAAGCCGGACAGACACTGACGTTTACACACACACAATTCAGTGTGTCAGTCACAGCACCTTACTTTTAAGAAATGTGTCAAAACTATGTGTTAGCTCTCACCCCATGAGCTTTCTAACATTAATGAGAGGCATACAGAGCTCACACCCCTACGTGCTTGCTAACATTAACGAGAGGCGTACCTTCCCCAGAAAGCTAACGAATGCTTCAAATACACAGAGCTTTACCTTTTCAATACCTTCTTACTGACACTAAGCAACTTTATAAAATTCCTTATCATATTGTATGTTGAACCATCTTCCCCAAACCCCTTTTCTTCTCTATTAAGTGGACTCAGACGTAAGAAAATCTTAGGTTTCAAAAAATTATTTTTAATCTCACCAACAACAGCAGCACTTTAATTTTATCCTTAATCTCAATTTCTCTTTGTGTAATCTTTATGTAAGAACCTAAGTCTCTACATTCACACCAACTACTGGTTTATTATCCATAAATTGTTTCCGAATGTCTTATCTCTGCCAGTGAAAAATTTTGTAAAGCACACAGAGGAAAAACAAACAAACAAGCGTCTACTTGACTTAACTGATACCGTTTACCAAGATTAAATCAACCTAATACAGAGAGATGACTGCTGTACCACTATATTTTAAGATAAGCCTATGTTTATAAAAATTCTCTGATTTCCATGAAAGCAATGTTAAGAGCAAAAAAAAGAAAACCCAAATAAAAAACAAAACAAAACAAATTCCCCCAACTAAAAAGTAACCACACAGCTTATTTTGGCAACACTCTCTCCTCTATGAAAGCAAACAACTACTATGTAGGCAACAGCAAATAATTAGTCTGCTCATGGACGGCAAACTGTTTTTAATTGTTGTACCGGGTGCCTAGATACAGAGGTTTTGCAGACTGTTTTCACATGCCAATTTTATAGCCAAGGAATAACAATTTAAGGAAAACAGAATCAAGAGAACTACACAAGCAAGAAAATGTCTACCCTGCTTCAAAAACATACTATATCCACATCACATCAAAGGAATTCTAATTGGCACTTTTTGAACAGATCGCATTATGATTACTGAGACATTTATTACAAAGGACAGAAATAGCTTTCCTGACTTGAATCTCTGGATTATGCATATACCATTGAACCACTTAAATATTATAAAGATTCATAGTTTGGAGTCTCTTGGGGGAAAATACTGGTTTTATTCTTCTTAAAGCTAAGATCATCAGGGTGAGGAACCCTTCTAGAGAAATGGTAGGTATGTGGTTGGTACTTAAGAGGAACATGACTCAGGCAAGGAAGCAGCTGACATTTACAGCCAGAGAAGTACCATCTCTCCTCTTCAGCAGAGATCATCAATCACTGCAAGTCACAAAGGAAGATGTGAAGCAAATTTAAAACAAACAAAAAAAAAAAACCGCAAAAAACCCCAACAAACCCACTGATCTGAATCCCTAAAATTTACATATTGGGGGGAAGAAGTATTGTGAACACTGGATGAAATATCAGTCCAGATGAAAGTCCAGATCAATCCAGTGAAAGAATATCAGGTAAACTGCTAGCCGCAAAGGTAACCTGACATCAAGGTGGGTACTTCCTTTTTTGTTTTCATTTGTGCAGTTTGAGCAAATAAGAGTCATGGAAGACAAGCTACACCCCAGACAAAACTCAGTTAAAAATAAGGTTGGGGAGACTCTTTTTAAAATGAAACAAGCAATTATTCAGGCCTAAGATTTATCCACACGCCGAAGTTAGTGGCATAACTAGCATACATGCCTCCTACTTATACAAATTAATTTATGCTGTTTACAAGTACAACCAGTGCTAGCTAGTCCAATTTGTGCTTAATGAATTTAAGGAAATATATTTGATTTTCTGCCACTTAAAAGGAAAAAATAAAAAAATTAAATAAATAAATAAATAAAAAAATCATCTTTCTCCTCTCTAACCCCTTCCAAAAAGCACAACTTAGAAGAATAAGATGGCTTCTGCTACCCTAGAGGTGTTAGTGGTTTTCATGTGTACCTTACAAAAAAAAAAAAAAAAAAAACCACACCAAAAAAACCCCACCTATCACACCTACATGTCAAGTTCTGGCAAACAGGTTTACTCAGCAGCCTACCAGAATTTCAAACAACTAGCTTAAGCACAGTAGCTGATTCTGCCTCAAGGATAAAGCAAACAATGCAAATAAACCAACTCTGGTACACCTTCACACTGTTTCCCTATCATCAACTAAGTGCTACCACTTCAGCTTGTCGAGCCAGTAATAAATTTTTAACTTTGGGAAATACGAAGAAGCAACAAAGAGTACCCAATTTGCCATAGCTTGGAGTTCGACAAACTTGGAATTCTTTTTTTTTTTTTCATTGCTATGTGATGCTTGAAAGCAGCATTCAAATTAAAACCAAGCACCAGATGATTTACTCAACTGTACGGCTGCTCGTTCAAAAATGTAATGACCTATATTCCAGAGGAAAGCACTAGCGCAAGACAATCATTGTTTTAAAGACATTATTCCATGATTAATTCCTTAATAATAAAAAAATAGTGTTGCTCTGATTGAGTGAATGGAACAACCTCTCTGCATTAAATATACTAGATATTTCGACTAGGTATTTTCTCTACAAGCTATTATTTCCAATAAGAATGACATGATGTAAAGCAAAAGAGACCATACGGAACAGCAGTATGATACAATGCAGCAGTGATTCCGGGTGCCAATCTCTCTCCTTGCCAAACAAGTGCCTTATAAAGTATCACTTCCGACATCAGTGAGGCACACAAAAAATCTTGATTCATTGCCTGGCACCAACTACCCTCAGAGTTGGTAAAACCCTTGTTCCTCAAAGCCATAATTTTTAAGTTACAACAATTGTTATCTTGAGATTTGCAACATGCATTTTGGGATTATTAGGCTTTGCAGATTTCACTTGAAATCACAAAGATTTGTTCTTAATTGGTCTTAAAACACAGAAGCTACCTTTACAGCGCCAACCACAGGCAATGAGAGTTTATATTTCTCATCATACTTCTCAAAAACAGTTCAACTGCAGTCAGTCCAGCACTGCACTTTAGGATGGACTAGACGATGTCTCACGCTCTCTTCTAAATTAATTTTCTTTAGTTATTTTTCTTAATTTTCCATCTTTCATTCTAGTAGTTGTGGAAGGCAATCGTGAGTTGTAAATGAAAAACCACACCAGACTTTTTTTTGCATTATTAAGTTAGATTTTCCAAAAGCCTAAGGACTATGAGTTTTGATTTGACAGCCATCTAGACCTCTACTACTTTTGTATCAAAACTATACAGTTTCTACAGCGCACCCAAGACTTTATAAGGAAAAAAACCCAACACATTTCCTTTATAATATGAAACAAAATCAAGCTTCTTGATAAAAATAAATACTTCCACATGTCACGCACTTAAAATCTTTTACGATCCAAGCTAAGATCTTAAATTGTCACCTGAAAATTTAAATATTTAGATATAACGTGAAAAAATGGAGAGAGAAACTACAGCTATTTTAAAGACCAAGATTAACTGAAAGTGAAACCTCCTGAAAGTTAAGATAACTGCTTGAAACTGAGAAATACAGAAAGGTGTACCTGGCAATTAAAAGTCACACTAAATGACTCTGTTGGTAACTACAGTCTTTCTTAGTCCTATGCATGACTCAGTGCAGTGGTACAACCAGCATTCTAATTTTTATTTGACCAGTAAATTCTTAACATCCTCTGCATGCTGGAACTAATCTGCTGGCATTCCACATTCCTCGGGCAAGTTTTCATAACTATATTCTGCGACACAGCTCTATTGCTAATTTCAAAGGCCTCGACAGGTTTTACAAACTGGAGAACAGAAATTCATGAAGGACAATAAAACTGTTTCCTTAATAGAAAAATGATCTTCCATTGCTAAGAGCAGGTCAGTAGGTAATCAGATAGACCTGGTACTAATATACCACTCTTTTTTCCTAATGTGATTAGGTGGTATAAAAAAAGGCTTTCCTTCACTTTCTGCTTTTTCAATTTAAGGTCTGAAGAATCAAAACAATTTGCTCACGTCATTGATCAAGAGGAGAAAACCAAGGTTTGGCCTCAATGCGCAGATCACTGTTAAAGTTTTCCAAAGTACCTAAACTCTTCTAGGACCTGGTATGAGAAGCGCCTATGAAAGTTTCTTGAAGACACACACCAAGGAATAATGCATATCTTTCTTAATTGAAACAGAACTTTTTTTTTAATTAGTGTGTTTTTTGAGATTTCTCTGTGTAATCAACTTCTCTAATCAAATTATTCCAAATGCATTCTGTAATTCAAGGATGAACTACTGCTTGGAAAGGTAGTATTAAAAAAAAAAAAAAATCAACTAACTCCTATAGAAAAGTCTGCTCATTTATGATGCTCATTTATATGCTCATGCATATAATTCTGACAAAAAAAATTACTTGACCTAAAGAAAGAAACCTTCAAAGCTGTGTGATCAAGTACCTGAGAAATCACACAAAGAAAGACGTTTCTGTTGTATTACCTGAAGTTACCTTCAAATTCTAACCCAAGAATGGTATGTGCATGGCTATGTGTATATACACATTCACACTGGCAGATTGTATACGACCTTGATTTTCAGAAGAAGGTATGCGTAATGTTCCCTTCCAAAACGTTTTTCATACCAAGCCCTGGAAAGCTTAAGAATTTCTTAAGCACAGTATTTCCTCCACAGACTGCATAAAAAGAAAAATGGGAAAGAGAAAGTGTTCTTTTTCCAAAACACAATTGTTCTTCTTTTCACCCCAGACATCCATAATGATCAGAATTTATTTTGCCTCCTGAAGGATTAAAGAAAAAAATAACTTAAAAAAAAAAAATAAACCAACCCATGTAATCAAAAGGCAGGTATGATCTTTTGATGATTCTATTTTACATTCTTGTTTAAACATTCCTTGTAACAGCTAACAAGTACATCTCAAGATATTAAAGTCTCATAAAAAGCCACCTTTAACCAATGATTACAAGAAAGACGGTTTCCAATAGACAAATTAATCTGGGGCTGCCAAAGAAAGTTTATGTTTTGTTTTTGCAGCTTTTTCCAGTAATCAAATCTGGTAAGTAAAATTGCTTTAAAGCATAAATTCTATCTTAAAAACATGACAAAAAGGCTTTTTAGATACTTCTTATGGTGAAACTATCACTGTGTTCAAGGAAAAAAAAGCTTAAAAAATTTTATTTCTTTTTATAAATAAACTTAGCCTCAGCCATATCACCATTATCTAGCTCTTATGCACCTTGTTTATTAAACGGAATGACTCCCATTCATTATATTTGGTGTAAGCCTTAGGCTAATCTATACTAGTCTATAAAAAAAAAATAATCACAGAATAAGCTCTTGCTGAGGAAAAGGTATTTAAAATAATACAATACAGTTCCTCATATCATCACAGAGTGTAACTGGAAGAAACTTGCAAAAAGCTATGACAGAATTCTCATCAATTTTCTTGATGCAGTCATCTTGTCTAACATTACCCAACAATCACCAACAAAACCAGTATGTCTGTTGAGACAGGCTATCCAGAGCAGTTTCAATCTTAAGTGGTACATCATATTTCTATTTTGATAAATTCACCTGCTTGCATAAAACAAGAAATCCTGAGAAGTCAAAAAAAGCTGCAGAGCAACTACAGATAACTTTTTTATTTTTTCAAATCACAGTCTCTCTCTCACTCAAAGTTTAAGATAGCTTCCCAAATATAAACATGCTGCACTATTGGTTTCAACACAATTGATACACGGTTGTCACTAAATGCAGACATGAAAGCTTACTATTGATGTTTACACACTAAATAATTCCACAGAACATTTTTACTTCTGGAAACAAAGGGAGGAAGTTATAAGCAACTAATTTAAAATATAAAATTCACAGAGATGTGAAAAAGTATGAACAGTCATGTTTTATTAAAGTAGTTATATAGGCATACCCTTTCCACAATAGTATTTTCAGCACAGTATCTTGGTCTCCATTAAGGCACAGTGTTAAGTTATGGAGTCCCTAAACACAGCACAAGCTAGTAAAATGAGAAAAACACAGTTGGGAGATTGCAACTAGCAAAGGTGGGATACCCAAAACAACCTCAGAGCCAGAGTGTTAGAATGGGTACAGCTTAAACCAGAGAAAAACCGACGGAAGTAGTAAAGCATTGACAATACAAGGAACCCAAACTCAAAACATGAAATGCAACCTAGATGAGCACCAGCATTCCACCACACATCCAAGTCAAAGTTGAATCTTCAACAAGCCCGAGAAAGCATCCAAGCCTCACCCATGCGAAATTAGAAGTTAGCTGTTCAGAAGCCCCAGCAAAACAGATTATATTAACTGCACATCTCACAGTGTAACCTTACTGTGGCACCTCACCTGAATTTTCTGTGAAATGTACAGAATAATGCAACTACTTTTTCCATACTCCACAATAAGACCCCAGGAGTTCACTTATTAGCAGAAACAACAAAAAGGAGAATCACCGAGTCCAAGAGAGAAACTGGGAAAGTATGCTGGAAGAATAATCACTTGTATTTGTCTTATTATAACCTCTGATTTCTCTGGCTACTATCAAAAGCTAGGCAATAAACTACACTTCAGCCTGACCCCTTTATAATCGGTCTCGCTTTCTGATGTCTTGTTATGATGAAAGAAAAGAAGAATCAGAAAAGGGAAGCTATAAGGGTCAAAGACAAATATAGCAGTCACAACAACTATGAGGAACTTCCAACTTCACATTAGTCTTCTGGGGCTTGACAAAGTATTTTCTTGGATGTTTTGATCAACTCTTTCCCCTCTCCTCTCACAGTTTTTATACATCCCTATAGCAATAAACAGTAATAATTAACATTCAAAACAATGTAAAATTCAGCTACTGACTTTTCTACAGTGCCCTTAGTCATTTTCACTCCTTACTCATTTCCTCAAAATCATTAAACAGTTCTCCCCAAGAAGAATTTTAGCTAGCGGTTCCCAATTTCTTGGAAGCTTATACTACCAACACTATTAACAATTAGGATCAAGTATAACAGCAATAAAGATAGCTTTTTATGATAGAACTGCACATCTATGAGCAAATTCAAACTCAGTTTACATGAACAGAAAGAACTAACATCTCCACGGGCTAATATCTTCACTGCACCATCTGATCTGAGTTCCAATTCAAGTTTTACTCCCAGATCAACTGCTGGCATATACAAAAAGTTCTCTTTCAACTCCATTGCTGTTTTGCAGTCCAATGCTTACAACCACTTAAATCCAAGCTGAAAACGTTGATACATACAAGCCATAGAGATTTCAGTAATATCTTGAAGATGCAGGACGTGAAGAACTGCCTAAAAAAGCTGCAACTCTTCCCACCTTCTCTGCTAAGACTGCACAAGTATCCAGGCAGTCACACACTGAAAGAGACCCAACAGCTTCAGTGACTGACAACTAATCCCAGAGAAAAAAAAAGGAGGATTAGAGCATTTCTTCAGCCAGTTCAACACTTGGCTACACAAGCACCTATGTTAGCACAATAAATCCACGGAACACAGCCAAAAACAAGCTGCTAGGACTGGGGAAAGCTACTGCTATTGCAGCTCTCCCACCAAGACGTTACTTGTGCAAATTGTCTCCAAAATAACAGGAAATAATGAAAGTATACACCAGTGGAATACAATAAAACAAAGCAGTCATAGAATGTGGGGAAAAAAAAATAATAACCTTTTTCTGCCACATAGAGGTCAGATGGCTCAATCTAAATCATATAATTTGTTTTTCAGTAACATCTAAAAAAAAAAAATAAGCAGGCTCCTATGAAAAAATTATCAGTTTGCAGCATTCAAACTCTTAATAAAGGGAAATACACCAGTACCTTACTTCAGTACAAAGATAAATACTCCAAATTATTTTTGTAACCTTATTTTAAAAGTTTAGCCAGTTATTGAATTTCTCCACCTACTTCTGAATGAAAATTCTGGATCTTGTATTTTGTACCTGAATACACACACATAAAGACTATGCATTAGATTAAGATTATTTGCATTTTATTTTTACACATTTGCCTGCAAAGACCTGAGAACTGAAAAGGGATAGCAAAGCCTTCATCCTAAATTGAAATTTTGAGAGGGGCATAAAGAGCTAAACAGTGAAGAAAAAAAAACTAGCAAACTTACCTTTTTTTTTATTATAACATATTATTTGGAAATACAAATATGCATATACAATGTGTACATAATACAAGAATACATGTATTGAAACAAATCGTGGGACCCAGCAAAATAATTTCGTAATTTCAGAAAATACACAATAGTAGCTTGCACACACAATAGAAGCACAAATTAGAACCATCTTGCTTATTACGCTGAAATAATAGATAACAAGACTCTGGATCTCTGAAGTGCCCTAAGTAAGTCAATATATCTAAATTGAATTACTACAAGCTGTTTTCCACTGGAGAAGTTTCAGTAAGCGCTTATCACTATAGAATTTATAATCAAAACATTCAAAAATACCTGGAGACATGCCACTATTATACCACTATAAAGCGGTAAGATTACATGAGTAATTGTACTAAATGGAAAAGCAGTGTATTTCAACACAACTACTTTTTACATAAAACATTGCTGGGGAGGGAGTGGTGTTGCATTTCTAGTTAAGATAGAGACCTTACAATAAAAGGGTCTTTTTCCTTAAATAGTAGTGAAGATTATGAAAATTAACTAAACAATTACTTTCACACTACAAGTAAATCCTTGGAATAAGATTATCAGACAAAGCCTTAACTCTCACTCCTCTCCTTTCCGAAAGGAAAAATAATGTTAGCCTATCAAATGCAGGGACAACTGCAACAGATCAGCATCTGGAATATGCTTCCTACACACCGTCAGATTTTTGGGGGTACATCCACCAGACATGACCTGGTCAACAGTCAGAAAGGTCAGCTCCACTTGAAAGTACAGCTACTTAACTTCATTCAGTACCCTGACCCTTATCACTGACAATAAGTATAACTTCAAGACTATTTCATAACTACTAAGTAAATATCCTCTGGAAACTTCTACCTTTACATTTTGCAATACAAAACTTGCTATATAGAAGTTTTGGTAAAGAAAGGATAAAATAAAAAATTAAAATAGAATGCAAGAGACTGACAATTGTATTTGCCTGCAAGTAAAGACCAGGGATTGGTCATAAATGATAAGTTACTCAAAACCGTTTCCCTATGTTAAAAGGATTACTACTACATGAGTTTTATAGCAACTACTAAGAAAGGACTTTGTTGTCACTTACATTCACATCCATGCCACTCCTCACCCATGTCACTGACTTCCTATATGATGTTGAGCAAGTCACTTCTAAGCCCAACAGTAACATGAAATCATACTCAGCCACTTAGCAAATGGCCTTCAAGACCTATTCTTAGATTCAGTCACTGACTGAAATCTTCTTCTAACTGACAATTTACTGGTTCTTAAAAATAGTTTCCACTTTTCTTTTTTCTGCCCTTCGACCATGTCTTTCTTATTCAGAAATTATATGGAGATGCTAAGAATTTGAGCAATTAAGCCAGGGAGTTGCTCACCATCATCCATAACGAGCTTCAGTATTTAAGAGTTTGCCAGCAGCCTAATGCAAAATGAAAGATAATATTCGAAAGGCAAATGTGTAGACTGCAATTTCACCATTAACTACAGTGGTTACTGAGCATTGTTTTGCATAGAAATCTAACTCCACTTGAATACCTTTCTACTATATTAGAAATTAACACAGAACTCCAAACCATGCTAAAAAGTTTACTTCTAGACAAAATGGATATTCAGACAGAAAAGCTAGACCAGTAGCTGACATACCTGAGCCCATAACCAAGGCTTTATCTTGGTACTGCTAAGTCAACAAAGGTACATCAGCACAAATTACAACACTTAAACCAGTCAAGAAACAGAACTATCTTGCTGCTAAACACCAACATCTCCTTTTCATCTACAATGCACAAATAAAGGAAGAGCATGCACTGCAGCTGTAAATTTCTACCTGGCATTCCTGACATTAATAATTTTAGCGGGGGGGGATGGGGGAGGAAGAGATGTGGTTCATTTTTCTCATTGTTTTGTCTCCTTGGCACCATAGTACAAGTTGGACTCTACATTTTAGACAGGACCCCACCCCTTATCACAAGAGCTTGGTAATGCTTACTGCTTGCTTAGGAGGAAACAACATCTTTCATTCAAACATTTAATGCTGAGGGTAGAATCTATTAACCAAGACTTCGAAAAAAAAAAATTTTCTCAAAGTTTTACACATTTCTTGATATGAAAGGGTAAAATGAAACAGTTTTGATCTCTGCTTCAGAAGCACACAGAAGGTAAAAGCAAGGAGAGGCTACCAAAGGACACAGAGACACAGCCTGTGCATGCAAGGAGGACATTAGGAAAAAAATCAACATCCAGGTGGAGCTGAAACTGACAAGGGATGAAGAGCAACACGGACAGACTCCTGCATCAGCAGCAGAAGGAGGGTTAAAGAAAAAGTGCTCCCTCTACTCGGCGGGACAAGGACGTAATAACAAAGGTTATGAAAAAGACAAACTCCATGTCTTTTTTTACCCCAGTTTTCATTGGTAAGGTCTGTCCTTCAAACCTCCCTGAACCTAGCAGCAGAGTCTGCTGGAATAAAGAATTACTTCCAAATAAGAAAGACGGAGTTTGCAAGTACTTAAGGAAATTGGAAACACACAAGTCCACAGGACCAGATGGGATGCACCTGAGATACTTGAGGGACCCAGCCAGTACCACTGATAGGCCACACTCTATCAGTTTTTGAAAGGCCATGAGATTGAGGAAGGTTCCTTATTATGGGAAAAAAAGCAAATATCACACCCAACTTCAAGAAGAGCAAGAAGGAGGATGCAGGTAATTACAGATCAGCCAGCCTAACATAAGGAGCAAATCCTCATTGAAGACATCCCTCTGCCCAAGAAGGTGATCAGGAATAGCTAGCATAGCTTTACCAAGGGAAAATGATGCCTGACAAACACAATACCTTACTGCAAGGAAACAACTGTCTTAGAAGTTGATGGAAGAGCACTGAATAGAAGGCCATTAATGACATCCTCCCGCAGTATCGTTACAGCCAAACTGGTGAGACAGGCACTGGTTAAGAGAGCAATAAGGTGTCTGAGAAACTGACCGGACAGCTGGGCTGAAAGAACAGCAACCAGCAGTACAAAGTCTGGTAACAAGTGGTTACAGTCACATTCCTTGGGGATTACCACTGAAACCAGTACCACTTGATGTCTTTACTAATAACCCGGGTGACAGGACAGGGTGTATCCTCAGCAAGTTTGCCAAAGAGACCAAACTGGGAAAAGTGATCAATGTTCTGCAAGGCAGGACTCCTACTCAGAGGGACCTGGACAGACTGGAGAAAGGAACGTCATGGAGTTCAACAAAGACAAGTGCAAAGTCCTGTGGCCGCAACAGAATGACCCCGTGTGGCAAGACAGCCTGGACACTAACCAGACAAAAAGCGACTTTTGCAGAAAATGACCAGAAGATCCCAGCAGGCAAAGTTGAAGCCGAGTCAGCAGCATACCCTCACAGCAAAGGCGGCCAAGCGCACCCTGGGCTCTATTAGCATTAGTCCAGGCAGCAGGTGTGGGGAAGTGATCCATCCCCTCTCTTCAGCACCTGTGAGACTGTGTTTGAAGTATTTCGCAGCTAAAACTATTTTTTCCTCTGTCCACTTAAAAACATTAGAAAGACCTTTGTCCCTGCTATTCTTTCCAAAGAAAAAAGAAACATTCTGTCAAAAAAAACAGAGCTTCTCCACAAGGGTCTTACTCATCTTTCAGAGTAATCTATTTAACTAAGCAGGTTTTGGAAACCTATTTATTTATTTACTTTTTAGAGACACACGCAATAAGCTACTTTTTCTCCTTCAGTTTCACGAAGTCCCCTCTTGGAACATTTCTGATATCAAAATCAAATAAACAACTTAAAAACAACAGAAGCATTTTCTAATAATCTCCACACTGATTTTGTTTCTTTTTAAAGATAAGAATACAGGAAAAGGTGAAATAAATAAATTTCAAACTCTTTTCAAATACATCAGGCTTTTGCTTATGCCTTAGAGACAGGACTCTGTCGAAGAAAGAATCCCCTCAGCAATCTGGGTTATAATAATGGCTCCTTTAATAGCTGTACCTGCATAACAGAGTAAGATTGAGGCTGGGGCAAATTGCCAGAGGTATGAATTTCAAAAAACACATTTTATGAAAATATACTTGAAAACATCCTAATCTCCATTAAAAGGACACCTCTATGAAGCTCAGTGTGAACACTTGAAATGAGCATTTTAATTTTCACTTAGAAGGTAGGGATTAAAATTCACGGGGAGGAACTGAGAGCTATTACAGAAAGATTAGTATGGCTAGTGGTCAAAAGAGAAAACAAACATTCAGTGTTGCACTGCGACACACTTCCACATCCATTTGTTTAAGAGTGATGCTGTTTTTGATACCAAGATCAAAAGTGCCAATATAACATATCAGTCCATTGGGTACATAAAATGGGTATAATCCAATGACAGATTAATCCAGTCTGGAAATCAGAAGGTGTGTAATTACTATGATCAGTCAAGTTTGAAATAGCCTTCCTATTATAGTAGAGGTAATAACAATATACAACTGATCATTTTTAAATTAGAGCTGAATAAATTTACAAAAGCCCCTATCTAACAATGCCCAGACTGTTCCTTGAAATTAATGAATCAACAAAAAGTTTACAGAGAAGAAAGGATATGCAAAGGAGAGAGCAGAAGAAAACCACAGCTACTTCTGTGGACACATGGAAGGGAAATACAGACACAGAGGTGGCTCTTAATAAGCAATAGTCTGTTTAATGTTGCCAAAAGTAAACAAAAAAACAAAAAACCAAATCATACCATGGCTTCATAATCAATGTAAGCCAGTACTGACAGAAAAAGAAGAGCTCCTACCACCCTTACTATCATTTGCTACCTTCACCACAAGTGACATAAGCCAATGAAAAACACAGGGTAGCTTCTTTCAACAGTTGTGCCTTCTTACATTAACTTACTGACCATAAAACCATGACCCAGATAAAAGCATCACCCATCACAACTTACGTGACTGTATCAAGAGTGCAGTTGTTCCCTCCTCCCTATCAACACACTTCTTCCTCCTCTGGTCTGAGACAATGTCCCTACGAACAGGCAAGTGAGCTGGTTCAGGAGGTTGTTCTAACCAAAAAAGTAACTTGGGGAGGAAAAAAAAAAAGTAGTACTACTTTTTGACCAAATTTGTTCTCTTAACTCACTTCCTGGCTGTGGAGGTCCCGCTGATGACACAAGGGAAGGAACATCCACCACTCACGTTGTCTTCAAACACTAGGGAGTACACACCTGGAACTTGGTTTCCACAGAAAGCCACATCATGCCCTTACTAACATTACCAAATCTTAATCTGGGAATCACTTTCTAAAGGACTGAATGCTACTTTTAACCAAGCAATACCTTTCACTGTAGCCATCTTAAAGAAAACAGTACTTCCAATAATGCTCCAATTTAGCTTCAATTCTTGTAACAGCGGAGTCAATTTCTGCCTACTGTGTGTAACTATATTTGTAGTTCCTTCGAGTTTAAACTGCAAACTATTCTCCTAATTAGTATCATTAATACCATATAATCCACATAAACAAACAGAATTGGCTACAATCCTACTTAAAACCTAGACATGGGCATAACTTGCAGAACTAATCTTATACGCCCAGTAAGTCTTCCTGAGATCTGGAGCACAAGCCAATCTTACAGGCACTCAGGTTTTTGGCATTTATCACAGAGATTCAGCCAAATAAAGCCTCGGTACCTCTCCTAAATTTAAAGGGATAAAAAACCCATTGCTTGTAACATCATCAAGATTCCTCTTTGGAGACAGAAAGGACAGCTGCCCTTCTCCAAAGTTCTGTTTGAAAAGTCACCAACGTGGTTGTGAGACTACAACTCGACAGCAAGAGAGAAAAGCAACAGCTTAACTAGGCAAGCTATTTCTTACTTGTTGCTGGATTTGTTTCTGTTTTGAAGAAGAGCTGACACTTTAAATCTTTTTTTTTTTCCCCCTCTTACACAGAAGAACAGATGCATACATACATGCAGCTATGAAATGCGATAAGTTATGATTTATTTACAATGCTATCAAAAACAAGCAATCTTAACAGCACAGCTCTGAAAGAGTGACAGCGAAGAGCAAAGTACACACCACACTTCAGAAGCTCAGAAATGAGCAGAGCTGCCAAGTCCATTTCATTCAAAGTGCCGTACCCACTTCGGATGGTTTCAGCAAGTTTTGAAGTACTCCGTCTAAAGACAAGGATTTTTGTACCAGATCACAGTTAGGGAGGGCCTAACTGTGGAAGCAGACTTGAAAAAAAAAAAAATAAAAAGAGGAAAAAAAATCCACAAAAAAACCCAAACCGTGGATGAATCTGAACCGTGTAAACGGCACAGATTTAGGACATTAGTTTGCTAGTTTTGGCTCTTGGGAAGTGACTTCACTTTTCCTACAGAGGAGGAGGAAGGGAGATGAACATTTCCACAACCCTCTCCCTTCCCTCACCAAGAAAACAACTTTTTTTTTTTTTAAATTCCTCACTTTCCTCCAGCTCCGCGCCTCCCGAAGCGGCATTACCCCGGCGCCCGGCCGCGCACAGGGAACTCCCCCCACAACACAAACACAAGAAAACACGAAGAAGCGGCACCATCCCCCGAACGGCGACCCACCTCCTACCTCCCTCTTCCTCCGCTGCCGCCGTGAGGAGAGCCGGGACAGGCGGCCGGCAGCTCCGGGGGCCTCGCAGCCGGCCCGGAGGCGGCGGCCGTACCGACAGGGCCCGGGGACGGAGGAAGCCACCTCAGGTCACCAGGCACTGTCACCCCGTGACACGGGGCGGGTGGGCCGGACCAGCGCTTTTCTCCCTCCCCGCCGCTTCTCCTGAGGGAGCGACGACGTTTCCCGCCCCCAACCCCTCAGGAGACACCCCCCCCCCCCAACACACACACACTCCTCCCCTCATCCCGGCGAAGAAGGCCCGGGGCAGCGTCCCCCTCTCT
>JAOXNO010000004.1:294389-309397 GCA_028565335.1 Limnodromus scolopaceus
TGCCTGCGGGCGGCGCGCGAGCTGCCGTTAACCGCCGCCACGACCGCTGCCGTCGGGGAGGCGGCGGGGGCCGGGATGGGGGTGAATGCGGAGGCTGAGAGAAACTTGCTGGGTACGAGCTCTGCCCCGGGTTAGGCCGCCCGGCCTGGGGCCGCCTGCCCGCCCGCTTCAGCGTCGCCCCGCGGAGAAGCCTTTCTCCTCGGCTCTCTGAAAGCCGTCCGGGCTCGCAGACGGGCTGACGCTTACACCGATCAACATTCTTCACCGCAACTGAAGAACAGTGGGAGAAACCTTCAAGTCACGGTATTCTTCACAAAAAAAAAAAAAAAAAAAATTTGTAACTTTAAAAAAGTTTGCCTTTTGGTTTTGTAGCTTCATTGCGCGGTAAATTGCATTTGCTTATCAGCAGGGGGTTTGCATGGTTAAACAAATATTTAAATAGTAGATACACGTGTATGTTCAAATAAATATCAGCATTGTTTACGTTTAAATAAAGTATGTTTAAATAATGAAAGATTGTCCTGTTGGTTTCTTTTCTCTCTTTTTTTTTTGCCTTGTGAAACAAATTACATTTAAATTAACCACATGATTTACACAGCTTGCCTCTGTTCCTCCATTTCAGATGTGGATCAGCACAACCGTAGAGAATGTGAGGCCACAGCCTTCAACAGAATAACTTTGTTGTGTGAAAGACAGGGCTCCCGCGTCCAGTCACCCCGGGACGGCCGGATTCCCCGGACGGGCCCTGCTTGTACATCGTTTCCTCGTCACTGGGGCTGAGAGCTGGGGAGGCTGGGCTCCTAATGGGGAGAGCAGGTCTGCTCCCACAGCTTCCGAGTGACACAGGTGTTGGAAGGCAAGGAGTCTGTCAGCAGCACTTCCAGCCTCCTCTCGCATCCCGGCTCCCTGGGGAAGAGGCGCGCTGCTGGGAAACTCGGGCATAAAGGTTGAAGCACAACTACTCGTAACAGCAGTAACACCCAAGTCTGATTTTAGAGATCCTTTTAATGCACTGTAAGAGTACAGCTACTGAAAGTTGGTACGTCCAAAGTGTTTAATTCTCCTTCGTGGTCATTTGCGGTCTTTCTGCGATGCTATGGTGTAATGAACCAGTCTGAAAGCTGGCAAGGCGAGCAAAGGAGAGCATTTCCCAGAGAAAAGCAAAGCAGGACAACTTGGCCAGGCATATGCTAGGCCAGTCCCCCACTTTGTTGTTGTTACGTATCTTTCCTAGTTGTCTGCAGCTGGTGTAAATTAAATTATCTTCAGATTATTTTTATCCCACCACAGGGTTCAGATAAACCACAAAAGAGGAGGGAAAGAAGAAAAATTAAGGAGGAGGAGATGAATGATTTTACTGAATATTGCAATAGACGAACAATAAGAAAACAGGTTTTGTGGCATTGAACTCAGACGCTGCACGCTTATGTAAGAATACGGGTAATAAGCAGGAGGAACTGAAAGTCATTACATTCATAATCAAAAATATGAATAAATGGTGGGAGGTGTCCCTGCCCGTGGCAGAGGGGTTAGAACTCGATGATCTTTAAGGTCCCTTCCAACTCTTAACCATTCTATGATTCTTAATTGTAGTAACTTGTTATTGTTATGGAAGGGTAGAGTTTGTTCAGGAAGCATAGGTAGGAGAAAAGGAACATAAGGTACAGAACTAGTGAAAATACTTGGCTAATGGCAAAAAGGAAAGGTAAAGAACAATGTCACAGCAAAGACCCATTAGCAACCCACAAACGAAAAACATTAAGTGCATGGTACTTTAATTTGAATAAAATCATCCAAAGCATAGGAACTGGTGATAATGAGACTTGAAATAACAAGATACCTATTCAGAAAGGAATTTGGGAGACTGTATGAGTGACAGTAGTACGTTAATGACTCTTCAAAAGGAAAGGGAAGGAAAAATCAAATCAACGCACTTTGAAGAAAATAAGTTTCAGTTAACTCACAGTTTGAATGCCAAATCCCACTGTAGCAAATCTAACAAAAAGTACACTCTGGAAAGCTTGCCGTTTCCTATGGAATGAACATGAAGGCTACAAACAGGCGATGGCAATGAGAAAGCAAGCTAGTAACAGAAGAGTCTGGCTAGATCTAAACCATTTCAAAGGCTTGCACCTTGTGGAAAAAGCAGAATCTAGGTTAAATTATTAAAACTGACAACAAAGCGTTTATTGTAATAGTAGGGAAAATCCAGAAAGGTTAACATGCAAAAGAGCTAAAACTATCAAAGGGCCATACAGCACAACAACAAAAAGCTTACATGAAAGATAACTGGGGAAGAACTGACTTGCTCTCAGGTGGGTGAGGAAACTATTACCAAGTCATGGGAGGAAGACCAAAGCCTCATTTTTTTTGCTTTGTTCTTCTCCAAAACATCAGCTGTAATCAGATGGCTTACACGGTAAACAGTAGCAACATAAAAAACAAATGGTCAAGCTAAACTAAAGAAAGAAATGGAATCTATTCAAGTAAGATAGTTACAGAAGTCATGTACCACAGAAGTTTCAGCCAATATATTTAGCAAAATGGCTAAGCAATCTCAAAGCTATTTGCAATTGCCTTCAAGAACTCAGAAAAGATAGCTGAGGTTCCATGAGATCAGGAAAAATAAATGGCGCCTCCCTTAAAAAAGAAAAGGATCGGAGTTAGGCAGTAAATCTGACTGGCTTCTATCAGGCAAAATACTGGAACAAATTATTTAGCAAATTATTTGTAAAGCCTTGGATGATAAGATCAATAATAATCAATAATAACATCTCAAAAACAAATCATGGAATCTTGACTTCAGCAAGGTTTCTGATGATGTATAATCTAACACGCTCCTAAGAAAGATAGAGGAGCATTAATTACACCAAACCTAGATGAAATCATTAGAAAATGGCACTCGGAAGTAGTGTCAAGTGATTCACAATCAAATAAGGAGTTTGTAGCAAGTGAGAACTCCGGATACTTACATCCCGGGTCCTGAACTGCTTCTGTGATACAACAGGATAAAGAATGTTTTTATCACATTTGTGGAGGATATCCTGTTCGGGTGAGAGCTGCAAGCATTTTGGAAAATAGAATTAAAATTGACCAAATCATGACGAGTTGGAACAAAGATGTGAAGTAAATAGGATGTAATTCAATAAGGCAAGAAACTGTTACGTATAGCTGGGAATAACTGACTCCAAAAAATAAGATGGAGACAAAGTGGCTAAGCAGTTACTTTACAGAAAAAAGTCCTGGTTCGTAGCAGTTCACAAATAGAAAATGAGTCAACAGCGATTTGGTGTCACAAAAAATGCAACTGCTTTATTGAAATATAGAAACTGACTGGCAAACACAAGAGCAGCAAAATAATTCTTCCACTTCACTGAGCTCAAAGAGGCTTTCAGGGAAGAACAGTTCTTGGTTTGGGGCACCTCCTTTCAATTAGAGAGATCTCTGTGGAGAACATAAAGAACTACCAGAAGTCTGGACAACTTGACCTTGAGTAATACTCAAGTACGACTGAAGGAAGTTCAGTTGGCCATCAGAAAAATCAGACATTAATATACAGTCTAGAAAAATTTGAGAATTTGATGTAAAGAAAGCATCTGTATGTATATGAGAAAAGTGAATACACTGTTTGATAATGGAAATATTTTTTGCTGTATAATGAACTCTCAAGCTAAAACACTTAATGAAACTTTCTTTTTTAGCATACTTAAATCCTTATGTCCTTAGTATACTGTGAGGCATGATAAAAATCCTGCAGATGTAGAGCATCCATATACTGGGGAAAAAAAAAATCACTTCTTTTAAAATCCACCAAGAAAAAAAAATCAATGCCAGGCCTCTCTTGCATTATCCACTACGGGGAGCTGAAGTGTAATATTGCTGGGCAGATGGTGATAAAGGAATCCAGTTGCACATTTAATTGGAGTTATAAAGTCCACGTGTATTAATTTCCACAACCTGACCTCTACAGAGCTCACGTATAAATATTTGTCTTGATAGAGGGAGTTTCATTTAACCTTCCCTGAAAGATAATGGAAAGCCAAGGTCGTCCAGCCCGTGCTCTGAACAGGCATCTCCCACAACCAGTACTTCTGCCACTGCCAGAGACCTGCCTGTGTCAGAAACCAGAGAACTACTGGGCCTGTCTGGAGAGGTCTGAAAACAGGCTTGAAGAAGAATTCCTGTTTAGGAGATAATTAAGCCTTCCTCCATAACTAATAGGAAGACAGTATAGAGTTCAGAATAAAACCACCGAATTCGGGGGCAGGAATGCTGGGAAAACATATTTACAGATCTGTTTTGGAATAGACTAGTGTGCAACTTGTATGGATAACACGGTCCCAGCAACTTTTTGTATGTTTGTATCATTCTTGTTAAATCACAATTTCCAAAATAAAAATGAAACTTTAGAGAGAGTTTGTAACTGATCCCGCTTTTTCTCCCACAGCTTAGGCACTAGCATTATCCCAGGGATCTTGCATCAGCTCTTTACAGTATATATTTGAGCACACTAGCCTAATAAGATTGATCTTACTGCTGGAGTAAGCTTTAAAACCCAGAAAAGCGAGTGACTTCTTACAGCTTTAGAACTAATAGCATTGGAAGGAAATACTTAGGAATAGCTCATGCAGTGACTTTTCTCTAGGGAGGTTTTGATACCCTTAAAATCATAGGGCTGGTGCCAAACATTATATGCCAGAGGTAAAATGGAGTCAAATTCCCTTCAACAGGTAATTAATCAATGCTTGAACTTTACAGGAAGCATTTCTCTTTTTGAGTGATTAGATACAAACTGTGGAGAAGTTAAGTTCGATGCATTAAAGATGTTCAGCACATTTCAAATATTCTAATTAAACAGTGACACAGCCCTAAATAAACACACTGTCCACATAATCAAGAACAGAATATAGAGAATCTATTTTATAACATGGTTGTTATTTTCCTATATTTGGTGGTTCAATAGTACAGAAATGAGTTTATAAGTTATTTCTGACAGAACAAATCGATAAGCATCTGACAATGGTTGCAACTGAAACAATAGCTTATTTTCAGCTGTATTAAGTGGGAGAAAACACAAAGAAATGTTGTTTCTAGAGTTTTTAAGAAGAAAATGTGGCTGTGGCCTTTTCGTTAAGTTACAGTTATAGACGGAATTTTCAGACTCACTCACCTTTAGCTGCCTCAAAAAAACAGTATTATTCTATTTTACAGAGAATTAATTGAGATCTACACTACCCATAGTCACTCAGGACAGAGATGGAATGGAATTTAGTCCTGGATTCCTAATGAACAACTATAAAGTATTTTGACATTTTAATGAGCTAGTGTATAAATGCATAACCATACAAATACATTTTAATTAAAAGTGAGATCCTGTCTACTGAGATTTTAAAAATTACCAACATTCTTTTTGTAGAAATCAAACGATTACTTGCTATTTTTATATATTAGTGCTACATTTTAATGAGATTTGGTATGGTCTTTTGTATGTTGCAGATTTACAAATTTAGGGTTTAATTTCCATGTTACTTTTGCATGATTTATTTATGAATGTGGCTACTCTTTAGAGCATTTATACCTTATTGAATTAAGATATCATAATAACAGAAATACAAAGACTCATGAGGAATTAGTGACAAAAGAAGACTTGTGTAACTTTCCTAAAATGTGCATCCAGAGAAGCAATAGAAGGGAGTGAGACAGCTTGAATGATAAAGAGCATTATAACAATTTTGTGAATTAGACACGATTCAGTAGTTGAGAACCATTTGAAAACAACACCCTGAAGGATTCCTGTGGTATATAAATGCATAACTATAATATAATTACAAGTGGAAAATCCTTTCTGCTGAGATTCTGAATGTTTAAAAAGAGCAGCAACCCCGGTGTAGCTACACACTTTTAAGAGCCATGATCTCTAGTTTGCAAGACATAGCTGAAGACATCTGCATAACACCATTAACATATAAAATCCTTTTGCTACCTGTCAACATGTCCTGTGCCTGTGTGATGAGAAACAATGTCCCTGTCTCTCACGTGGCTCCCCACTTTTCTAGCTGTTAGGTTCCTGATGGGAATAAGGTTTCCTTTCATGCTTAAGCTTCTAATAAAGTTAATTTTTTGCTGTCTTTCAGCCAAGTTTAACTATGTATGACTACATATAGACTGTAAGCATGCAAAGCCATTGTGCTGGTCCTTTCTGTGTGTTCAAAAAGAGTGACCGGGATGTTTGTGGCATTCTTGGCCCTGTCCTGTAACAACTGAATCGAGCGTCAGGCTTCAAATAGCGTTGCTAAATTGGTGGGCTCAGCTCAGTAAAATGACAGGAGCATCCCTTCCTTTTTGGAATGAAGTGTGGAACAGGATATGTATCAAGGATGCCGCTTCCTTCTGAGAAATCTGGATTTGATGATTTAATTAATAGAAGAATATGAGAGAAGGGGCCAATTTTAAAATTCTAACTATCTCAGGGTAGAATTTTAAATGAAATGGGGCTGGAAAAAATAAGTCATTTTTATGCAAAAGCTGATAAGGATTATATTGATCTTCTGAAGACCTGCGGAGACCTAGAAGTAAAGATAATACCATTTCACATAAGCTATCACTTCACTGTGTATATAATATAAATTTGCCTGACAATGTATGTTTTACAGAGGTCTTATCACTAAGACTTTTATCCTTTCTCTCTCTTTCTTGTGCATGGCACTATGAAAAAGCAAGAATAGAGTCTAAATCTATATCAAAATTACCAAACCATTAAACAGAGTGTGGGGAAATCAGATCGATTTTCCTTATATATTTTGTGTAACTGCTGTATGTGTTATATATAGTCCACAACTTAACATCAGAGGCACTCACTCACATGTTTTAGTCAATTATGTATCAGTCAATTAATGCAGACTATAATTGCACTTTCCTTGGGTTGCTCAGATGATCATAGCTATCAACAAAAAAAAAAAAGAAGGAAAATCTTTTACCGGGTCAACAATAATTTTTTTTGCTGGTACTTACACAGTTCCAGTGCTTACATTTAGCTATAAGAAACAAAATTAGGTAAGTGCAAAAATGTGTGTCAGGAAATGTTACCCTCCCATCACCAAGTGCTTTGATGTTCATATACATACACTAAATATATATACATATTTGTATATATACATACAGTCATACCTACATAAACCCAAATGTGTATTGCACACATTCTCTGATCTAGGTAGCTGGAACTGTTCTGTTGCTACATCTATACACTTCTGCCTTTAAAACCCAGTGTCCATAAATCCAAATGTGTTGACCTCCTTCAAAAATGAGAGATTTGCCTAAAAGAAAAAAAAAAAAACAAAACCATTTGTCTCTCCAGAGCCTGATCTGCCCTACAGCCCCCATCTGCCCCCAGCCTCACTTGCCCCAGCCCAGGCACCATGGGCAGAGACCCATGGGGACACTGGTCCCACAGGGCCCAGCCAGAACTGCACCTTCAACCACTGTTACCCCCTCAGGAGGATTTATTGCCCCCGGAGAGGGCGGTGGGGGTGTCATTTCTCCCCTCATAGCCAGGAGGGGGACACAGACCCAGCACAGATCCCCAACACCCACAGTCCTGGAGGAGTGTCTGCCCCAAACCATGGGTTCCCCCCCCCACCAGTGCCACAATTACCACCCCAGGCCCACCGTTACCTTCTGCCTCCCCTGAGGCTGTGGCTGCCAGGAAGGCAGCTTGAGCTCTGGGTGACCCTTATGGCTGCTGAAGGGCTGACTCCCTCCTGCAATAGGGGAGAAATCATTTCTCCTTCAGCCAAGCCATGGCACGCTCTTTCGGAGGAAGCTGCCAAGAGTTGGCAAACAGACAGTTGAAAAAGAAGCTGAACATCACACCGATAGAAAGCAGAAAGTCAAAATCTCCTCCTAAACTGCCAATCGTGATTCAGGATGCCAGTCTTCCTTCAGGTCCTCCCCCACAGATCCAGATCTTAGACAGGCTGACAACGAACAGCGAACTGCATGCTCAGTAACCCCAACTCCACCAGCATCGCAGCCTTGCCCTTGAAATCCTTGGCGCAAAGAGAGGCAGAGTACATGGAGGCCAGGAAACAAATACTGGGCAGCATGAGCCCCAGAGAAGAGCAGAAGAAACCCATTCTAGATAGACCAACAAGGATCTCCCAGATGGAGGACACCAGACAGCCCAATAATGTGATTAGGCAGACTCAATTTTAAGGTCTTTTCCAACCTAAATGATTATACAATATAATTTGTATCTCTGGTTTGGTTTTTTTCTTTTTGCAGCTAACAATGAAAGGTAGACTGAGGGTTGGCTTTTTAGAATTTTAATATTGCATTCCCAGGAGTGTCTGCTAAATTTGTGAGCTTGCATAGTGCAAGACAAAGCCAGTTTGTTTACTCTCTGCCTGCTGACACTTGTGAATTGTAGCTGTTACACCTGAGAGATCAGTGAACGAGTATGTTTGCTCTCAAGTGGTTTTCAATGTTTGACTCACCTAAGTAGGGTAGAAAAAGTTTTATCTTGTCTATTTAATATGCAAATAAGGGTATATATGGATATGTGTGTCCTGTGGAAGGAAACGTAAGGAGAGGATGTTTTTTTGTGTATTAAAATAGAGGACACTCCTTTTTTTGCTCTTTTTTTTGCAGAGCACTGTGTGTTAATGGAAACATTGATAAGAAAAGCTGCTGTCTGGGAGAGACAGTGATAAACTGCAACATAAACAACCTTTCCATATCAAATTGCTGAACTGAAGCTTAACTACAGTCAAGTTGTAAAGACCAAGGGCTTTAGAAGGAAGATGAATAACTTCCTTTCTGACTCCTGTTTTTACGTGCAGGTAGCACATGTCCGCCTACCAGAGCCACCAGAACACCACAGCCATTAGAGAGAAAAAGACTGGAGAAACTGTGGCCTTATGTACGAGAGTGAGAAACTTCCCTAACAGAACAGAAAGCGTGCTTCTCAAAATATTTTGGATTTATCAGCAGGCTAAAACTCTTGCCCATACCGTAGTCTGCCATGTGCATCAATGAGTTTGTAATAAATATCCATTAATCTCTGAGAAACTGATGTCACTCTTGCTAGAGTGAAATTAACTAAATGTCTTAAAAAAGTATATACAATGTAAGCTCCATCTGTGCTCACAGTATGTTCTGATCCTTTCACTGTTTACTTTCACTTTAGCAATTATATCCATAGCTTATGTTGAAAAATAACATCAAAAGTAGTTAACAGCCAAACCACAATTACTACTTCTTCCTCTCTGGTAATGAGAGCTAATTCCACTATTAGTTACTATTTTTAATTCAACTTACTGATTCCTTTTGGTGAATTTTCTATTTCTTCTTCTGTAAATGCCACCTCCTTTACCTGCTGGAATCAAAGAAGAGTAAGCAGCGTCATATGGCATGTCACATTTCTATAGCCTTCAACCAAAAAATCAATGAGCTTGAAAAAATATTATTTTATTAGCAATAAAAGATACCAACTTCTTTTTATGAAACTGGTGTTCTTTTTAACCAAACTAAAAAATAAATTTAATAGTTAGAACATTAAATTTTAAAAAAAAATCTTTCAAGGTTGGGATTAATGATGTAATTCTTGATGACAGTTCTTGATTTTTGTTTATAGGTCTCTTAAAAATCACCAAGGGATGAAATGTAAAAAATATCCCTCTGCAACTACTGGAACAATAAACTCTTTAAAAACTGCTGGAATTGAGATCTGAACAAGCAGCAGCTACTTGAGATCCACACTAATATAAAAACACCTAAACTTACTTTATGCAGTTATTCATACGCTAGGATTAGCTAAGGCTTACTTAGTCCTTTACTTTTATTTTCCTGTGGGAACTGATAGTCCCATCTGTTGGAAGATGCACTGGGAAAGTCTTGTATCAGTGTTCTCAAACCAAATCAAAACTTTGAGTCTTTACAGGTGATAGTAAGCAAGAGTAACTCCTGAAAATCATCAGCATGTTTTCTTTTACTGCAGAAATGTGATGTGACTACAGAAATGTAAGACAGTCCCACTTTTTACTTGTAGAATGAGTGCTCTACCTGGGAAATGTGATTGGAAAAATTACTCACAAAGCAGTTTAGTCATAATGGAATTACTGTAACTTGCACAAGTGTGGAGGATGCAGAAACTGCAGTGGTTGGAACAGAAGACCAGACCATGGGGTTTATTCCTCATCTTGTCACTGCTTGCTATATGAATCTGAAAAGTTGATTAACCTCTACAGTTTAGCTTCCCCTGAAAAGTGAGAGTAAGGTTGTGGTTTTGCATGCAGCTAAACAAGGGTACTGACTTGCTGTAGAAAACCCATGCTGACTGCGCTGCCCTACCTGCCTTTCATCTTCCCCCAGCTTTACATGAGGAAACCTGCCACAAAGGACCAAAAATTACATTGCTAATTTATGCTGTTCTCAGTTTTATACGCACACCCGAGCTGGAATTCTGATAAAATGTAATTTTCTGAATTCTTTATCATCTCAACTCGTATGTTACTTCGCTAAGCTCAGTTAAAAGCTGTTGTAAAATGTGACGCAACAATATCATGGAGGAAGAGAAAAGAACAAATGTCAACATAAGTACCCCTGAAGGAAGGAAAGAAAAGAAAGGGTCGTACTTCTGCTTTTTGTTGAGACAGAATAGAAAAGGAAATAAATCAAGGAACTAAGGTGCAAGATAAAGAGGTGGCAGCATATGGCACTTGGCAGAGGCTCTAGACCCTACCCGGGGGGTAGGCGGATTCAGAAGCCAAACAGATGGTTATTTCAGCAGAGGGCACCAGAACAACAAGTATGTGGTAGTGACTTTGACTTCCTCTGCCCAGTGAATATTAAATCTCTAATAAATATCCTCGCAGCCTCCAAGTGGGTCTGCATTCTTGTTACGCTGTGAATCCTTTGTACTTCAGAATGCTTCAAAATTTTTGTCTTCTTCTAATCAAAGGGAAGTTTCTTACCTTCCTTATCATTTCTTCCTTTTTCACAGCAACTGAAGCCACAGGGTATCTTTATATAAATTTTTGCATTCGTAGCAGCCTGAAAACACAAATGTTAAAAACTGACTGATATTCTGCAAATCTATTATGCATAGCATCAAAAAACTGCAAAAAGTTTTACAATTTTTTAAACAGATCTGATAATTTCTGGTGGGTTATACAGCATTATTTGCTTCTGCAAACTGAATGGTTGAAAGAAAAGCATTCATGGAGGAATATTAATGCTATACTTATGCACTTCACATTCCTTTACATCAATCAAGCTTCTGTTGTATAAATGAAATCTAAACCTTATAGGTTATGGTCAAGATACTGAGCATGTCCCTCCACAGTGGAATGCTTTATTTTGCTTTCATCTTATTATTTTAAAACAAGCATATATAACTAGTTATAAAAGTTGCATCTGAATTACATGGGCTTGGATGATATTCAGCATATTCTTTAATGAGTATTGGGGGTTTTTTGCAAGGATTACATTGGGCGGATATGCTTCAATCTTCTGCTCTTGTCAGTGGAATTTTATAAAAGTGCAGGAAATTTAGGTTTTGCTAACGTCAAAAGCACAAGTCAAGCACACAAAAGTGCTAAAGATTTTCATTTCTGTTATTTTTTATTTCATGTGATATATGCAAGAGTGGGAAATAACAAGGACATTTTTTTAAATGCTTGCAGCCAGATGGAAAAATACTTAATTCTTGCCTTTCATTCTGATATCATAGGTTTCAAAATGAGAAGTTTTCCATTATTATCCGCTTTATAGGTCACACAGAAAACTAAAATAGCAAACTGAAACATTGCCAGGACATTACAAAAAAAAAAATTCTCTTTATGAAGACAGCTATTCTGTTACCACAGTTTTATATCAGTTTTGTATGGAAAGAGTAATATAAAAATTGCATCATGAGATTATATGATTTGACAGTTACACTGCTATTTTACCTATTTCTCTCAGTCATACAGGCTAGTATCAAGATTCATTTCTACTGTATAATCTGAAGAACGTTACTAGGGTGACCACAAATGTAAAATCCTAGAACCATGCCATGTTATCCCCTTTTGGAAGGAAAAAAAGAAAAAGAAGCACTGGAAAATTGAGACAATATGTTGTAGAATCAAAACTAATTCCTGTCTGTCCTTAAGGACATAAAAGAACAATGTGAATAACTAGAGCTAAATTACACCAGCTTTAATAAGATGAAATGAGATATGAAAACAGTAATCCCAAAAGCAAATACTGTTTTGTGTTTCATATGCTGAAGTGGTGTGTCATGCAGGAAGAAATGCTGCATAACCGGAGAAAGCAGACATTAAAAATAATCTAGGTATCTAGCAGGATCAGTTCCCAAAGAGAGAACAAGCTCATCTACAAACTTCTGAATTTTTAAAATCCAGAATAAACATTAATCATTAGAAAAGTGTTACTCTGATGGAGGTCTAAAATGGGTTTTTAGATTTAAAGTACTCATCCTTGCAATGTTACTTAATAAGAACCATAGGTCATTTCAGATCCCACTTCTTTAAATTTAAACAATGCAGTACTGTGGCAAACTATGTTGTAATACTGAAAATTGTTAGCCAGTAAATACCAGTAACGCAATGTACTAAGTGGTAACAGAATGAATTGCTGAGGGATAACACAAGCTACCTGAAAATGAAAACTTTTCAACAATATAGGAACTGTATGCAGGAACCAAGTATAGGAAGTGGTAGAAGTCTCCAGAATGGAGTATTAAAAATGAGACTGAAAAAACCACCAGAATTATGTACTGTGTACAATCACCTGCTATAAACCAGGAAGTAAGAGGATGTCCTTGGGCCTTGACCATTTCTAGTTGCTATGACGTTAAACAAAGGTTGCAGAAACCACCTAGCATTTTAGCTCCTAGTGCTGGCTTCTGTGTCCAAACAGGATACTAGTAATTTCAATAAGGTTCACCTTTCTAGCATAACATTTAGGAGAGGAATCTGCAAAAGATGGCAATTGCTGATTGAAAAATTTCTGTGGTATGTACAGTTTTAAATCAGAACAATAGGATGAAGAAAATAATTAAATTGATGTAGAACAACATGCAGAGATACTACATAGTAGTTCATTTCTAAGAGGGAGGGCTAATTAGATAGGAGTATAATGATTCAGGTTTGTGGGCTTTTTAACAAACTATGCTGCAGTTTGCCAACTGGTTATAAGAAAGATTGCACTTCAGGACAAAGACTCTTACATAATTTATACAGTCATTAAGAACAAGTGGTATCAATGTTTCACTAGGGCATTGTAGGAAGTATTACAATGCCAATACAATGATAAAAATGTAATAATGTACTAATCTGTGATCATTCCTGACTTCTGAATCTGGCTAACTTTGATATCATTTATTAAATCATTCATTTAGATATTTTATTGTGTAAAAGGATTCTGATGCTTACAAACACTGATTGGTTTAGATTTCTGTTGGTAGACTAATAAATTGAAATAATAATAAAACATCCATAAAGCTTAAGATTCACACTTGTTAAACTTCCCAATTTACACATATTTTGTAACTCATAGTAAGTTAAATGTGGTCTTTATAAAGATCTTAGCCTTCTGTGTTCATAAGATCCCAAATGCCTGTGAATATGGCAAGAAAACCCTATTTTCAGAAATTAATTTATTAGTTGTTCTTAATATTATTTTATTCAAGCACTAATCCTTGGTAAGCATTAAGCTTAATTGTTTTGGTGGAAAAGACTAAATAATAGGGACAATTTCTTTAGTGAAACTGAAAGCTTTTAGCCATTATCACCACACTAGTTGTAAAGCTAACAGGAAAATCTCTCTGCAATCAATACAAGAGTCAGAAATAGGAGCTGAAGATTAAACTTTCCATACGTCAACTTTCCCTCATTTGCAGGAGTTTAGCTTTACTATCTGTTTCTGTATTTCTGTCTGCATGTCATGACCCAACTTCCTTTTGCTGGTGCTGTATCAAGCCCCTGGTTCTGGGCCTTATTACTTCTGACTTGACATTGCACTATTTTAATGGTACCTCAGGGTCACGTAGCCCTCTGCAGTTCAGATGTTGAACTGATAATATTGGAGTATTATCAGTGCACACTCCTTACAGTGTTATAAAGTGTTTAGAAGTGCAGTGATTCCATATACAGCATCCCACCCAATGGCCTCACATCAGCATTGCTCCCACAGAGCCTCCAGCTGGGCATACACATGACAAAATACCTGGGCAATAGAATGGGACCACCAAAGCCCTTTTTTTTGTTGTTAAATTTGGAAATAAATTGGGAAAATTCCTTAGCATTTAACACCACAGTTCATGTTCTCATAAAACGGGAACCAGTCTAACGTTACTTTGAAATACCCTGATGTTAAATAATTAGTTCTCAAAGCATTTTAAAACTATCAGTATGTGCTAACTAAATGCAGCCAGTCACACCGAGACTTGTAACACCTTTTATAACTTCACTTTAAAATTTTTTCTGTAGCCCAACCATAGTTCAGATACTGCATGATACAGGAAGGCTTGGTGGGGCCCAGACACATCTTACCTGTGGTGTTGGTTGAGGCTAGGGATGAATTAAATGCGTCCTGCAGCAAAGAAATCTATGGGGGCCCTTCTCCAATGCCAAGCCCAGCTCTGTGCCTTCCCATGGTGGGCATAACAGGGTCTTTGCCCTGCGCAGCCACCTAGAGCGTACCTGGATGGTGAACAGCACTTGTGATTTTCTCCCCTCCAAGTAAAAAAAAAAAATAAACCAACGCCTAAGCTCTTAATGTTTGATGGTGTGAGGCAATCACAGTGGGGAAAAAGAGTGGAAGATGCAATGTACCCCGACCAGAGGAAGCCTCCTTGCTGTGTGAGCGCTGAGGGAGGGAAAATGGCGGGCTCAGGCATTTGGGAGGCCCCGGACAGGCAGAGAGCTCCTTACGCTACGCTTAAGGCGTATAAGCGGCCTCATAGCCTCGCTGCGCCCGCCGTGATGGCGGGCGACGAGAAGACGAGG